>OY829914.1:133990643-134590643 GCA_963691935.1 Nephrotoma guestfalica | reverse complement strand
TCTATTGGGGATGATAACACGCCGGTTATCACCAAGGATTTCAACAGTGTGTGGTATAATAGTGTTTAGCTTATGTCCGAAACCTCATCAATATCCGTTCACTGATAGAAAACCGGATTGGACAGCTGAACACATTTATACCCTGAACGCGCCTACAACTAGCAATGGGAGGACTGGCAACCCCATCCCGGAGGATGATAAATTTTAAATGAAACGACAAAGTGGAATTTACGCAATAACCTAACTATACACTGCTTGTTGGAAATCCATATTTTGAATAATAAAATTTGCCACAACTCGTAATAATTTCTTATAACCATTGTGGAATCAAACCGTAGGAAAATTTAGTGACAGTCGTGCAACTTACTTTAGGATGCGGAAAAGTAGTTTTAGTATCTGAGAAATGTGCAGCTCTTAATACCCCCGGTCTTATCACTCGGCAAGGAAAGAGATGATGCACATTGTTTCAAGGAAAAACCCTTTTCACCCTTACTAACATCCGTTGCACCACTGGTTGTTGTACACGGTACAGAAAACCGTACAACTGGATTATTGTTTGAGTTCGGTTATCAACGCATGCTCCAGCCTTCCCACCACATTAGATGAATTCTTAAACTCCTATAACTACCACGAATGTTGGTTTATCCCCCGGAGTGCGGGTTGGGACATGCCACGGATAAACCATCCATTCGGGGATCTAGCATAGAAGCTCAACTATCATCAATCTCTGTCGGTACGCGTATGACCCACCACGTATTAGGTCAGGCTTGCCGCTGCCATACTCGTATCGATAGAAATTTACATCTAACAATGATAAAAACCAAGCACACTGTTCTTTAAACCGATTTAAATTTTATTTAGAAGTATTTAACAATTTTTGAACATTACCCAAAAAGTAATGTCGAATATTAATTTAGACGAGAGTGTGAGGGGATCCTCAATTGAATTTCTTAGACTTATTGTGGTATTTGTTACCAGAATTTTTGGGCCGAATTATGGCCCCGTTTGGGCGCCACTGTAACGCTACAAGTTTACCGTCTTACGACCGTATACCCTAACGCTAAAGAAATTTGTCCCCATTTCATGCACTAACCCCATGTGCGGCTTTGATTCCCGCAGCTCAGTCTTGTAGGGGATGTGGTCGTGGGTTTTTGGGGTTAGACGAAATGCGGGACCTAGATTACCGCACAATAACAAAAGAGAAAGAGAAAGATGGCCTAATATTTACCATCTAAAGGTTGAAAAAAAATGAAAAGTGGGGTCCTCGGACCCAAAACTGGCGGGTCCTACATATTTCAAGCGGATGTTTTACCCATGGTTGTTAATTCTGGTTTCTTAGGGTAACATAATTACCCTAAGAAATACGCACCAAAAAAAAATATTAATAGAGAAGCTTAACGATTAGTGGTTTAATGGCGTGGAGGAGGTCCTCAGCAGAAAGAGGGTGTCCCGCCTATGGGCAGGGTTACTTTCGATGCCCTCGCTCCTAGCAAGACTCAGCTTTGCTAGAAGCAACTAAGGAACCTCGCCACGATTAGAATGGTTAGTATCTCTACTGCACTAAAATCATACTTACAAAAAAAAAAAAAAAAAGAAAATTTAGTCTGCAAAGCACTAGACTAAAAAACTCGCACTTTTAATTTACCTCCCGGATCAGTCTTTCAATGTATGTATTTCACTAACGTTTATTTTTATTTTTAAATTAATGAACAAAAATTTTCTTTGGTGTCAAACATAAATCAAACTTGCAACACTCCCACAAAACGAATTTTTCGGATATTTCACATTTATTGGCACTTGATTTGATTACATTCCCCGATTACATCAATTTATTTATGTAACTTAATGAACACTGTATAGTATCACGAGATAATAAACACATCCAATTTTCTTAATTAAATTTATTTCAGATTAATTTATACTTTTTTTTAAAATTATTATTGTATTTCACTAAATTTTACACATGTTAACAAACGCATTTTATTTTAGATATCAGGAAATTACCCAAAAAGAAACTGAACTTTCTACCTCTTCTAAACACAGCTGCACGGCTGACTGTCTAGCACGCCACTCTCCCCTTCTTTCTTTCCGTTGTACATTTTATACCAAAAATTGAAAACAAATTATTGTACATTCATCAAAATGTACGAACGCAAAAACGTACAACAACGTGACATTGATTTTCGCTTACTCAATGCACGCGCAAAAATTTATTTACATCAACAAAAAATCAATCGATCGAAAGGTGCAATTGTAGGTATTTTCAATAGCAGAGTTTTTTTTCATGCCATTTACCTCAAGACATATCGATGCAAAAATAAATTGATAATGTTGCATTATATATTATTATGGTTTACGTTTATTCACCTACTGCATGGATATATACAGTAATCTG
This sequence comes from Nephrotoma guestfalica, assembly GCA_963691935.1. Classification (NCBI taxonomy): domain Eukaryota; kingdom Metazoa; phylum Arthropoda; class Insecta; order Diptera; family Tipulidae; genus Nephrotoma; species Nephrotoma guestfalica. Next base: position 134,588,248 of record OY829914.1, on the reverse strand, counting down.
AGTAACATAAGCAACCAATAACAATGCGAAATACGGCATGGTAATTTCTTTTGGTAGAATTTGAGGTATCACCTCGAAGGTTATGCCGTATGTTAAAATTTGATGTTTGGGTTGATAACGGAACTGAATAAAATTCCGTTACAGTACGGTTACACCCGCTCGTGATAGTATCTACCTGGCAGTAAACTTCCTCCATTGTCTCCGTTGGCTTGGGAGCAACTAGGGGTAAGATTATTTCAAGCATTTCTCTATATAATCTCAAATTTGTCCTCCTATGGTTCTTAAAAGCAGCAGCACGGCAAATAACTACATTATTGGTGATTATCGGTGATTCAAAATTGAAGGCTTCCCAATCATTGGACATTACAATAGACACTTTCAGTATTTCGTAACAAATGTTGGTTTTTGTCTAATATTTGAAACTTACAGAATAGTATTTTTTATTGATTATCAAAAAATTCCTCACATCATTCAGTGATGTCCTGGAGTGTGATGTATTGGGAGGTAACCCAGATTGTGTGATTTCTTATATATCGCCTTAATGGAAATCAAGTCCCTCTCTAGTCTCCCCACGTTTGACGATGTTCCAATTGTTGATGGGAAGATTAGGATTATTAAATTGAATAATCCCTATGATTTTGCTGGTTTGCTTGAGAATTCTCCATGATGAAAACAGAGGGACCTCGGGTAGAGTATGGCGTTACAACACATATGATGGTCTATCACGACCATTGGCTAAGTGTATAACCTAATCGTTTGCAACTAAAGCCGAGATCCGAATGACACAATATGATGACGTAACCTTCAAATTGACCTTTCAAAGTAATTAATCTGATCCATACTGTTGAACATGTATGGAACCATTTTTTTACACGGAAGAGCGAAGTTGTTTCTTCACAAGACAGTTTTATTAGAAGTTGAATTTCCACTTAATTTGCTAAATATTTTAGCAAAAACATTCATAGCAGACTGTAATAAACGTTTATAATCTCGGTCTGAGTACATAGTTTACCTTAAGTTTCAAATTAAAAAATACATTTATTATTTTCAAAGTTGTTTGCAAATTCTATAAAATTCAGTAATATACGAGTATTCGTATCCTTGTTTGACACTAACAGTTTTAACGTAATATGAAGGATATTAGCCTTAAATCAAATGACATTTAAAAGCGGATTTAAAAGTTCAAATTTTATCCCTTTAGGTTATTGGATCTGCTTAGTTACTGGTATACATATATTTGTAAATTTTCATCTAAGATGAAACACATCCAGCTCCCTCAACTTCAACCTACACGATTTAAAATTTTACTGAATTTGCAATATGAAGGCATTTTTTGAAAAATTAAACAAAATTTACTACTACAAATTTCGCGAAAATATTCCATTTATATACGATTTGATTGGAGCCTTAATGAAATTTGAGAAGATTTTTTTCTGAATATAATTATCGACTTGTTTTATTTTACTTTGTTTCGTTAACAAAAATGTACCAAAACTTATAAAATTTTTTTTTATAAATCAAACTCAGTGTAGATTTAATAAAATAAATGATGATGACATGGTTTTCTAACGATCGATTTTGTGTTTTAAAAAAAATACTGCACAATAGATATTGCTTAACTGTAAATGTTTATGTGCAACGTTTCTTAAATTTATAGAATGTCGACAGTATCTTACGTTAAATTTAGTAAAGGTTTAGTGCAAATACCAATTCCTATGAAAACTGATACCTTGATTCTGATCTAGAAAGGTCCACCGCTGAAATCATAAAATATTAGGAATAATTATATCAGATTTGACGTGTGACGGCTCGTATGTGAGTTTGTATAATCACAAAATATTACTACACTTTTGTTAAGTAAAAAGAAATGGTTGATATTTTCGGTTTTACCCAGCAGGGAAGTCATTGACGATACACTATTGGCTCATCAGCGACAGTAAATTTGTAAAAGACAGTTGACAGTAAAAGTGGGACTAATTTTTGTTTATGATCATTTCTAAAGTGAATCGTGTATAACGAGTCTTAGGTCAAATCGTCTCTGAGATGAATTGTATGTGATATATCTGATTTAATCATCAATCAATATATTGGCGGCTGCCTTAAAAATATTACTATGATCTCTCCGGTACGTACATTACATTTCTGTCGAATATAAATAAAAAAGTAAAAAGTCTTGGTTTTATTAAGATTGTCCGAATACGAGTATAAAATGTTTACTTACCAATTCGATAAACAAAATATTATCACCATACACAAAATATAAAAATAATATCTGAGGGTGCTATCACAATGTGAGGGTGCTATCACAACGAAAGAACATAACATGAAATGCAATATAAAAATGCATATAAAAACGTAAGTGGTCTGATCTGATTTATCATAAATAAGCCGTTGTCCAAAGAAATCAACCATCAGAAATCAACAAAAAATATTTTTTCATTTTCATACACATTTAGGAAGAGGTATAAGAAGCATGATTCATTAGAACAAAAAATTATTCAAATTCATGTTGACCAATTTCCAACTGATTATACATTTTGATTTCAAAATGTTATTTTTTTTTTTTAGTTTTTAATCCATGCAATCTTTTTCTGGGGCCGAAGCACACTTCCCTGCTCTTTCGCGGTTGATTTTCCCGTCTTACTTTACGCATCCCTGCCAAATCGAAGACGTGCGGCTATAGGACCGATTTAAGTTACCATCTGCGCATTGCATAGCTCCATGCCAGCCTATAGTACTGGGCATGGAAGATGGGTTGGCCCATGAGTTTTGCATGCCGATAGGGGGTCGTAGTTGTGTTCCTTTTAATCACAGATCGTAGTCTGTTGATGAAAATTTCCTTTTGCATCCTGCCCCTATCGGGATTCGAACCCGGTACCTCCCGATCCAAACGCCAAAGCTTTAACCACTGTGTCATTTTGTCGGTAAAATGTTATTTTCATTCAGTTTAAATTTTGTGAAAAGATTGAAATTTTCCAGCACATAGTAAAGAAAATAATTTTTCACAGCCAACGTCCTTTCATTTTTTCAAAATACAAAGACGATTCAAAACTAGTCTGCAGAATTTTCGTCCAACACATTTAGTAATTTACAAATGAGACTGTTCTACATATGACAATATTTCACAGATGGATATTAATGTGCTGGATGTGCCCAATCTGTATGGCTCTCTTTTCGAGAGGAAAGTTGCAGCTGGAAACTAGGTAGTTAATTAAATATGTTTTAACTACATTTACAAGAAAACGCGATAAGCTTGTGAAAATATTAAAATATGTTAGATTTAGAGACAAATTAAAATTGTGAATTTGGCAAGTATGATAAGGGCCGAAAATTATCTAAGTAGGATTTTTTAAATTCGATGGTCTTCAGATTTAAGAGAACTGTTGGTAATTAAAAATTGAAATGTGTTTTATACAGTTCTGCAATTAATTTATAATCAAAATATTATTGATCTGTATCAGAGGATTAAATATTAAGAAAGTTCAAGTAAAGTTTGTAGAATTATTGAGATCTTCTAAGAATTAATTAAATTTACACAATTTTAATTAACTTATATTAAAATTAAATTAAACGTTTAAAATATTAATAAATTTTAATTATTTTTAAGATTTTGGTTTAATCGCAAATTTTCTAAAATTTTTAAATATTAAATTTCAATTAAATTTTAATAATTTTATTTCAAGGTTATTACTCATTTGACTTTAATATTTGTTCAATGAGTAGTAGCTAATGTTAAGAATTTAGGTCGTTCGTCTAGGGATTTTAGAAAGTAAAACACAAGCTTAGATAAATCTGAGTGTCTCATCCATTTATTCTAATGGTATGCTTAGACATCTCTGGGAAGTTTTGTTATGTAATTCGTATGATGTGTGCGTCTCAATCTTATTCGCAATATTACATAAAATTTATACGAAATCTAGAAATTTGTCAGGAATCTCAATTCCTCTTATGTTATTATACATACGAATTTTCATATGATACCTATTGTCCTTCGTCAGGTTTCATAGCGGGAATTAGCGGTTGGTAGCTAATTCCCGCTATGAAACCCCTATTTAATGGTTTTTGTCTTTGCTAAACGACTACTCGCAACTGTTTTTAATATTTTTCCATGACTAGTTAAAAGCAGATACGAATGATTTAGCCTCTAAATTTTTGAGTATAGAATCACTTGATTTGTTATGTAGTGTATCTTATGTGAAATTTTTGATATTGATATGATATGTCGAAATCCCATTTATTAATTAATTGCACCGTTAAAATTTGAATTTGAATGCTGGCTTGTAAAAATTAAAAATTAGTTCCAATTTGTTGTTTGCGTTTAATATTTCCTTAACAATCGTAGTATTCTCGTATTAAAAATTTCCTTAACAATCGTAGTATTCTCAAATATGTAGCAATCTAGTCAAATATGATGGAGTTCGAATGGTGTTAATAAATGAAAATGGTTTAAAATATAAGTTTTATAAATGAATATTTTTAGTTTAGAAGTATTTCAAACCCTTTCTAGTACTACCACATATAGCGTACGAAATTTGATTCTTTCACATTTCCATCTATATTCTATTTTAACAACTAACTTTTTCGCATTCACAAATTTTATTATATATTTTACTTTTGGTTTTTGCAATTGTAATGGTGTTATTGTGATTGTTCTGTATATTGGTATATTTCAGCACTCTCGAATTAAATTCACAAATCGTAGGAAATTCTTCCATTTATGCTTCCATTTATGCTTCCATTTATAAGTAAGTGTCGATTATCATATTCGTTTGTCACACAGATAGTGACGCTAAATGGGAGAATTTCCTACGATTTGTGAATTTAATTCGAGAGTGCTGAAATATACCAATATACAGAACAATCACAATAACACCATTACAATTGCAAAAACCAAAAGTAAAATAAAAATATTCATTTATAAAACTTATATTTTAAACAATTTTCATTTATTAACACTTAAAGTTAATTTAAATTTGTTAATTTTCAGTAATTCTACTTTATTTATAAAAATGAGTACTTAATTATGAACAATTATTTCCTCTCTCTGTGTCTCCCAAATTCAAGCATTACTGATTGATTCTCTAAATCTATTGAATACGATCGATAGTTGTTCTCGTTATATAGTAATTGGGCGGTGCACGTTATTTTAAATAATAAATGTATGTAAAAAACTGCGCTAAAATATTTTTGTATGCGGTCATAGTTGTGTTTCTTAACATCGTATCGCCGAGAAAAAAATTGGCTTTTGCATCTTTGCCTCTGGTAGGATTCGAACCCATCGTCTTCCGGTCCAAGTGCCGAAGCTCCAACCACTGCACCATAATGTCCGGTTCTTGATGGTTCAGTTGATATCCTGTCAAACAATTTGCTCGTAAATTTTCAAGCTGTAGGCAATCTGGCGAGAGGTTCAAATAATTCAAGCGATACAAAACAGCAGTATAATTGGCAACAATAACAGCCAACATGCGGGAATTTTCGGCATTGATACCAGCGATACTCAGTTAGAAATTGTTAAACCAAAAGTTTTTACTTGTCTCAAATCATAAGCCAACGACTACTTGCGATTATATTACAAATATATCCACAATAAAATGGGCATTTCAGTTGGGGATGTTGGGTATCACGAGTTGGTCTCTAAAAAAGCCGATACAAGTTTATTGAATTTCATCCTATTCAGAGTTGGTTTGGATTTTGCAATTTTCAACAAGGCGTACGATGGAAGCATTTGCTCTTTGGAATGCTCCGTAAACCATTAATAAATATAATTATTCGATCAAAGGAAGGTCTTAACCGTAATTCCTAATTATAGCAGCAGTAATATAATTTTCAAATTTCTACAACTCGTGTCATTGTGGTAGCAGTTAAAGACTACATTTTGGTTTTGTTGAACTACATTCTAAGCAAACCTCCCGTTGCCATTTAGTGATAAAAACGTACGGTGCAAATCATAACTATATATATTCTCTAGTTTTCTTGATCCTTTCCTTGTTTCACAATTGACCGATCTGAAAATGGTTGGATGCTTATTGCTATTGATGCAAATAGTGGCGACCTCAACAGTCCAGGTGTTTTTCGCGAGATAATATGTTTTTTGGGTCCTTCGGTTTTTTCGTCCATTAGATAACCGAGTGTCAACAATAATCATTATAACCGCATTATGCTGGCTAATTAATCTTAGGCTAATTTAACGAAACCTTAGTCTCGAAGTTTGATTTGCATTCTGCATCACAAACAAATTGAAACTAAAAATTTTTTCAATGTACTAGCCTGAATAATTCAAAGTGGATGTATAGTTATGACATGTGACACATTGCAGTCCATAATCATAGGTTGACATAGAAAATTGGTCGTTACTGAGATACGTACATCACCTTCGAAAGCAGTTATTTGTTTATTAAGATTCGAATCAATATTTATTATAAACATTACTTGATCCATTCAGTGCGACCTAATCCGTTGATTTTGTAGATTACGATGAAACTACTCCTGAAGAATTATAATTATTCTGTATTCTAGAGAAATTAACAATCGCCTTATGCGTACCATCAATACTATGTTCAACGACTTTTCTAAATACTGTAATGCTGAATGACAAAATATGACTGTAATATACTAAAGTATATATACATTTTTACGTATATTACCATTAAATCTTCTAAGATATAACAAATTATTTTTCCTCATTCTTATCAACACCGCACCGTTTTATGACATATAAAATTTAATTAATCCCTATACGTTATTAAATAAAATACGTACAACTAAAACTATAAGAAAATAGCGACAAAGATACGGGAATAAGAAATAATGAAAAGGTGTCGTTTGAAATATAGCGATTCTGATTAGCCAAGTGTACAGATTTGTTTAATTCTAAGCCTGTTTACAAAGAGAAATATAAAATTAAATTAATTTTCATAAATATCTACGTACGTATTCTGAGGCGCGTACGCCGCATAAAATTTGTCTGTTCAGCACTCTCGTATCTGTATAATGTTTTATAACCCTTTATATTACACAGTTGACTCACGTTATACAAACACAACGGCAGTACGATTAGTGATAAGAATTTAAAGTGTCTTGACGTAGTTTTACTAGGTAGTACTTATAGCAGAAATTATGCGTGTTCGGTTAATTAAAATCTGCTGCTTTTTAATTTGTTATGTACCTACATAGCATACCCATCGATGTACAAAATGTACAGAGATTCAAGAATGACAGAAAATTGATTAAATGGGAGACGAAACAAAAATTGTAAGTAACATATCAGACCTCCAACGACTTATGTGTAAATCATTGTTGTTGTTTTTTAAATTAAAGAGAACTAAATGTCAATCAAAACTATACGTATTAGAATCAAAATAATAACTTTTTGGTTGTATCTAATTAAAAACATTTTATTTTATAGCATAGCAATTAAATTTATGTCGTATTATGTGTAGCGACAACATCTTCGCCTACCTACCTTCCTGAATTATATTTGTTTTTACATGTGTGCTTGTTTGTTATGTAAGTGTTTGGTTTTACTTACTGTCTACGTCTGACAGCAGTATCAGTTTCATTTAATTCTTATTATTTCCCGTGTATAATTAACAATATATTTAATTATATATTTATTTGTTCTTATATAAATGTAACTTTAAATTGTTAAGAAAACAACTATTTTAGTGATTTGTTTATTGTAGTTCTGACCTATATTTAGGTAGTATATACTTACGAAAGTATAATAAGTTTTTCTATTTATTTTTGTTTGTTTTTTTATGTTTTTAAAATTTGATACTACATTTGAAAATTTTAGTTTTTTTAGTTTAGTTTCGTTCGAACAACTTCTTGGAAATTATGTAAACATGTAACAAATGATTGGGAATAAATTTTTATTATGACATGATAATATAATGTTCTTAAATGTATACGGTAATTAAATTAAAATTTATTGGAAATCATGTACAGTTTTGTTTTACATTTTACAAGTAAACATAAATATCAAATTCAATTTACTTTTAATTTAGATGAATTCTGTAAGAGTGTTCAGAATTATGTTCTAACAATTTTATCTTATTTTAAGAACATTTATTTTTGCTCGTGCATGTCATGTCGGCTTCTAGTTTAGTACAAATAACAAGTCATATTAGTTATTAATGGGCTTATAATTAAAACTTAATTCAATTAGATATACGCTGATTCATAAATACACACTTTCACTTTCAATCTTAATATTATTGATTAATAATAGTAGGTTGCATTTTATTTCATACTTTGGTTGGTCGACATTTAAGGTAAGAAAATATTGTGAACAGGATAATTAAAAAATAAAAATAAATTTATTTTAATTTTATTTTATTAGTGAGTTTCTATATCTGCTATACTCCGATGTGCATCATAGGTTTATATCTATAACCCCGTCTTCCACTGGATCCTCCTGAGCTCTGTAGACATCGATCTTGCCACATCAGTAATGTTTTGAAAACTGACTTCCAGAGGCGTCTTTGTTTGCACTAAAACCGTGGTTTGTTTTGAATTTTTTGGGATTTAAATATCACACGGAACGAATGAAATACCACAAAAAGCCGGTATATAAAATCTATGAAATGATAAACTTGGAAGGAGGGGGAGGATCGATTTCCAGATGTTGTATGCTTTTTTTAATTTTGCGAAAAATTACAATTATATCATGTTTTATAGTCGACTAGTAAGTAATAGTAAATGCATATTTAAAACTGTGTTTTCCATTTTTGCAGTACAATTTAATCAAAATTACGGTTCAAAGAATAAATAATAATAAAATAAAAATAATAAATAATTATTAATGATAAATAATTAAATAAAAATAAATACTTCTTACAGATTTTTCATCTGTATTTCTGTCTAAATTTAAAACTTATTTATCAAATTGCAGTGCAGTTACTACTCTCAAAATTCGAATATTTATTTATTATATATTCTTCGTTGTTCCGTAAGACTCGTAACAAAATGAAACTCTTCCTGGATTTGACCCAAACTTAATTTTTGTATTCCAATTCAACTATGCAATTCGAATTTATTCAAAATGAACAATATAGCCCAAATATATTAAAACTAGCATCTACCCGATAAAAAAGACGGAATTATTCTTTAGAACTTTGCTGTAGTTCGTTCTTTTTACCCAAATTATTGGAGAAATATTTACTGCTTCTGTAACAAAAATTTCGGGATGAATATGTCGTGAAATCCGACTTTATTTTACCACGAATGACGATAAACCATCGTCTCAATAGGATGTTACAGCTCGCCCATGACAACCCCGATTTTCATGAAAAAATCATAATGAGTGACGAGGCACATTTTCATTTAAATGGATATGTGAATAAACAGAATAGTCGATTCTGGGCAATGGAAAACCCTCACATTATTCATCAGTCACCTTTACATCCATTAAAAGTGACAGTCTGGTGTGCAATTTGGTCAGGAGGAATCATTGGACCTTACTTCTTTGAAAATGAAAACGGCGTAACGGTAACTGTGAATGGGGAGCGATATCGTGATATGATTGAAAACTTTTTAACGCCACAACTGCATACTTTGGGCTTGATTAACATGCGGTATCAACAAGACGGTGCCACATCGCATACAGCCAGGATTACAATGGAATTACTGCGAGAACTCTTTCCACAACAAGTTATTTCAAAAAATGGTGATGTTGATTGGCCTCCACGGTGGCCTGATTTGACTGCTCCGGACTTCTTTTTGTGGGGATATCTAAAAAACAAGGCTTATGCAAACAAACCAAAAACGCTTGAGCAACTCAAACAAAATATTTGTGATGAAATTAATGAAATACCGCGCGAAATGTGTGAGAATGTATTGAAAAATGTGCTCAAAAGGGCTCGCATTTGTGAGGCTAACAGAGGCGGACATTTATCTGATATTGTATTTCATACATAATTGCGGACATTAAATAAAACATTTATCAATATAAGATCCATTCTCTTTCATTTAATCAAAAATCATAAACAAACAAAGTAGTATACCTTCCCGGCGGACACCCGTTACTAGTAATTTGAGGATACGTTTAAAAAAATGATCTGAACAAATTTTCTGAAATCGATTTATAATCTATTTGATTTTATTCGATTTTCGTAACTGCTATATACTTTTTAAAATATTTGCGGAAACACAAGAAGCTCCTGTGAAGGCGCAGTCACTTCCGACAAAGCTTAAGTATGAAGTTTCACGCCGATCAGTCAATCCAAGCGTTACACACAGACGAAATTTCATATTTACAGACAATGCTAAATATATTTTCTATTAAAATGGTTGCCTTCGAAAAATACATTCAGTTTCAAAATCTTAATTAAATTCGACATTGTAAATTTCTCTAAACTCATTCAAATTGTCCTTATACATTTAAAATTTACTTTCAGATTAATATAACGAAAGTCTTATACCGAAATTTACCGTAATCCAGCTTGTGTCACTCTTTAAAATGTTAAAATTTTTAATGATAATTTATTTTCAATAATTAATAAAATGAAGTTAATTTAAATAGTCAAAACTGAAGAAGAGTTGCTACAAAATATCTTTACACTAAAATTTCTCACGACATAAAGGAGATCGTATTGGAAAACTGTAACCTTAAATCCCGAAACCGAAAAAAGAAATCCCTAAAAAAATATTTTGCAAAATATTAAAATAAAAAATACTGAACAAAATAAAATCTCGAAATTTAAACTACTTAAATTCCTTTACAACAGCGCATTGTTTCTTAATATAATTGTATTACTTACAATTACTATACTGAACATTAAAATACTAAAATAAAAATTCCCGAAAAAAATACTGTAAAAAAAATTAAAAATACTTTATGATAAAACTCTTAAAATTAAAACCTCGAAAAACTGAAAAATTTTCTTAAGATATTGAATTACTATTAATTTACTGAAAATTTAAATACCGAAAAATAAATCCCGAAACTTTGAAATGCTGTAGTTAAAAGTATTTAAAAGCAACATCTTTAGAATATTCGAAAAACTGAAAAATATCAAAGATATTACAATTAAAAATGGTAAAAATAACTGTTTATGAACTGTAACACCTAAAACAGTTCATCTTTCGACTAAGGTTAAAACTATCGTTCAAAACTGCAGAAAAACTTCGATAAAGTTTTTTAAATTGCAATCTCGAAATTTAAAATAATTAAATTCCTTTACTTCCTTTAATGTTTTTTAATATAATTTTAATTAAATTTACTGATCCTTTCCAATTAATGAATTTGGTCCCTCATATAATTGGCAACAGCACCAATTCAATATTCTTGTTTCAATATTCTTGTTTATTCTTGTTTTAAGCCCATCTTAGGGTTACGCGTGAGGAGGGGGTATGTGAGCACCCGCTTGCCCTTGAGAACTATCCAAGCCTTTAACCACCACAATTCCACACAAAATCTTTTTTAGTTTAAGCGAATTGCAATTTAAAAATTATATCAAAATTTTTCTGGCATATTGAATGATATTTTTAACCTTAGCCGAAAGATAAACTGTTTTTTTGTTTTACAGTTCATAACCAATTATTTTTACCATTTTTAATTGTAATATCTTTGATACTTTTCAGTTTTTCGAATATTGTAAAGATGTTTAAGTACTTTTAACTACAGAATTTCAAAGTTTCGGGATTTTTCCGGTACTTTTGGGGATTCTTTATTTCAGTATTTTTACTTTCAGTATAACAATAATTACAATACCAACTCGTTTGGTGAAAATATTTTTGAAACAAAGTAAAATGGGAAATAATTTTTCTCCATGAAAATTGTATGGAAGACAAATTTCCATTTCAAGTCGTTTTTAAAACAATTACACTAAACTGATTTCATCAGTAGGGTAGAAAAATGACGGGTGAGATTATTATTTAATATTTTATAAACATTATAGCGGCCATTTTTTGTTCAGATTCCCTTCAAAATTGATATTTTGTTCAGTATTGGTTGGAAAATCACCATGGAAAGATACACACAGCGTTTAGAAATTGTTGAAATTTATTACAAAAATAATGAATCTATTTGGGTTACGTTTCGCGCATTACGTGAAATGTACGGTTAACATAATCGACCTACAGAACTTACTATTCGTAATGTAATTTAAAATTTGGAGACAAATGGTAATGTTTGTGACGCTGTGACTCGTCAAAATCGTAAAGGTAACGCTGAAAATATCGATGCTTTGAACCAAAGTGTGGATGAAAATCGAGAACATTCAATTAGGCGTCGTTCTCAAGAACTTGGATTTCCTTATGGCAGCACATTACAAGGTGTATAAAATTCAGTTGACCCAAAAACTTAAACCAAATGACCATTTAGGTAAATTAACAATTTGGTGTGGTTTATGGTCTCCAGACCATGGAGGAACATATTTTTTGTAATAATGCAAATGACATTGTAGTTATACCGTCAATGGAGACCGCCTACAGAAACCTGATTACTGAGTTTTTGTGGCATGAATTAAATGATTTCGATTTGAATGATATGTGGTTTGAACATGATGGTGGAATATACCTACCTTCATGGCACAATTAGTTTATTAAGAGACAAGTTTAATGACCGGGTAATCTTCAAAAATTCCGATGTGAATTAGCCACCAAAATCATGCGATATAACCCCATTGGATGTCCTCTTTAAGGTTATGTTAAAACAATGGTTTACTCGAACAAACCATAAAAACTCAATGATCTTAAAACCAACATTATTCGTGTTATTGATGAAATAAGCGCAGATTTATATAACAAAGTGGCCGAAAATTGGTGTTCGAGAATCGAATTTTTAAAAAAATCTCGAAAATCTCCAAATCATTTTTAAGTAAAAATGTCATGGTTTTTCTTTTAATTTTTATTTGAATGATGTGATGCCCAAGTAACACAAATCTTACATTAAATTTTTAAATCATCTGAATTCGTCGAAAAATAAATTTTCTAATTTTATTGCAAAAGTGTGGTGAATTAGCCTTTAATGTACCGTGGACTAGATTTCACTGTTTTTCTCCTAAAAATTAATTAAATTTGAAGGAAATCCACCCTCCCTTTTGTTGATTTAGTCAACCACGCATAAACATAATTACTTGTTCAATAGAATGATTTAATGTTGATTATCAAAACCTTTTCACCAACCACTAGCTAGCCATTCCCTCTTTGCAATACGTGTATACTTTTTGTCAAGAAATTAAATCTAATAATTTGGTAAACGAAAATTTATTAAAACTTAAATTAAATAATAATGTTTCCTTATTAAAGATTTGTATATTTAATTTAAGTTTTAATGAATTTAATAATTGAGAGTTACATCGCATAAAATTTATTTTGTTAGAATAAGTCTAACGGTTAATAGATGGAAGTAGCATTCGAAAAGAGAAAATATTTTAGGAACCTATATTAGGCTAGCAAAACAGATGCAATTTTAGCCCTCACGGTTGTTGCTTCTGGGCATTAACTAGAGAAGAAAGAAAAATCATGGTAATAACTTTTGATATTATAAAAATTGTTCGTTACATATGCACGTATATGCAAGCTACACATAAAATACAATATTTGGTGTCGTATACTACGAGTATAACCATCACAATTGTGATATATAGTCAACAAGAGTCTAAAAAGTATCAAAAGTGCGACTCGGAAGGGATATTGATATTTTTTAACGATATAATGTATGCTTGGTTCTGCCCTGAATTTCGATAAACAAAAATTAAGTTTTTTGAATACCGGCTGCTAGATTGAATTGGATTGAAGTAGTTCGTTTGGTTTAACTAGTATTTATGAGTATGTTTAAAGCCATCATTACAAAGCCTTATGGCAACAATAATTTTTTGTTAATGACGTAACTTTATGGCGTCTGCTTCTCTTTTACTATTGTTTTAATACAAGAACACAAATAACTACTCGATTTTATTCGTTAAAAATTGAGCACATTAAAACAGAGCGCTAATGTTGTTCGAAATCCGAGGCACGAGACTCTTGACATTTTATTATACGTATAAGGAAAATTATGAATCGGTCGGTACAAATCGGTTCAGATTTTATGGTGCTTATGTCGTTTCGTTGTGTCACTGTTTTGACATCTCCTTAGCTTTAGAGCAGGTGAATTGTGTCTTATTTTATAAAGGGTGATCCAATAGGAGGTACTTTTTCCAATTGGCATTCTCATTGGGATTCATGCGTCATAACTGTCATGTTCATATGACATTTGTGTTTAGTATTCATTGATATTTCACCATGAATAGACTTACGCGAGAACAACGTTTACAAATTGTGGAAATTTATTTCACAAATCAGTGCTCAGTGAAAAATTGTTTTCATAAACGTCCAACTGAATGCACTATTCGCGAAACAATCAATAAATTTCGAACCACTTTTTCATTATTGGATATTCATTAACCGACTAGAGCGCGTACAAGTCGATCTTTTGTGAATATTGCTGCTGTAGTTGAAATATACGTGACGACTGCAATCAATCAATTCGTCACCGGTCTCAAGCTCTGGGTCTCTCGTATGGCACGTTATGGCATATTTTGCAGAGAGATCTTGGTTTGAAGGCATACAAAATACAGCTTGTTTAAGAATTGAAGCCGGTTGACCTTCCTTTGCGTCAACGATTTGATTTATGGGAGTTGAAATAGACGGACCCGTGAATTGGCCTCCAAGATCTTGTGAGCTAACGCCGTTAGATTACTTTTTATGGGGGTATCTGAAATCACTTGTTTATATCGATAAACCACAATCGATTCCTGCATTAGAAGCGAACATAACACGCGTAATTAACGAAATATCGGCCGAAATGCTCGAAAATTGGACCCATAGAATGGATCATCTAAGAGTCAGTCGCGGACAACATTTAAAAGAAATTATTTTCAAACATTGAATGTCATAAACCGAACTTACGTCACAAATACAATTTTTAATTATTAAATTGCTTTTAATGCGTTTTATTTCAAAAAAAACTTCCGGAAGCTCTTATTGGATCACCCTTTAGTACGTGTTTCATTTAGAAATAACAAATTATCGCTTATGACATCATTTTTGGGGCGATGACAGCCTTTAATAATTTATTTATGTATTATGTATTTGGTGGTGGGGGAGGAGTAATTAAAATGTAATAATTTTGAACCAAAATCTATTTATTCCAGTTCAAAAATTAAAAATTTATCCTTTGATAATATTAAATAGATCTAAATAACGAAAAAGGTTTTTCCCTTTACACTCTACATTAAACGTTTACAAGTTACAATCAAAAATACATGTATTCCAGAAACCAACTTTACTGATAGAAAGAATGTCCCATAAAACAGTTGAATATTCTGCAAACCAAATTTACAATCTAAAAGTGAAGCTCTGTTGTGATGAAAAATTTTATCTTTTTAAATTAACTAAGTTTGGTTTAATTACTGAAAACAAGAGCAACACATTTATCTTGAAGAAAATGATATACAAGGCTAATTGTAATTTGTTGGTAAAAGAGATTCTAATCAGGCAGCTAATTTGGGTATTTGAGGACTTCTCGTAAGTCAATAAATAAATAATCTCATACGAGTAAGTACTTCAAAGTAAAATATGGTTTTTATACCAAATCTATGAAATGGATTAAAATAACATTTAAAAATAAAATAGTGTTGGATGTTTTTGCCTTTAGAGTACTTACTTTTTCTCAGGTGCAATAAAAACAAACTTCCTTCAAAAAGGTGATTTCACGCATATTAAAAAATGTGAAGCCCATTGAATCTGCGGCTTTGTGTTAATTCGATCTGAACGCCTTTTTTAGGGTGCTCGCACAGATCTTATTATAAATAAGATTCTGGTCATCAATTGATATTATACTTAACCATTTATTGTAAGTTGATTATAATAGCCCTTTATAATGCCTCTGCGATTAGAGCTCGAATTAATATCTGAGAAGAATATCTGTAGCAAGAAACATCAAGCACTTAAGCAAAACTTATTCAAGTCACACCTTTTAAAATGGAATTCTTCATGAGCTCTTGAATATTTCAGATTCAGATTCTGCAAACCAGAGAAGTTATGAGAAATTAAAAACTTGCCCAACAAAGATAATTATATCATACTAAAATGTGATTTGAATTATGATATTATGTTAATATGTTTTACGTAATTCGTACAATAAAACAAGCTCTGTTGCGCATACTGGTCTCCCACTGACGGTATTATATTGTAAATATGTATATTGAAATGGATTTTCAAATTACTTGCCATTACGTAAGTGATACTCTGTTAATGATACAGACACTAATTTCACTTTTATATCAAAATTTTAAAACCTAAAATAACCCGACCTTATCCATGAAAGCTACGAAAAAACAATTAAACTCTACTGTGGGTAAACTAAACCACCAATCTTAGTGAAGAAAATACGCACCCAACCACCTCGTTTTCAAAATAAAAGACCGCGAACAAACTGTTCAGCCGTTTTCGGCTAATTTCAGTTTGATTGCAAAACTTTAAACCTTGCGGTTAAAATCAAATAGGAAGCAAATATTTATTGGAAAGTGCAAATAGTTCTGGCCAGTATATATGTATTGTTAAAAGACTTGAAATTAATGTACAAATTCGAAAATCCATAGTAGTAGTTTTTGTTCAGAATTGTATGTTCTTCACCCGCTTCTATATATTACTTATAAATTACTCCGTATTATGTTAACTTCTTTTGTGCTGGATAATAATTTGTTCATGATACAGCTATGTTTCTAATTTCTCTACTATCTTTCAGCGAAATTTGTTAAGAAACTTTTAACGCAGGCTTATATAAATTCGGCGTCAAGACACAATGAGGTAGTGTGAAATGTAGTGGACTGGCATAAATAGCACCCCATATTAGTAGCTATAGCTGTTTACATCAGTAATAATTTTGGCCACATACTATAGTTTATGTGCACCATCTTTTGATTATATTAAAACTATCGTCGTAGTTCATATTTTCTTCATAAATAATTCCAATGTCATATTAGTAATAAAATTAATTCATTTTCATTGTTTATATTCGACGAATTTAATAACTTTTAATAACTATGAAACTAAATTTTACACCGAAATGTGTAGTTAACATCAATGCTATTACCGACGTCTATTTCATAATGCTAAAACGCTTTAGGTCGGTTTCATTTACATCCCATTTTTGATCGACCTAAGTTGAGTCGTTCCATACAAAAAAGTTAGCTAGCAGAATTTGGATACGCCCTACTTATTTAATTTGGGCCTCATATTATGGTACAGTCCGAGGACTAAATATGACAATGTAACCACAAAAGAATTTTTGTTTATCCCTGCAAACTGTTCGGGGGCCAAGGCTCTCCCAACTCTTTCGCGGTTTGCTTTTTCCTTCCTTACTTTTTACGCCAGTGAGCTAATTCGAGGACGTATGGTTGTAGGTCCGACTTTATTACATGCACATTGCATAGCTCCATGCCAGCCTATTACTGGCATGGAAGATGGGTCGGCCCATCAGTTTTGCACTCCGAGCGGGGGTCATAGATGTGTTCTATTTCATCACACATCGTAATCTGTTGATGAAAATTTCCTTTGCATCCTGCTCCTATCGGGATCCGAACCCGGCACCTCCCGATCCAAACACCAAAGCTTTAACCACTGTGCCATTTGGTCGGTACCTCAAAAGAAATCAAATCATATAGTAGGGAAGTTAAAGTACACATCATTTTTCAGTTTATAACAATTGGTGCTGTACACCTTAACCACTCGACCACCAATACGTATCAAGAGTAGAATTCGTTCTCTTCTTTCGAGCTCCCTGGAATAGCGTCCTGGGCAGTGTATGGGCTTTTCTTATCGTTGTGTACAAATTGGGTCTCTAGGCGGGTTATAACTTCTATATTCATTATTAATCGAAGTCAATATTGCTGGATTTTGGTTGCATCAATTCCTATTCACAGATAAAACCTTTAACTAGGAATTATTTTAAATTATTTTTTATTATTACTTTATTTTTCCAAATTCTATAATATGACTTTCGAACTCTAGCCAAATGTTCATCGCGAACCGGTCAACTCGGTCGTCCCATCTTTAACTTCTAGTACTTTTAACTTCTTGTAATGTTGCCACAAGAGACTTAATCACATGTCGCAGTTCTTGAATATGCTGTTCTTGGAACCATATAAGTTGATCCAGTTGCCTGCTCACCGGCTAGACTGGTTATCCAGCTAGGCAAACCGATCATCTGGCTCCTCCAATATGATTTGTCTAGTTTAGCATCTATTTTCTGTACCTGATGTCACTCATAACAATCGATGATTTCAGTAAGTGGTTGCATAAAAATTGTTACTTTTGTTACACGCATTGATCCGTTTCTTTCACTTTTCAACTGTTTTTCGGTAGAGTGAACATCTGCATCTTCTAATGATACAACGAGCGTCATTACTGATGGTACTATATGCTCGAGCTGTGTTCTCCCATTTACCGTTATACAGCCTGGATAATAACTCTTGCCTACTTTCTTCTGTGGAAAGATGACTCAGTAGCATTTCCCTTAGTTTCTGGGAGTTGTAGAAATTAATGTCTTCTACTCTCATTACGTCTGGTATTGGCAAAATCCTAGTTTGCTCCGCTAGAAGTTCATTTGCTGTAGCACCGCTGCTATCATATCTCCCATATTAAAGATTGATTTACGATGTTCGAGTGTAGGAGGCAATACTAATATTGTTGTTTCTGTTTGATCAATTGCTCTTGTTCCCTTATTTTTTATTTCTTCGCTAAACTGGACTTTCTGCTCATCGTGTCGGTCATCTCTGATGGTCCTGGCGTCGCGGTCCATGATTTTCGCGATATACGCCCTCCTGTTTCAGCATCCACTTCCGTGGCGCCCAGTAGCCTTGATTGAAGCTCGTTTTTATTGCCTCGGTTAGAAGTTATTGTTTATAGTTTTAGCCATTGCTTGCATTTGTAAAATCCCACTTCTGGTACAACATCTTACGAATTTCGGGTGTTCGATATAGATTCTTACTGGATTTTGTACTCCGTGTTTAAGGTACAATAAAACACTCAGCGTTTAAGTTACATTTATATTTACACCAGCACCTAACCTATTTATCACTGTTCACTTTTATGATCGTTATCGCTGATGTTTACAATTGTTAACTCCATAATCCACTTCACATGGAATGCCATTCTAAAATTCAATTCTCAATTAGTATTGGAGGGATACTTGTTGCGGTAACATGTCAAGTATATTAACCGCTCAATAAAATTAGGGATTCCGCACACTTGGTGGTGTACATCTTAATCTCTCGACCACCAAGTGATACACGTGTGAATAATAAGTTATTAATTGTTGTTGTTGTATTAATAGTTATTAATTTAGTTGGTTATAAGCAAAACCGGTAAAAGATATGTTGGTTGATGTAAGGTATAATTTAATATTTTTGCAAGAGACATCTATTTAAATATAGTATGAACTACTAAGTTTTCAAATAATTGTGTTTAGATCTCTTCAAGCACTTAGCACTAGCATAAGAAATTTATCATTTTCACTCAAGAGTAAATTGATTTAGCTAAATTTTTTCCAGAAGAACAAATTGGAAATTATATGCTTTAAAAAAATTCAATGAAAAATTGTCATACAACTGCTCGTATCGCAAAAAGTTTATAAATTCCTGCAGATAGACGCTAGTATATAAACAAAAGCAATTCGATTAGGCCATATAAACTAGCGTGCCCTTCTTCCCTTATATCCTAGCGTCCAGGTGTAGAAAATTATGAGATTTTTGTGACGTGAGCAAATATAAAAATATGATCAAGAAGTCCAATCTTTTTCGCTAATCCAAATAGGGTGAAAGCATGGTTGCGGAAGTGTATCAAAAAAATTGGTTATCGAGTTTTTTTTTGCATTTTAAAAACATTTCGTAGGTATTGAAAGTGAACATTAATTTGAGTTTTAAGTTCTATAAAAATAATTAATTTATCGTAGAATTAAATTAAAATATGCGACGGAAAGCAGGCTAGAGGATGAGATCTTGGCATATCGACACTAAATTCTTATGCAATAAAGTTTTTTTGTAATTGTTCTATATTAGTAACGAATCATATTTTTACCGTCCCTTAAAATATTCTCCACTTATAAGTTTATATTGCCAAATTAGCATTAGTAGGTAGTAAATCTGTTACGTGCAGACCTATTAATGCGGACAAACACCAGGAAGTTATTTAATTCCGATATAATTCTCTGTGTGCTAAAATTATATCCATTACAGTCGACAATTGATTGGCTGAGTCATCATAAATCTTCTTGATTTTCTTCTTATACATAAATACACCAGAAATAAAATAAACGCATACACCTTCAAATACACTTCAGAAGATCTCTGTTATATTATTTTATTGCCAAACCAAGAATTTTTGTTTTATGTTTTATTTTTTAGTTTGTCTTCTAAATCAACTTTCATTCTTATTTTAAATCATTTGTCGTTAGATTTTTTTGAAAGACGAACAAAAAATTGTTGTTTTAGTTTTAGTTTTACAATAATTTTCATCATTTTACAAGTTCTAATTTTAATTTTAGTTTTGTTTCTATTGCTCTAATATAAATAACCGCAGAGCAAAAAAAATTATGTAGTTTAAAAGTAAACTGACAATTGTTTGTCGCGAGAGAAATCCAATGTTACGTATTCACGGCATCAGTATAGAGTGGAGATTGTTTGCTAAATTCGTTTTGGTGGACGCATAATACAAAATGTATTTCTATTAAATAAATTACGCATAGCTATTCATATTTAGAGTCGAAGAGAAATTAGATTTAATTTTTTGGCAAATTATTCTAATTATCTTGTGTACTATACGTATGAATGTATATAAGTATATTGTTCACAATTTCGCCGAATAATAAAGTTCAATGAAATTTTCAGTACGCACTGAAAACAGACAATTTTTGTAAATGAGTAATTTTTTTGACGCTAATTAATTGATTAGAAACAAAAATTAAAATTTGAAGTGCAAACTCAGTACAAAGTTGATGAGATGATTCAAAAACGATAATCGCAAAATATCGTCTTAAGTGTTTTTTACTGTAATTGATCATTAAATATTTACACTATACTTATTACGATTTTTGTTGTATGTACTATTTATATAGACTTATTGAATTATGTATGTGTAAAGGGTTGAGTTGAGGTGGTTTGAAATAATAGCGAACAGTTTTAATTTAAATATATTAAGTTATTTATAAGTACATATATGAGTATATTTTCAAGGACGTACGAAAAAGTTTTAATTAAATGTGTATATGAATTTTAAATATTTCTTAATTAAATATCTATTTGATAAGATTTCAATGTCATTTTAATCAGAGCCAGCTTTAAGATTTTATATTTTCTCTAAAAGAAATTCTGTTTTTGTGCATATTTTTATCATAATACTAACGAGACGTCTACGTTAGGGTACGTTGCAGAGTTATGTAACTACACGCATTTTCCAGTTGTTTAGCAGGCGGAAATATTTAACTTGCTTTTATTGAAGTGTTCTACATTTTCGGTTCCGGTTTGTTTCGTTCATTAATTTCTTGCCGTGTTTTGGCAATTAACACGTAATTCCTTTCCAAATAAATAAGAAATATTGGTACGTGTAAAATAACCTCAAATCTTACAAATGAAATAATTTTTTTGTACAGCCTACTAAAAAATTAATCGTACTCTGCACACCAAGTTGACCAGCATAACTTAATTTGCATTGCTCATACCTATCTATACCTGTCTTGTAATTAGCATACCTATTTCTATACATTTAACTTCTTCTGTCAAGTCCCAGCAGCAAATCCTGGTTTGGGCCAAAACTGCATACTTTTAACGGGGAAACTAATTATCTAAATGTTTCTCTGTAAGTTTACGGAGTGAATTTGTTTTTAATATTTACTTACCATAAAACCTCAAATTTCATGAAATAATGAATTACAACGTCTCTAAAATAATGATCCTATTATATTACGAAAATTGTACTGTCAGTATTTATGATTTGATTGTGTCATTTCAAGGTTTTTAAAAATTTTCTTTAAACATATCAAGTTTTTGTTTAAAAAGAAGGCTTACTTATATATTTTTTAAACTAATTGACCATCCAACACCTGGATTGAAAAACATTGAAGCTTTTGTTTAAGTTGGATCATTTATTTCGATCTATTGAACGATTTTTGAACCCAAGAGTATGCAAGAGTATTCGTCGATTTTCGAGCATCACATGACGAGAATATTCATATCTCAGCTCCTGAAGAAAGAAATCACCAAGCGGCTTAGTGTTCTAGATAGAGAACAAACTATAGCATATCTCTGTTAAATAACATATTTATGTGAATTACCTGGAATTTACATTGATTTTTTAACAATTGGCCGATCGAACCAACGCGTGACAGAAAAGTTAAATTTATAGAAATTTAACACAGGTTTAGAATTTTTTGCGACATTTGGTGTGTCGTAGTTTTAGATTCAGGTTTTTAAACTTAACTCGAATTCGTCACCTTAATTTACCGAAATATTCGAATTATTATTATAACAATTCATTAACAATTTTTAAGCAATGATGCCCTACTTTGCTGTCCGTATCCCAAAATTGAACAATTAATAGAAAATTGATCAATATTTTTTAATATGTATTACAATTGTTTTCGATGAATTGTTTCTTTCTTTCGAATATTTGATTTTTCGATGAATTGTTCAGTGTATAATTGTTTCAGTGTTCAATTGTTTGTATTACAATTATTTTTCTCTGAATTCATTTCTAACAATTGTTTGTCGTACTTTTGTGATTGTGTTAAATTGTGTTACGCATAATTTTCGGGCTGCCCAAATTAACACGTTTGATTTTTAATCATGATTGCAGAGCAGAGTGCCTACCTACTATTTACATAATTTTTTGAATATTAAAACAATAGAAAAAATTCAATATACCAAATGCGAATTAACGTAAGGGCACGGTAAGTAAAGGATCTTACATATAAACTGAATTTCTTTATCTTTTATTGGCTTTAGTATGCAGTAAATATTAAAAATTGCAACATTTTCAAATCAGCTTTATCTTCTCCTTGGAATCCCGATATTGTGCTGTTCCTATTATAAAATGCATCTAACTTAACTTCATCGGGGAACTAAAATATAGAATTTTGAAACGACTTAATTTTTTAATTGTGTTCTAAATTTTATCTAATTTTAAACAGCAGTTTAGGTATGTTTGCTGTTTTTCTTGATTTATTATTTTCCCCTATCGAGAGTCAAATCCGATTCTTGTTGATTCATAGTTTGAAGCATTGTTCTGTTGTTTGATTTTGGGTAAATTATGTAAATTATGTATCTCATATACAAAATTGCTTTATAGTCGAGAACAGTTAATATTTCATTAACAGAAAAGTTCTTCATAAAGTATATACATATTTGAATTACTACAGGAAACTTACTACAAGAAAATAATATTTTTGACATATTTGTAGAATAGTAAATATTTAAAAAGCCAAATTCTATTGAAATAGTCCATACAGGTGCCACAAGTACTGGCTATGTATTGCTTGCTAATTTACAATTTATTTACAAATTCAAATATTTTAATTCAACATTTACGTTTTCAAACTCTCCTCAGCTTACAGCCATCAATGGAACAGTGTGAAATATATTTATTTTGAAAGTAAAATAAAAGAAACATTTTTAAAAATGTCTTTAATATTTCTGCTGTAAAACTAAGTTATTATTATTACTAAGCTCAATTCATATTTAGTTAAGTATTAAATTTTAGAAATAGTTTCAAAATGATTTCGAGAATTTTTAGAAAATTTTTAATAAATTAGTTTATGTAATATAATCTAACGATCTTATATTTTTAGAATGTTAATCGACGACGACGTCGACTTCTCATGTTAGAACTGCTTGTTTAAAATATTAAGAAAATTTAAGTTATTCTCAAAATTCTTAGTTCAATAAAATAGTATGCAAAGTTCATATATTTAAGAGCTAAATACGTCCTCCGTAAAAAATAATAATTCTATTTCGAGGTTGAGTTTTTAGAGAATGACAATTTGGCACCCTCAATCTTCAAAAGTAGATGGGTAAAGATCTACTATAAATCACATCGAGTAAACAGGTATTGCACCAAACATGTTAGAGATATGAGTTAACGAGATTCCAGCATTTATTTAGCTTGCCAAAGAAGAAATAAAATGGTACAGAGCTTTATTGAATTTCGTATTTGTCAATGGCCAGCAAAGTAACCATTCGAATGTGGACTGGGAATTAAACCACTCGTGAAATACACGTACTATCCAGAGGAAGTTGAAAAGATAAGACTTACTCGAAGTAGATTCAAAAAATGATCTGTACTTCAACAGTTGATTGTTTTATTATAGATTAATTATAATTAATTAATTTTTTGAAGCAAAAAGAAAGAAAGAAAATTCTGATTAAATACAAATATCTTTAAAAGTGCCGAAACAAAGAGTGTGGTGGCAGGATCTGTGAAACGCCGTTTTCCCGAAGACTTGCAATTTACGGCATAGTCAGCTATGATTGCTCATCTATAAGATAAAAGTAATCTTCGTCGATCGTCGACAAACCGGCGGTTGACAGGTTCCGACTGTTTGTTTTTGAACTTTTATAAATATTTTTACTTAATTAGAATTTTGAAAACTTTCTTTGATGAAAAACTCACCTATATTTTTTAATTTTTAGTTTTCCTCATATTTGTTAAAAGTGTATTTACACTTTTTGACTGTTGACAAATTTTTGCCACTATGCCATATACTTCCCCTTATTGATGTATCAACTAAATTTCATTAAAAACATGGTACATTATTTGATAGGCATGTAAAAATTCAGGGGCAGGATCATGATCGCATTACAGGACGGTATTTACTTTGATGTCGTTGAAATATTTGTCCAGCTCATTCGAACATAATAGTACAGTATTGTACATAGTACACTATTGACCTCCAATACAGAATAGCCATTAACTCCCTATAATTAGCATCCATTTTGAAGGATTTTTACATTTAAACCTACATTTTTATTCCAGCCCAAATTTTCATGTTTCATTTTTAAGCAGTTAATTAATACTCCTAGCGCAACGGTAATACACGGAAAGATCAAATAAGGTCTGCTCGTTTCAGTGATGTCGAAAATAAATGTGAATTTTCTAAAATTGCTTTGTTCTTATTTTAAAAGCAATTCTTGGATTTAGTATTAAGTTAAAAATTTCTTGCAAATTTAAATACCATAGAAAATTCTAGAGCTGAGACTGGTTTAGATAGCTAAGTCGTATTTTTAAGCAAGTATAAATCGGATAGCCCAAAACCAAATGTTCAATTATTTTTAATATCAGAGATGTCATATTTATTTAGCGATTTTATTGCAACGGGAATTTCTGTATCTAAAATATATATTTAATGGAAAACACTTCATGATACGAAAAAATTGCTTAATACTGTTGAGTTAGTGTTGACTGAATTATTTTTGTAATCGAAAATTGAACACTCTAAGTTCGTAAGCCAAAAACCAACCTCAAAACCCTAAGTTATGCACTGTATGGACTACTTCTGTTAGTGTCGTTAACCAGCGAAACTTATTGAAATTTTAGTTTACTTTTGCGAGGAATCACATCATTAAATCTTTGATTCAATTATCCTATCAAAGATTTGAATAAATAATCAATAATGATTTCAAATAATCCCCAATGAGTGCCAGTCTCAGTACGGGTGCGTTTAAATCAGTCCGATGGCCACCTGGGCGATAGGAATTAACAAACTTAATTTGGCACGGTATTCTTTCTACTTACGGCTGTAGCATAATTAATACGCTGCGTTTTCCAGAGGTAGTTACTAATAAGAATATTAGTAGCTTATGTTCGATAAAGACAGATTTAATTGCTTCTTAATTTTTACTGAGCAGGTACACATTTGGCTGCCGTCCCATCTTTAGATGGAACGCATGATTAATTGTAACTCTAATCCTACGAACAAGTAGTTTAGATTATTTTACGATCTTGGTCAAAACTGGCATTCTAGTATTCTTTTTTGACAACTTGAGATAGAGCTTCGAAATTACCTAAAATTGTCTATTTGAGATTGTTTTTGGAATTTTTCTTGGACAACATATGTTGCAGAGTGGGTCATTTAGCGGTTTATTTTTAAAATGTAATAAATTAAACAAAACTTAATATTTTTCCGAATGTTATTGCGTTATTGGTTTTAAGCAAGCGTTCCGATTATTTATGGAATACCACTTCATCCATGTGGCTGCTCAGGCTAGCTAGACCAATTTCCCAAACACTATAAATGGTTTTGGATTCTACTTCGTGAATAACCCCAGCAATGTTGTGCTTAAGGGCCTGAATCGTTTGTGATTGTCCGCATAATATCGATCTTTTACGTCATCCCACAAGAAAATGTCTAACGCCGCCAAATCGCAGCTGCACGGAGACCAATTGACATTACAGAAACGACTTATTACACGATTACCACTGTGTTGCATGTCGCGCCTTCTTACTGAAACCAGCGGTTGTGCAAAACTATGTCTTCAATTGCTGGCCACAAAAGATCGGTTGTTGTAACTGTATTGCTAGCATTTTCGAAGAAAAACTGTCCAATGATGCCACACGTTGATCATACGGTTCTGTTGTCCGCGGTGATATATATGGCACTGTGTTTTTGTCCATATTTCGAGTGAGAAACAGTTGGCAGTGTCACTACCATGTCAAAATAACATATGATTTAAAAAGAAATCGCTAGATGGCTCTAAATTAAAAATTATATGTGACATCCTGATTCCATTACATATAGCAAATGAATAATTTAAAAATTTTAATCGACCTGCAGAAACTGAAAAATTGGTAAATTTTGGTATGCAATATTTTTAATTATTATTATGGTTTTATCTTTAAAATTATCTTTTGCACTGAACACCATTAACAAAGCTATTTTTACCGAAAGTAAAAGTTAAGAATAAAGGTTTTAACAGCCAGATTGGGGTGCAGCGAATTCGAAGGTAATACAAGATGAAATGGGGTGTCCTGTGCTACTGCATGTGTCTCTCAATGCGAGATGCTTAAATAGCGAGACCTGCCTGAATTTTTACGATTTCTATTGTATAATTTCTATGCCAGTACATACTTACTGAGAATTAATAAATATTGTAGTAATAATTAATAGTAATTAATGGAGTGCTTATTGTTTTCCTTTGTGGAAAGTGTTTTGATGAGAAATTCTTTTTGGAATATTTTCTCAAAAACTATTTTTTATTTTCTCCTTTACAAAGCGATCTGGTCACCTAAAAAAATTAGTATTGTACAATCAATAAATCTGAAGTAAATTTTCACATGCAAAAAAAAAATTGAAAATAAATTACCGACGAAAAATTCCCTGATAATATTCATTAACAACTAAACATTATGAAGTGGGAGCCCAATTTTAATTTTATTTTTGAAAACCCAATTTTCCTGATATGAGATTTAAAATAAATTTATGCGTATATACAATCGTTTAAGTAACTATTTAATGTAGAAGGCACAAATCATAATTCAGTGTCCATATCGCAGAACTAACCCAGATGATATTACTAAACGAAAAATTGTGCAATTTTTTTTATTATGATTGACATTTTTATCTCAATCAATTTCGCTGCTTGCTGCACACCACGTATTTGAATGTTTTGTTTCTTATAGAAGAAAATTAAGATTTCCTTTTCCGGAAATTTAAATATACGTTTATAAAACAAAACAGCAATAGCCAGTATTTTGAACCTAAACGCATTAATATGACAAAAAATTGCTTAAGAAAGACTTATTGCTCTACTATTATTACAATTTATATGATAAGATAACAATGTACATTATAAAATTACCTATGTAGTTCGATGTATGCGTTTGTATACGTATATGTACGCATCGTAACCTTAAATGTATATAGATATATAAATAATATACGAAGGCAAATGCACGCAGCACAGTGTTTTTTATACAATTTGCCAAATCATTTATTTAAAATTAGATTATTATGTACTCGTATATCAGTTTAGACATTAATTAGAACTGAATGAAAACTAATCGACAAATTAAGTTTTGAATGAATGAATTTTATGGAATTTCAATGGATGCAGTTTCTTGTCGTTAAATATTTTTTTTCCACTCAGCTTGTTTCTTTCTATATTGTTTAACATTCTTGAAATTTCTTAAAAATTTTAGTTAATTTACACATTTTATTTTAGAAATAAGACGATATACATAAATTTTCGAGTGAAAATTTGTGTTTGACACCGAAAAAAAGAGTTAAAAAGAAAACTATTAAAATACACACACTTATTTATATATAGTTTATAATCATGATGCTGTTTGGACTCGTGAATAGATAAATCTCTAAAATACACATTAAAAAAATATTTAACATTAATTAATATTTTTTACGATACAAAATCTGCAGATTTCTTCATCTGCGGGTTTACGTATATAAAATAATAAGGCACAATATGCGTGTTGCGCGCGCGGGGCTTATCTTTCGATAAAAATTAACATATTTGATTTATTTAATTGTGACGTCACACACGAGAAAAATTAGATTAATTTAGAAATTGGCAACACATCGTGTATCTTATACTAAATCTGTCCACCTACGTTCGTATATATATAATAATGTATATACATAAGATGTGTTCAAATTAAAAACCTATTATATCGAGTTGTGGTTAGTGCTTCAAAAAAAACGCATACAGAAGAAGAAACATATGTTTACTTGTCATTTTGTTATGTTATCTATTTGTAAACAATGCAAATAGTGTAAATAATATAAAAGTGTAAGTAAGTAGTTGGAATATTTTTTACTTGTTTGCACTCCACAACAATGTAACAAGATACTTAACAGTTTTCTAATCTTTATTACTACACTTAAAAATATATAATGTATCTGATCTTTGACCACATTATATTGACAGACGCGGAAAATCAAAAG
Organism: Nephrotoma guestfalica; assembly: GCA_963691935.1. Taxonomy (NCBI): domain Eukaryota; kingdom Metazoa; phylum Arthropoda; class Insecta; order Diptera; family Tipulidae; genus Nephrotoma; species Nephrotoma guestfalica. The sequence goes on along the minus strand of OY829914.1, from coordinate 134,559,315 downwards.
CCTATGCGTATATAAATAAGCATGTTAGTAAAATTAAATTTTCACACCCGTTGCTGCCGTCGTCGGTTTTTTATTGTATGATTTAAAACTATTTTTACATGATACACTTCAAAACGAATTAATGCATTTTTTATTGTTTTGACGCGAATATAAAATAATAATGCATAACACTACCACTTTAGATGGTAAGTGTCAATTTACAATTTATTGTTGCTTTACTGTGGTGAATACGTGCATTGTTTCATATATTGCAACACTGACCTATCCCTATATATACTGGTATAAAGCTATAAATATACTATATTTGCATTATTAAAATTAATTGAAACGTTTTTTTTATTATTTAATTGATTAGCATCGTGCTACAGATAGACATAGTTAAACGCATGTAGATACGCATCAATATTTAAACGACAGTTTTTGAAAAATGTGTATGGTCGACAGATCGACAGTACGTTTGACTAAATTTTATTGAATGCAATGAACTGTAGGAATAGGTTTAGCTTTTTATAAAGTTTAATTATAAAATTGCGGTATTAATTTTTTTTTGTATTGTACAGTGGTTACACAAGTGCACGTATCTAAATACAATAATCGAGATAAATGTTACCGCCTGCAGCGCCATATCAGTAATTTTATAAACTAAGGTACTTGTGGCATTGTCCAAGATAACGATTTTTGGGGGTTCAGTTTTGTATTATTATAAACTAGTACTGTTTATCAGTATAATTCTAACCTACTTTACTACGCGTACTGTAATATTTTCTGTGTGGCGCATGCAAAATAATTAAAACAATAATAATAATAAAATTATTGTCTATTATGCGATATTCACATACAATTCATTAATAATGTCGGTTATTTATAATGTAAGATCAAGTGGAAGGTTAAACGCAAAATGTGCGTACTGTAGGAATAGGTTTAGCTTTTTATAAAGTTTAATTATAAAATTGCGGTATTAATTTTTTTTTGTATTGTACAGTGGATTACACAAGTGCACGTATCTAAATACAATAATCGAGATAAATGTTACCGCCTGCAGCGCCATATCAGTAGTTTTCTAAACTAAGGTACTTGTGACATTGTCCAAGATAACGATTTTTGGGGGTCAGTTTTGTATTATTATAAACTAGTACTGTTTGTCAGTATAATTCTAACCTACTTTACTACTCGTACTGTAATATTTTCTGTGGGGCGCACCCAAAATAATTAAAACAATAATAATAATAAAATTATTGTCTATTATGCGATATTCACATACAATTCATTAATAATGTCGGTTATTTATAATGTAAGATCAAGTGGAAGGTTAAACGCAAAATGTGCGTTCAAGCTTACTTAAGTTTTTTATTTATCAACATGGCCAAAATATTTTCTTGATTAAGACATTAACTCTTTAATTTTTGATAAACGCAACAATGTTGCATTTTAATTATTTCAAGATTATACGTCTGTTATTCTTATAAATGTATGTGGTCCGTGTAATCTTAATGGGTTTAACGACTTCCTGGTTCTAGTCATATTAAATATTTGTGTGAGATTTATCGAATATGGAATGCAACTTAAAATATTATATCGATAAGTTTATGGCGCCCTAGTCTAAAAATAACTGACCCAATCATTATTTTGAGACAATAGATTTCGCCAGCAGCGCAAAAATTTTGATTGTAAATGAAAATACTCTGCCAAAACAAAATACAATTTATCCACAATTTATTTACTACATGCAATAATTCAAATTAGCCAGAAAATGTAAACACAAGAAATTCGCACATGTTCATGGTATGCACACAGAGATATACATTTTTGGTGATATATGTATTTTTCGGCATACCCGTCATCAACATCATCATCATCGTTTTATAATAGCATTCCGCAATGATTTATTTTTACACACATATTTCAATCATAACCTAATTCAACCGCAATCAACACACATATGTTCGTATTAAAATTAAATAATACACAAAAAAGTCGCACAAAAAATCCCAGCACACACATAATATTATCATCATAAAAATGTTTTATAAAAATAATTGCAACATGTGATTACTCTAATTACGTTATACACTCAACGCAATATTTATAATGCCATACGGAATTTTGCTTGATTCACCTTGATTTCGCTGCAAATTTATTATTTTTCAACCAAATCATTAGTGTTTTTTGTAAATTATTTTGTTACTTTCTAGACCTAATTCCAGAATTTCATCAACATCTATAAGAATAATTAAATATGTAAAAAGTTTCGATTTTAATCTTATCTGTTATTCGGTTACGAAATGGTCAACCGAAAAAACTCGAATTTATTATCAATTTCCGTTTAGTACCAAGATTTTACAATCGCAATTTCGAACATCACAGCCAGCTAAAACGATTATGTCCTAATTATTTATAGAATAAGACACCATGTCTGAGTTTGTTTAAGAACTCATACAAACTGAATTTAAACGTCACCCGTGACAAAATAAATTAACATACAGCGTCACTAAAATCCAGAAATCAGATTACGAAACTCAGATTAGGAATATGAACAATTGTTCATATTCCTAATCCCATAAAAAACTAAATTTAACCTGAGTTTCGTCTAAACCACATTTCTTTAATAAAAGGGACATTTACACTCCAAATAGAAAAATATACAGTGTTTTTCGTTCAAATATAACAAATTATAGCAAAGAGGATTTTTGAACCTAGCGACACGGTCCCGCGATAGTGGTATCTTTTCTTAACTTATTTCCCCTCCAGTGATAATTTTGTAAATATTCATTGATAAGCTTTAATTCTGCAAATAATATTATCCTCATTGCACAGCGTCAAAAACTACTTGTGTCATTCATCACAATTTTCGTGTATGACGAGGCAGTCAGACGGCATGTTGAAGGCTTATTTGGGATATATTAAATATCTGTGCTAGTTATTTTAAGCAACCATTTCACCCTTGCAACTGTTGAAATGCCGTTGTGAATTTAATAAATGCCCGCAATTCAATATATAAAAAATTCAAATTAAATTCAATATATTTGAAAATTAGTCGGACTATATAAATTCTCGCGCATTTCCTTCATCAGTAAAAACAAAATTAGTTAATTTAACGTTGTATTAATAGATGTCGTAAGTATAACATTTATTAAAATCAAAATAAAACCAGCTGTCATTGCTATTGTATTTCTGTCAATTTTGTAATAATTTGATTTGTTTGGAGTTTACAGAAATAACTACATAAATAAATATTTTAAGTTTGAAATGAATATCTCACAATTCATTTCAAACTTAAAATATTTATTCATTTATCTTAACCCTTTAACTGTTTAATTTTGTTTCGAAAAACTTTTTCTCGCCTAATTATTTTTCAGCCAAGGCGATAATATAAGCTATTGTGAATTAAAAAACAGAAATAAATAAAGATTCGTTGAATAATAATATGAATGTATTTTTTTTATCTTTATGACGAGTACACTCATTATGCGAAAAATGTTTCGTTACTCGACATAAACAGTTAAAGAGTTAACAACAAAAAATCTTATAGTAACTTACCTACTTTGACAATATTGTTCCCTACCGCCATCTTTTGGAAAATTGACTAAGGTTTAAATTCTTACCCGTAGCGGCCATTAGTAGAATTGCTATCTTTCAGCTAGATATCATACTCAAATTATAAATGAAACCATATTGTCAAAATTTAACGGCAGTTTACATTCTGCATCTGAGTACAATATCTTCTCCTCCTGTGTCAGGACGTGTCAAGCAAGAAATTTATTTTCTGATTAAAATTTAATATCTGTCGAAACACTATACATTGATGGTAAGTTCTTAATTTCAAATCGATTTAATGGCAAAATCCCTCTCATCCCTAACTCAATAATAGCTCACGGTTTCAAGTGAAGTAAATAATTCATCAATTCCAAATATCAGTTTTAATATAAACTCTACTATCACAGAGCTAATTTTCTTCAATAACCTGAAATTAATTAGCACAAAAGGCCAACTGGGAGAAATATTGAAAGAGTTCGCCAGATATGACTATTAGGTCTTTGTTATGCTAAACTTTAAGGGTTGCCTCTATGCAAATATCATGAAAATGTTTCACAAAAATTTACGTACGATTGGCTCTGTAGAATTTAAGGTAAATTATAATATGCACTATATTTAATACTGTGGTATTAAAATGAAATTCAAAGGGACCGTCGGCATCTATCTAGAATTTATTCCACAGAATAATATTATGTTTCCGCTATTCAAATTTTAGTTTGAAAGTAATTTGGGTTCCTGCAAATGGTTCTTTAAGCGAACTTGGATTGATATAAATGATTCTTTAAGAGAAGTGTAACTATTTAACTTAATTTACCAAAGTTACATTCGACCAAGTATAAGGTAATGCTGTCAAGTATAAAGCCGAGCATCCAACAATACTCTTAAGTTTTTACAAAGGTTTCAAAGCTTTAACTTTAGGGAATACAAACGAGCTAAATATTTTGAAACATCATCGAAGCGTTACGAGATATCGAAGGAAAACGGATTTTACGAGTGTGGTTACAACCGTAACTTTAAACTATTATTGTATAATATTGTAAGAAGGTTCTAGCTTTTCCCCGGAACCGAACTATGAAATAGCTTAAATTTCGATTTTTTAGTGATTTTATGATTGTAATTCGTCTCATATGTAAGCTAAACACAAATTCGAGGCTACGAGTATACCTCCCTCATTTGCCTAGAAACGAGCTTTTTAAATAATTAGACTTATTTTTAGTGGCTGTTAACCGACACTGATGTCACTCCTTACATAGTTTACATTTTGTAGTTAAATTGTAAATTGTTAAAAATCTAATTTTTTAATTATAATTTATGAAGTACATAAATTTCAAAATGTTTTAACGTATTTAAAGGTTTCATTCTTAAATAATCCGTTTTTGTAACAAGTAATTTTTAATTCAAACTGAAACTTAAAACCAAAATGTCACTCAAATCTAGAAATTATTAAATATCTATTAAACGTAACTAAAGCGGCTTTCCATCTCCAATCATAAGTCGATACAGCGTAACCAAATTCCACTTCAATTAGAATTACTACCTCGCGGACAAGTGGCCTTATTCTGGTTTTCGCAAACAAATTTGGAATAGACGAAATATTTTACGTAATTACTAATTGCATTAATTACTAATATTTATTTCCCGTTCCTAAAAGTATGTTCTGGTAGCATTGCATCAACATTTCAGGGGATTTAAAAATATTGAATGATAATTTCCCGAAAAAATAATGGTAACAATTATTGAAATGAAATCATTGAAAAAACTTCCAACGCCAAAATACACTTTGGGGAATAAAAAAATGTTGCTACAAAAATACGGACCACATATAAAAATTAGTTAGGTAAACCGAATTTAGACAGTATGTCTTAAATTTGTTATGGTTCACAAATTTAAGCATAATTAAAATCAGAAGTTTTAAATTCAATACTAGTACCACTCATTGATAAAACACTAAACCAGTCTTAAATTCATGGAGCATTACTGATTTTATCTTGAAAATTCGAATTTGATCGTATTTCGGTCAAATGAAATAAAAATTCCGTAGACAATTTATTATGTAATGCTGTTTCAGAATTCTGGTTAGAATTAGTTAGTAATTGGCTTAGAAATTACAAAGATCTGGCGTATCCAAACTCCAGGACTACACCATAAACTATTATAGAATCAGAACCTGAAGCTCAGTCATAAACGGCTGAGACTTATTCAGCATAGGCAAAACTAGAAACTTTAGCAAACAATTAGAGCAACTTACTTCGCATTCCAACTGTATTTGAACGTAAACCGCTAAGGAAGTATTATTTGGTTAAGCCAAATTCTAGAACGATATAACTGCCTAAAGATCATTCAGACTTCCAATCTCATCCTTTAAACCAGTTTGTTTTCTTTAACTTTAGGGTTCTATTACTTTAGAATGAAAGTTGTTTTATTAAAATAACCATATTTTTATGAAAAAAATTATGAAATCTATGGATTCAGAGTTCAGCCCTATTATGTTACTCTAATTTTGCATAACAGCTCAATGTATATGGAATTATTGATGGTGTTCCGGATACGATGACCTACATTTAAACAAAAATCTGAACAAAAGGGACAATTCATCTTACCCATTATTGAGATATCTACCTGTAAAATAATATTTGTTCGGCTTTCTAGCATAAATCAATAACCATGAAAATGGATGAAATTGGTCTTCATTGAATTGCTCAAAATAATGTTGCATCCCCTCATTCGTCAACTGTAATACGAGCATCGTAGGACCCTATTCTACTGGGTTGAAATAATGTGGTCGATTCGATGATACAAATCGATTTAGTATAGAGAAGTACAGAGTACAGAGAAATCGATTTAGTACGTTTTTTTTAGTTTATCACTATTATTTCGTTAAATAATTTTGTAAATCTTGGAATGGTTCCCGTTGCCACGCTCAATCCACATATCGTAGTAAATCAACCTCAGTTAACGTAAAATCTTCTCTTTAACTTACAGTCCTCGAAACGGAAGATGCTTCTCAGATTCAGTTCAATGAATCCACGTGGTAAATTGATTGAACTGCGAACATTTCGGCAGAAACAACAAAAATGGAGTAGACGAAAGTGGATGTGGTTTCTAAATTAGTTCAAATACCCATCAGTTGGGTACAAGCCAAATACCTAATCTGCTAGACAGTCCTTTTAGAGAAGCAACGGGTCTTTCGATAACTCACCACCCAGAACTCGGCCTTATGTTTTAAATAATATGTTTGGACCATCATCATTAATTGTCCAATTATCGCTTTCTAAAATCGTAAAAAATTGGCTACACTTAAATACCTTTCCGCCGTGAACACTGTCTGACATACCAATTAATGTGCAATTTATTTCCCTACCAATATGATTGAATGAGAGCCATTATAACAATCGGTAGTATTCTTAATAACAATGTGGCAGCGATCAATCAGACCGACTAGTTCACAAATCTTCCACTTCGATTCAAAATGTTAAAGAAAATATATTCTGTTAGATATGAAAATTGTGGGCGAACCCTAACTTAGATAATTATTTTTTGCTCAACATTACGTTTTCTTATATTTTCTTTTAAGAGAACAATCGGTTTTTATAACTTGCTTAAAATTAAAGTGGGCTACTTGCAGCCATTATTTTCAGTTACCATATAACTATATCTTGTTGGAGTCATTATATTCTCAAACTCAAACAATAATTTCTATAAATACAATAAAGCTATTGTTTGAATGATATACACCCACTTCGTATAAAAATAAACCTCTAACTTGTGCGCAATGCTCTGAAAAATATTTAAATTCGTTCGATCTGTCTCGTTTAAAAAAAATATTTATGGGGGAAACCAAAAACTGTGACGGAATATATTAGGAAAACCCAGCTGACACATTAACCCAGTTGACACTTTTTGTCACCAACGACAATCATATCCGAGATCACCGAGTAACAAAATAAGCTTTACTTATTCTGCTTTCGAGGGCGATAAGATATAGTCTTCATTTCGGAGCACATAAGGTTGGTTTCGTATAAGTTCGCTCCGTTTTTCATACAAATTTATAATTGCAAGAGTGAGCAAGTTTTCTTTTTTCATTTAAAAACTTAAAGACCGGAACGAAACGAATCGTATGTGCTCCGGGTTTTATAGGCATGGTATATTATACTCTCCCACTCAAAATATCGAAATTAACATTTTCGGTGTCAATGTTCATGTAAACCAATGTTCTTGTTAGTATGCCGTTTAAAAATTATCCAAAACAGCAGCCGTATAAGCAGTTTTATAAATATAGATATTTCATCCAGACGATTTAGAAGAGACTACATCAGGGTTTTCGCAAATTTTTTTGAGGGATCTACTTTTCCAAACAATATTCTTTCGCGATCTACTTTTTGATTTCCAAAGTATTATAAAACTGCACTCAAATATGTTGATCATTTTATTCTCGATTTTGAATGGTATTCCTAGTCAATTAAATTACTCGAAATTTATCGCGATCGACCTTATGGACACCTCTGGTCTACATTGTGAGATTCGTTTATATTTAAAATTCTCTTGTAAATTATTCTAGTTCCACTTGAGACTATTTTTTTTTTGGGCTGTAGTTTCGTTCTCCTGAAAATGTTATTTTCATAATATTAAATCCGATTTATAAACCTTCTTTGCTACTTTGTTAGTAATGAATTATGACTCACGGGTATCTTGTGATGGGAAGGTAATATTCGTTAGTAATAAATTTCAATTAAACAATGTCTTTACAAGTTGTTAAGCTCTAATTTTCAAGCGCAATATTCAATACAAGTAGTAAATTTATCACCATTTTAATACAGAAAAAAAGGAATTCAAAAATTGAAAATGGCACCTTTGACTGTATGCTGAGCGCACAAAAATAATCTTCGAAAAATTCTATCTGGACTATTGAAAATGAATTTTAGTAAAACACTATTACGAAAAGTAATATTTGATAATATTTTGGAAAAGCAATACTTTAAAAAAAAATTGCATTGAAAAACTGGATCAATATTTTTAAAACACCGGAATTACAAATTGCTTAAGGTAAATGAAAAGTTTAATTACATATATTATCGAAAACTGTAGATTAAAAAAATTGTTGCTACATAAATTAACGGTAAGGTGTAATGTTGTTTGTTTATAATAATTTTTCGAAATACATAATTCTTTGAAAAATCATTTTTCGTAAAACATTTAAACAAATCGACGAAGGGTCGTGAGGCAACGCCACACAAATAATTGAATGATATCAATAAAATGGTATTTTTAACAATCGTTATTAGATACAATCATCATAATATTTCTACATGTCCACCGGTATAACACTACAGTTTTGGTGTTTAGTGGTGAAGTCTTCTTAGATATTTTGATAACATTACCATTATGATTGCGATTGGTAACGATATCTCGGCTTCTCTGCATAATTAGGAAAAAAATATTCTTAAACTCAATGCTATAATACTTTACTCTAGCTCTTAGAAATGTATCTTTAATTAACCAATATAATTTTTGGCTCTGTCTTTGTTTCTCGTAATTTTTTGGCAAGTTAGCGTATACAAACAATTTTATTATAGTTTTTATAATGAGCTTTTGGAGCCATACATACTTTCAAAAACTATGTCATTTTTTTACTGTTACACTTAAATATTCGATTTTGCAGTAGGAATGGGTGCTGTCTGTTTTTTCTGAATGATGTCTCTAAGTTAATTAATAATTAAATAAATTTTCCAAATTTGTGACACGCTCGTTAATTTTTATGAAGTCGCAAACAACTAGCAGCAAAATATATTAATTATATAAATATATGTTCATGGTTGAATTGTATTAAATAATACCAAATGCAAGAAATCGATATTATGACGACTGATCCAAATCAAAATGCCTGGTTAATAATTTGAAACGTTACTATGGGAAATAAAAAACATTACACTCTCTAGTGACCAATTACAATTGTCGCTAAACTCATAACTGCACTGATCGACATTAAAATTACTACGTTGTGTGTTAAACCGAGTACTTAAAATATTACGTTGACGAATAGTTATGTATGTATTTGTAATTAGAGAAACAATACTATCAAGCTATTATTGTGCATAAAATAGATGTCGCTGTCACAAAAAAATTCTACCGGCATATAATATTTATACGCATTTATTATTATTATTTATAATCATAACCCGGCATTTTCTTTTCGTTCATTATTTAAATTTTCCTTTTAAAAATTTAAAATAAGCGATAAACCAACTTTTATTATTAGTATATCTATTTTTATAAATATTATATTTAAATACAACAAAACAACAACAAATTTCTGAAAAAATAAAAACTCGCGATTTTTTGTTATATTTAGCGAATAGAGATAGAAATATATGTACGAGTATAGGTCTTTTATACTTGAAATTAACACTCTCATATAATACACATCACTTGTACATTTAGTGATTGTATTAGTGTTTTAGAGATAATAAGGTCGTTCAACTTTTAACATATTGTGACAAAATATTGTTAAAATATTTTTTTATGTATTTGTATGCGTTTTATATATAAATATACGTATTATGCAATTTATAAACGCTTTTATACGGTCGACCATGCGCGCATTTTAATTTAATTGAAAGGGGAAATTAAATCGGGCAATACATGTAAAAATTACGTTCAGTGGAAGGTCACGATGAATTTATTTATGTGATTCCCAAATCGTGACAATTTTTATTATTGTTTGATTACTAATTAGTGGGATATTGGGTCAGTAAATTACTGTTTTCTTTTTATATAACACTGTGATTATGATGGTGTCCTACTGTTTATCATTTCATCCTATTAGAGATGATGTTGCAATGTACATAAATGAGTTCAGTGGACAATAACAAACACGTGCTTGCAAACTAATAATATATGTATAATAAAAAAATTTTACGATCCGGATCAATATCTAATAGTGTATGAATTAATTTATTTACAAAACAGTGGTGACGCAAATTGATAATGCGATTCCGATTGGCAAAATGTAAATTTCGCTTTTAATTAAAATCACCCGGTTCGATATCCAGCACAACCAATTTCCTAAATATTTTGATCAATCGATATAACATAAATTCGAATACCTTGATTACTTTTTAATGTTTTTATCGCTTTTTTAGTTAAATCCAATAAAATGTATTTAACTATTGACGAGATAAACTAATATTTATGTGTAGTAAAGAAATACAACTATAAAAAATATATTATTTACTGATAAGAATCGATTGAAATATCAAAACAGTAACAGATTTTTTTTGTCGTTTTACTAAAAGTTAATAATTAGCCATAAATTAATAAAATTAAATAAATACTAAACTATCTAGGTCTATATTCAAATAACTTGTTTGTGTGTGTGGAATGAACTGTTCAGAATTTTCTATTGTGGGGTTTATCATTGATGCGCATGTTTGGAGATGGTAAATTGAGCACACTACTATTTATGGAATTACTCAAATTAAATGTATTGTCAGATTCTATAACGATGATTAGCTGGAAGATCCGTTATAATAGAACGTCAACAAGATTAATATTTTCTTTATTGATTTATACAATTGGTTTAGATTGGATTACCTAGTTAGAATATAATAATGTTTTGTGCAAGATTTTATTTCGACATTTAAGATCTGTGACGACGGTAAACATCGTAATTGACTGTACTCTATTACACAATTATTCTAAATAACCGGTTCCGGCATAATCCGAACGCGTAAATTTCCTCCGATTTCAAGAATAAGGCCTCGGGGCACAAGCCTTATTTAAAGCGAAGACCTTAAAACAAGACATTAAAACGTGCCCGACTCTAGGATATTAAATATTTCTTAAAAATTTTTAATTCTTCGTGGTTCCCACTGGCCGGACATCGAGTCAATGATTGAACGATTTTCTATGTCACCACCTATTTCCACCATAAGGAACCTCTTTAGACATTTCTATAATCGGTTCGTTCCTTCCGCTTAAAACCTTGTTGTTGATACTTTGCCATAACTGTTTATTTTAGAATATATTATATTTTCTAATTGTTGGATATTACTCATACGAGTATAATTAAAATATAGATTTCTGTTGCATAATATTTTAATTTGAATAAATTAAGGTAAAACTTCATTTCATCTAAATCATTTGTGAAATTGAAGTGTTATTTTTAGTTTACCAGATTAATTAAAATCCATGCGACGAGAACAGTGGCCCGTTATAAATCTCTGTTTCATTTGGAAATCAAATACATATTTGCAACTAAAACTTGAATAACTACAATGATTTGTAGTGCCGACACTAAGAATCATAAAATATAGTTTAGTATGCGCACCGATCTATAATCACTATTGCATTTGTAAAGCTGGTCGAATATATTCAAAGTCGCGTTATAACATGATTAAAGTCTTTGGAGTCAATCCATACGATATTTTAATCTGTCTTTTGCAACAAAATAAATTTGGTTGAAACTTGGATAAACAAACCTAAACCTTAAGATTGAAACAACTCATTTCTCAAGAAAATTAAAGTTAAATATGCCAATAAACTGGTTAAGGCCATGAGAGATGTTTTAAAATTAAATAACAATTCCTGTAATATAAATCAAACTACTCGAAAGACGTTTTGAGTTCGCTAGAACAGAGATTGTTGAAGATTGTTGCAAATTGAGTGAAAACCTTTCTCACAAATCGTTTTGGAAACATATTTTAGATGTCCCCCATCTTCGTTAAGACACCTTACTTCATCTTGTTGAAACCATACTCATGGGAAAGGTATTCGTCGTCGGAACAATTTTGGGTTAGTAGGCAGTACTCTAGACGAATTGGTGGATCAGCTGGATTCAATATGCGAAACACTCTTTCAACTCACAGCTGTATTCAACGCTAATTATCGTGTTGTAATAGTAGGATTGTTATTCCAGGCTGCGGCCATCGTGGCTATGATTTTGATGGTATTGAACTTTCTACAATTCGCATAATGGTCCACCAACCCGATTTGTTTGAGTCTTTTTAGTTCATAATTTAGTTCATTATAGACTTGCACCACTCGTATTCTAATTGCGCTGTTAATCGTACTCATTTAAAAAAATTATATATCGCCTTTGATTCTGAAGAAAATGGAACCAAATTTTAAAATAACAGAAATATTCACATTTGTTTTGTGCATTCGTGCCCCACCCTGTATAATGGTAATATAAATCCATCCAAGTTCACACGTAGTCAAAGAGATTGTAGAGGAAACCATTAGTATTTATTCGTATATTAGGCGAACAATTCTGTCCTGTAACTCCTGCGAAATTCATCCCTTATAAACGGATTATAGCAAGCCTTGAGAGTCCTTTAAGGGTATGTACAAATGAAGTTTTTTTAATGAGGTGGTTAATATTTAAACCTAATATAAGAATCAGAGTTCACGCAGAAAAAGAAGCAAAATGATATAAATTTTCTTAAAAAAAACTTTTTCTAAACAAAAAATTTATTCGCGACCTGGGTGGTCTGTATAAAAAATATTGAATATCAAAGCTGAAAAACATTTGTTTTTCCAGATTTCTATCCCAAAATTAACCATAAAATTGGTTCCATCATCAATTGTAAATAAAGGGGGTTCAAATTTGAAGTATCTTTTAAAATTTTAAATAAAAGACATAACCTGCGTTAAAACTTTATTTATTTTTATTGAAAATTAAAGTACATTGGTGTCGGTTAATAATGAAAAGAACGTAGTTCAAGTGACCTCCTCTGCTAGCTCGGCAGGCGGCCAATCTTTTACCAAAATTTTGAATAACTTTTTCGCTTAATTAGTAATATTTGCGCAACGACGATGTTGAACAGTTTGAGGATTATCCGCATAAACTTTACTCTTCAAGGAACCCCATAATAAGAAGTTCAATGGCATTAAATTCCATGATCTTGGTGGCAAATTTACGTATGTTCTTCGAGAAATTATTCGATTTTTAAAGTTCTCTTTCAAAAGATCGATTGATTCCGTGGCTGCGTAGGATGTCGCAGCGTCCTGTTGAAACCACATATTCTGCACATCAATACTTTCCAAATGATTCCACAAACAATTTATATTCATGATCATCTTGTTTTTTTATGGTGTTAACTGTATTTTGTAAGTCTTTACATGAATATCTTGGTGAAAAATATTAAACAAAGTTGTCGGTTTGAGGTTTAATTGCTGTAAACGACGACGAATTAATGTCCTTGGCTCTTCAGCAACACTTCTGCTAACAGCTGCAATATTTCATACGGTTATAAATTTTGCTTCTCTGATCTTGAACTGGTCAGTTTGTTCAAATTTATCAATGATAAGCACGCTTTGTCGGAACATTTTCTCTACCGTATTTTGAACGAAATTTTCAACTTCTTAATAACTTTCACCATATTTAAAATAAGTTTTAATAATGAAAACACGTTGTTCAATCGTATATCCCTCCATTTTTCTAACCGGAATGTTTGTACTTGTCATCTCTCAAATAACATACGATACTCTAGTACAAAAATATAAATGACGGAATATTTAAAAAAATACCTCAAATTTGAACACCCTTTACTATCATGACAGAAAACTAGAAAGACCTCAAATTTCATTTATATTTGAAAATTAAATACATATTTAAACAAATAAATAATTCAAAATGTATGTGCATATCTCAATTCAAGAGAATTAAGAAATATCGTAATAAAAAAAAACATTCCACTATCAAAATTGTTCACAGTAATAGATATCAGAAAAATCATAATTTAAACATACTTGAACGATTACTTATCATATAACTATGAAATAAAAAACGAAGGGTGAATATGTTGTGGCAAACACCAGTCTTTCGTTTACGACAAATGTACATAGATCTCCAATAGCATATTTAATTTCTAAATCGAAAAATTAAACCTACCGGATTTCTGATAAAAACTTTCTTGTTTGCAATCTGTTCTTACGCAGAAGCCAAATCGAGGACGTACGGCTATAGGTATAGTACTAAAAGATAAGTCGGCATAGAAGATGAGTCGGCACATGAGTTCTGCACCCCGACAAAATTTCATAGTTGTGTTTATTTCAATCAGATGATGGAAAATTATTCCTGCATCCTACCCCTAAGCTTTAACCACTGTGCCGTTTGGTCGGTACACTACTAGATAATTTTATAAATTATGATCCCCTGTTACTTAGGAAATTTATAGGATGTACATTAATCTGTAAGATCCCAATGTTTTTACTTTAATTATGAAATTATCATTTATCACTTAACCAGTATGTTCAGCAAGTTTGTGTTTTTATAAAGCACTAAATAATTTTAAAAAAATACCCCGAACTCTTCATACGTATAAAAACCTTAAGAAAAAAACCAAGCCCCAAATCAAAAACCCCCAAAAATTAAATGAAAATATTAACCAAAAATGAAAACCCGAATTTTTGAAACATTTTTTATATGCATAAACTATTAGTCAATACCATAAAAATTGTTGGGTCATATTTTCATTGGGGTGTAATTTTCCATAGTTGCCGTTTTACATGCTTCTGTTTCGGAACCTGTCTAACCATTAAATAAAAATGTGTGAACAATGGGCGCTTTCAGGTTACACAATAGTTGGGAACAAAAAAAAAACAGTTAGTACATGGTAACTTTTGTAAATTACCCTAAAGTTACTCCACATGTTCGGATATAGGTCTGGTAATTTTTTGACAGCAAGTTACTCAAAAGTTATCATATGGGCTATTTCCGAAAACGCCTAAGGTTGACGTTTATTGTAACAAAGTAAAATGTTCTGCAACATCAGAAGCCCTGTTGATGATCGATCTAGGTAAGCTATTCGGATTTTAGAGCAGTCAATGGGGACAGGACGCAGTTATTTACTAAAATAATATGAAACTATGAAATTAATTAAATGTTCTAAGATTTACTATTACCCAGCTGCTTATTGGTCTAACTGTGGTAGATAAGCCCAGACAGAGTTTGGTGCAAGTCTGGTAAGGATATGCAGAGGATAAAAAATTTACTAAAAGTTTCAAATTTTCTGAAACAATGACCATAATAATATTTTTTATAATTTCAAAATTACCCATCTATCGATTGGACCTACTACGATCATTTTATAAAACCTAATCCTAAAAGGGAAGGATTATTAAAGGCACTGTTTAACACCAAAAGACTTACACCATAGTCGAATCCAACATAGCTGTGAGGTATGCAAAAGGTGGGTTTATAATTGGTGTCCCTAAAAATGAATGTCAAGACGGCGAATGGAACCGTTGTTGACATTCGACGCGCTTATGGCTTATCTTTCGTTATTTCGGAAAGTTTAATGATCAGATCACTTGCAGTACCATCAGTTGCTAATAAACCTAATCTCTGGCATCAAATTCTGGGATGACACCCACCCCATTGTGAATTGGGCCAACGATATGATAAACTTTGAATGATTTGATGTGGTAAAGAAAAAACCAAATTACTGGAGATATGAAGATATGAACAAGCAATACAAACACTAAAGTATTTACCTTCCTGAATATATAAAAGCGAGACCTAGAATAAAAACTGTTAGACTGACATATATAACATAGATAGCTATTGCTCCATTAAATAAATGATCACGCCCCTAAAGTTAGCAGAACCAATTCTTCGGAATATTTCAAGAATATAATAACCAAATTAAATACTCTATTAAAAAATTGTTGGCTCGATCCAATCTATCTAAAACGATGAGTTTTGCTAGCTTTAGCAAAAATTGGCAAAATCGAATCAATAAAGATTTAAAGCAAATGGATAATCAAAGGTTAATTTTAGGCTAAACAAATCCTCTTTAGAAATTATTTTGCTTCAATTTTTTTTTTGATCAAGCTGATTTCCAGTTTACAGCTATAGCAGAATCAAAATATAAAAGTGCCCGAAATTCCGATTTAGAACACAAAATTAATCTGTTGCCATATACATAATTAAAGAATTCCAGAACAAACTTTGAAGTTTTTCATTTGAAGCTAGCAGAACCCAAATTGAAATTCGGTTCAAGCCCAAATTTAGAATTCAAAACATGACCTTGTGTCATGGGAATAATTAATTAAAATATATTGGGCTCCACTCTTTTTTTATATAACCTTGTGGTTAGGGAGGGATGTAAACTATGATAGGCTTACTACGCCTCCTTTTGATAAATTTAGGCTCCACTAAAGCTAGCAAATCCTAGGCAGACAGCGAAAATCTGTATAGAACGAAAAACAAGATCGCAAACACGGATAGACTCTAAAATTGTTTAATGGCATATTTATTTATTTAGTCTATACAGATAGAGCCTTGAATTATTTGTAATATTGTTTTGCGTCTAATAGTGAGTTGAGGATTTAGGTTCTGTTATAGCTTTAAAATGGAAAGTGCAATATCATGATCGAGTGCTGTTAAATAATTTTAATCTGATGTTTAATTAACCTTAAATTTGTTTTTAATTTTCATATGGTTTTTTTAAATCTTTTTTGTTATGAGTTTTTATAACTTTTTCTAAAGCTAACATAACCCATCATTTTAGTTGGTTTTCCATAGTACTTTGTAATATTCTGCTTGCTGGATTCTACTAACTTAAGAGACGTGACTAATCTATAATTTTAATTGTTAATTTTTCTGTGAAAAAGTAATCTGTAGAAAATCATTCAGATCTTATTCAATTTTTTAATAAAGAACTGTAATTAAACCAATTATTGCATTCAATAAGCCTTGTTACATTTTTCAAAGTAACGGGTGTTTTTTTAGGAGGTTTGTTTTTCCGATAGATGTCGTTTTATTTTATGACAGTTGTTTTGACAGCTCAAAGTGGCATTTCTACTCAGTATTGTTTGGCAAATCATTATGAATAGGTTAACTCCAGAACAACGTTTTCAAATCGTGGAAATTTATTTTCAAAATCAGTGTTCAATTAAAAATGTTTATAGAGCACTTCGTGAATTTTATGGTGCACATAATCGTCCGTCAGAGACCACCATAAAGAACGTAATTACCAAATTTCGGTCTACATTCACTCTTTTGGATGCCAAGCCACCGACAAGAATGAGAAGAGTTCGTACAGAAGAAAATATTGCTGTCGTTGAGGCCAGTGTCGAAGAAAACGACAATTTATCGATTCGTCGTCGTGCTCAGCAAATTGGACTTTGTCCATCGACTTTATGGAAAATTTTACGTAAAGATTTGGGTTTGGTGCCATACAAAATTCAATTGGTGCAAGAATTAAAGCCACACGACCATCGTTTGCGCCGTGAATTCAGTGATTGGTCGTTAAATCAATTGAACGAAGATCCATTTTTTTACCGTAAAATTCTCTTCAGTGATGAGGCGCATTTTTGGTTAAATGGATACGTCAACAAACAAAATTGTCGCATTTGGAGCAAAGATAATCCACACGCCGTTCTAGAATTACCAATGCATCCTGATAAATGTACTGTTTGGTGCGGTCTATGGGCTGGTGGGATCATCGGTCCATATTTCTTTAAAAATGAGGAAGGACGACGCGTTACCGTGAATGGAAATCGATACAGAACCATGTTAAATGAGTTTTTGTTGTCAAATCTTGAAGATATGGATATGAATGAAATGTGGTTTCAACAAGATGGTGCCACTTGCCATACAGCACGTGAAACAATCGACTTATTGAAAGAAACTTTCAACGACAACATTATTTCGAGAAATGGTCCGGTGAATTGGCCTCCGCGTTCGTGCGATTTGACGCCACTCGATTACTTTTTGTGGGGATACGTGAAGTCATTGGTTTATGTGGATAAACCTCAATCGATTGACGCTTTGGAAACCAATATTCAACGTGTCATTGCTGACATACGCCCTCAAATGCTTGAAAAAGTGCTGGAAAATTGGACCTCCAGAATGACATTTGTGAAAAATAGTCGTGGTAGCCATATGCCAGAAATTGTGTTTAAATGTTAAATGCCAAAAAATTATCTACCAAATAAAAAAAAATTTTGGTCATTTCATAATTTTATATGTGTTTTATTCAAAAAAAAAATCGGCAACCTCTTAAAAAAACACCCTTTATTTTTAGATCGAAACTATACTAACGAACCTACTACCTATACGAACTAACTGTGCTGTCTATGTTTAGCGGAAGAATACCACATATTGTAAATGCACAAAATGTACCTTCACAAACGCATTTAAGTGTCAGTGGTATTCAGTACACACATTGAATAGTGAAAATCAATAATAAATTACCGCTAAATCGATTAAATGCCGCACAACTAATAAAGTAATAAACCATTAGCTTCCTATTAACTACGAGTAAATAATTATTTTTAATTGTTTATTAATCATTTCCCTCATTCATATACATAAAGTGAATGATTGATCGATATTCTCTTATATAAATAGTAGATGCATCCAGTACCTAAAACACGATAAAATTGTATGATCAATCAATATACGCGCGCATTCCAAACGAGACTTTATATTACACAAATATTTAACGGTTTTCATTTCATTTCAATCAAAATTAAAATAAAAACCTAAAAATTTTAATTAAAATTAATTTTTATTTTGAATGAAATTTGATCGATTTTTTTTAAAAAGTTAATTTATGAGGGATTACTACGAGTATTAGAGAGAGGTAATTTTTTTTTCTTAAATCTGGAAGGTAGAAGATTAGATGGTTGATTTATACTAATGATAAACGATAATGATTTGTTAATGACGTTTTATGTGTAATTTAAGATTTTTGATAATGATGGGCATATTTCGGGTTTTTGTTGTTGATAAGTAGGTGCCCTAAAATGTGTGTGGGGTTATTATAAAAAGAAGTGATATCGATATATATTAAAGATTCGAGCACGCAGGTGAATTATCATATTAGACATATAGAAATAAAGATAATAATATTTTAAAATGTCTAATTGGTTAGTAAAAATATTATAATATATAGAATAATAGCCGCACGCGTTAACCTTTGAGCTGATTAACAACAAAACACTTAACCAAAATATTTTTCATCTGACTTCATCGAATATATATGAAATCTGTAATCCTCGTGAGAGATTAACGATTTTTGAATTATGTATTTTATACAAATTTGAGTTTAGATATTTCATTAATTAAATATGTTTTTTTTGATACAGGAACCACCAAAACATATAAATTGTCATATCTCGGCATGTTGTTGTCTTTAATATTATTTATACATTATTTGGCCTCTATAGTAATTATCATTTAAACGATAAAAATGAAATTTATATATGTGTAAAAGATTTCGACCTCAGAAGAAAAGCGACACGAGAAAAATCTGTCAACTAATTAAACCAACGGCGTTTGTAAAATTTATTTATTAGTACCAAAAACAATGTGAGATCGTGTCGGCTAAACGAAATTAAAGTGTTTTCTTAATATTTTATCTAGATTGATTGAACACCGATAGACAATTTTGATGCGGTTTGATCATTTTGTTGGTTTTCTAATCAAATTTGAATATATTATCTATCTATTATCACAACTTGACGTAATATAAAATATGCACCTTCGAACCCTTGTGGCGTGCAGCATTTTAATATAAAATGCAGTTACGTAATTTATGACGATTTCACATAAATAACTCTTGTGTCTAATTAATATAATTTTCGAATTTGAATTTTTGACTTATAGATGGCTAATGTGTAAGAATCACAACAATCAGTTTCGAACAAATGAGACTATTGATTTGAAAAAATCAGTCTTCTCATCAGGTCGCGACGACTGATGTTGTATTACTACATTGGAATATTGTCTATATATATTATATATATAGAACATACCATGTAGTTGTACTACTAGCGAATTACTGCATAGCGTACGAAATTTTTGATTCTTTCATATTTCCATCTATATTCAATTTTAACAATTAAGTTTTTTCGCATTTACGAATTTTATTATATATTTTACCTTTGGTTTTTGCAATTGTAATGGTGTTATTGTGATTGTTCTGTATATTGGTATATTTCAGCACTCTCGAATTAAATTCACGAATCGTAGGAAATTCTTCCATTTAGCGTCACTATCTGTGTGACAAACGAATATGATATCAAAAATTCAAATTTATCCGCGATCCGGCGTTAAAAGGAAAGCAAGTATGGGGTGGTTGGGAAGTTGATTGTGTATAAGTAAGTGTCGATTATCATATTCGTTTGTCACACAGATAGTGACGCTAAATGGAAGAATTTCCTACGATTCGTGAATTTAATTCGAGAGTGCTGAAATATACCAATATACAGAACAATCACAATAACACCATTACAATTGCAAAAACCAAAGGTAAAAAATATAATTTTCGTTTTTTTGAAATTTTTGTGTAAAATCTCTACATTCTCTACATGTCGAATACGCATATAGCTGTATATAATATAGGCATGCGCTGTTGCGCTAAATTATGAATATGTCAAATAAAATTTATTGAATTAATATCCGCGTTATACAAAAAATTTCACAAAATTTATTATTTATGCTGCTGAGATTTTCTGAATAGTTCGCGATAAGTGTGCGTATCAGCGTATATTTTTTAGCCATCTGCCTTTATATATGTTTTGCAAGTTAAACTAGTTTTTAAAATATTAATTTTATTAGTTTGTTATGCTGTATGTATGCTTGTGTCAAAGAGCGACCACATTTAATTTACTTTATATGTATTCCTTAAATTAGAATGTTCATCTCATGAATAATATCAATAAACTTCTATTTAATATTATTGGTTCAATGAACTCGTACATGCGTAATTGAATGTAGATGCCAACCACCTACTATACACGTAGTATAGAAAATATACTCTTAAACTTCAATTAAAAATTTTGTAAATGTTAAAGTAATCAACATGCGTATACTGATATCCCGGATTTCCGGAGTTCTTGTACAGTTAATGCTCGCTAATTCGCAAATAGATTTAAACATAAGCTTTACATTTGTTTACCAACATTTAAATCAAATTTTGTGATTAAACTACCCTACATTACTATCAGAATATTACAAATATTTGGTAATTCGGATTAATTTTAAATCTTTCTCTTATTTAAAATTGGATTATACGTAAACCTTGAAAATATAAGAAAAAAGTCAAATTTCACCTATTTTTGAAATTTCTGTCTAACTAACTAACATCGAACATTTTTCTTTTAATAATTTTCAGAAATTAGTGTGCATAATAAAACCAGGCGTTACAAACCTTGTTTAGCTCAAAATTTAATTTGGTTCAACGAGTGGTTTATTTTGAATCTGTTCCAATCATTAAAATTAAGCCGCTTTAAGCTTGAGTACTTATCATTTATTTTAAACATTTGAAAATTTCAATACTGTGTCCAGAAAAATAAAAGAAAACTGCTTAAAAATTGCATAAAATTGTCATGACAACAACAACAAAATATTGATCCATGGAAACAACTACTATGACAATGTTTGAGGGGGGGGGGGGGGGTTAATACATTGGAAAATTAAAACTATCATTAAAAGTATCTCATAATAGCATACGAGTCTTTAATTTGCAGAACACATTAAATGAGAAAGAAGAATACTCAAAGTGAACTTTTGAGATAAAAAATATAGGAGGTGACGTAATGGTGTGGGACAGTTTTTAATGAACAGCGGTGTACTTTCCGGTAAGACTATGCCCCGATTCTTATTTCGAGGACAATCAATGATCCAATAGCAACATGCGGAAATATTACCTTGGTTAACACATTCTTTATAAATTTAGTAGAAAACATTTCGTTCACGGACTGAATATTTGTTTAGGGTATACTTTAGAGTGGTAAATAGATTTTTTTAATTGACTTCGATTTTTAGATAAACATTAGACACATTTTAAGTCAATTTTCATTGAACAAAACGGGTTTCCATCATAATGACTTGAAAAACAGATTAGATTTAATCTAATTGAAAACTTTCTAGAACTACGTCTAGTATTGCATTGCCATTTCCTTCACTCAAAAATAGTTTGAGTAACAAACCACATACAGAACTTATATAATGAGACACGATGCAACATGACCACATCGGGCGAACCATTCCATTTTTTCACTAAATCCACCTAAACGAAAAGGACCACCTAAATGATTTTTACCGAAATTAGAATACATCTCAATTGCTTTTTATTAAAATTGTTTAAGCTGAAAAATATACTAAAATGAGATCTAGGCTCAACCGGAGGTCCACTAAGCGAATTATTCTGAAAATAGAATTTATTGCAATCAAGTTACCCAGGCACCACCGAATGACCTCTTATTCTGATTTCAATGTTTAATACTTCCCGGCGGACCCCCAAACGATTTTCCCAGAAGCAAATCTTTCAAGTTGTTCCCAAAACTATTAACAAACTTTAGAACATTAAAACGATTAAAAAAAAAATTCCGATAAATTTTGGAAAGTTCTTTTGACAGTTTTTCCTCAGTCAAGTTCAATAGATTTAGATGAATATTATGATTGGAACATTGTATCTCTCAAAATGGCGCATATCCGTTATTTCGCCACAGATGCCACAGTAAAATTTTCAATAAATTGCTGGATTGAAAATTTGCTCCATACTGCTCCATACTACTCCATATTGCTCTACGGCCGATGTTTGAAAGCTAATATTCACCTAAAGATGATAAATACAAAAAATTATAGATGAAACTTTCAAAATCGTTCGAGCCGGGATAATTTTTAAAGTTGGCTGTGCTTTACTAAATTATTTCTAAAAAAATATTGGGTGTACAAATGTATTTCTGACCTTTTTATAGAGGTGTCGTTAGTATCACTGCTTGCATATTATTCAATCGGGCAATACATGTTTTTTGAAGTTAGATGTCAAGCTTTAGTAATTACTAGTGGCATTTGTTCAAAGCGTAATCAACAATTATTTTCATGTAATTGAAAATGCCGAATTTTGTGCCAAACACAGCATTTGCGGGAAGTTTTACTTCATTATTTTTTGTTGAGGAAAAATGCAGCGGAAACAAATCGTTTGCTTGTGGAAGTTTACGGTGAACATGCTCCATCGAATAGAACATGCAAAGAGTGGTTTCAATGATTCAAAGTTGGTAATTTTGACGTAAGAGTCAAAGAATGTGAAGGCGGACCAAGAAAATTTGAAGATACAGAATTGGAAGAATTGTTTGATGTAGACCCTTGCCAGACCTAAAAACAATTGGTAGAAGAGTTGAATATTACCCAGCAATGTGTGTGGCAACGTATACATGCAATGAGATTGGTTCAGAAGTTGGGAAATTGGGTGCTACACAAATTGAAAGAACAGGACATGGAAAGTCGGAAAACCATGTGTGAATTGTTGTTTCAACGACAAAAATGGAAGGAGTTTTTGCATCAGATCATCACTGGGGATGAAAAGTGGATCAATTAAGACAATCCAAAGCGCAAACCAGTGGGTCAAGCCAGGTGAATCAGGGCCGTCGACACCAAAAGCAAATATCCATGGTTCGAAGGTGATGCTTTGTATTTGGTGGGATATGAAACGTGTCGTTTATTATGAGCTACTGAACGAGCGTGAAACTATTACGGGACAAGTTTATCGGCGACAAATAATGGCTTTAAAGCAAGCTTTAGCTGCAAAACGACCGAAATAAAACCGAAACAAAAGGCACGATAAGATTATTTTGCAACATGACAACGCTAGGCCACATGTTGCTACACCTGTCAAAAACTAGTTGGACAGGCAGAACTGGGGAATTTTACCCCACCCGCCGTATTCACCAGATATTGATACCTCTGATTACCACTTGTTCCGGTCGATGCAATCAGCCTCGGCACAGCAGCACTTCGCTTCATATGAAAACGTCAAAAAATGGGTCGATGTCTGGATCACCGCGAAATAACCAGACTTCTTTCTTCGGGGAATCCGATTATTGTCTGAACGATGGGCTAAGGTTACAGCTTCCGCAGGAACATACCTTGAGTAGAATATTCTTTCATTTTCTACACAAACTAATGTCTTTTACTTCACTAAAAACGGTCGGAAATACATTTGTACACCCAATACATCAGAAGAAAGCCGACCCTCACAGACCGACTTAGTTTTCCCTAAATTAAGTCTAAAAGTATGTAGGCCTCGCTTCTTAGCACTCATAACCTCCCGCTCACAAATGAACACTTTTTATGAACACTTTTCGACCTGCGGAGAGTTTTTAAAAGAGACGCGAGCTTTACCAGAAGATATCCTAAACGAATCCTGGCATTCTGTTGATTGTATACATAATTATAAAAATGAAAAATTATGATGGTATTATCGCAAAAACGTACACGCGTTTCTAATTTCGTTTTCAACAATTCCATTGTTTCGAGACGTTAGCGACGACCGCAATGCCAGCCGCATTCTCGAAGATAATCTGTCCAATCACTCCGCCAGCCCAAAATGCACATGCATCAAGGTTTTCTTCTCAAATCATGTTTCTTTCTTTTCGCAATTTCTAAGCGTTCACAAACACAAAAAATGCTCTAAATTCTAAATAGGAAGTCTTAATGGTACGCCATGTACATTACTTTCACGATGACTCTAATTCAAATTTTACCTTAAATAGATATTTTCACATAAAAAAATTCTCTGGAATTTAGACAGACTAAATGAGGCTAGGTATGGTATATCTTTGTTGTACCTTATCTTTTTGTATTTATCTCTTTATCTAGTTAACACTGTGGAGAATGTAGAAAATAAATTTTAAATTATAAAATAAACAAGAAACAGTTTACTGAGGAAAAAAACATTTCGTATGTCTCTGTCACCGAGATTTTCTTTTCAATTCGATCACGCGATAATATCCGTGCAGTTGTCACGCAAAAACTAAGAATTGCCTTTTGTTTTTTAGTAAAAAAAACGAATTAGTACACCAGCTTAATAAAAAAAATGCTAAGTGGTTATATTTCATAGTTAGAGATGCCCTACAGAAAGTTAAAAAGCTAGGTTATCATGGTCGTTTTATTGAAATAATAACCAAAAATGCAATAATTATATTTTACTTCGCGGAGTTTTCTCCGAGGTAAGTTATATTTATGCACTCAGTGCAGTCCTCGAAAAATGAAACGGAGAAATTTGCGCTGCACTGCTACAATTCTATTTACTATATGGTATGGGAACTACTCTTGAGTGGTCTGTTCAATCGGAAATCTGACAAAGAACATATAGCGGTGTTTTGTGATATTAGTTTTGAAGGACTCTTTTGAACTCCGTTTCGCGAGCCTTACAAAGAATTAGCAATATTCCTGTGTGTTCTTTAAAATAGCTCATTATCACAGACAGTACCCAATGTAATTGTATGTTTAGAATGCATGCAGTTATTATAGAAACTATCCGATGGTCGAATTAGTGTGTTATATCAGGTGATAAAGTTCGCCTTAAAGAAAATAGTTTATTTAGAAATTGGTATGTTAGGACCAGAGATATAATACATTGCCATCAGGAAATAGTGATTGGTCGAAGTATTAACAAAACCTAAGACTCGGGAATATAAAACAATAATGTCCTTATTTGGTTGATACGCCCCCTAACCTCAGCCCGTACTTCCCAACTACGTTGAAATAATTTTTAAAATTTTTGGTGAAATAGGTATATTTACTACCCTTACAGTATAATATAAAGGTATAGGACTTTACCCTCTCCCCCTCTGATATAACCACCGGACAATACTCCCTCGTAATTACTTTCCGGTCAAATACCCCGACCCATTACCCCTCAGCCAAAAAACCCCGGATATTTCTCCTTCGGACGTTAAAATTTATTTCAAATCAACCGGATTCGAGTTCAGCTCGAAAAGCTGCATCTAAAACTATAATACACTTTATGTCGTACAGTTTAAATCTCGTTAAATCTTGATAAATGTCACGCGTCCATTCGATCGTTCATTCTTTTAAAAATCTATGTAAATTTCAGATGATATTTTAACTTGGAGCTGAGATATAGTTTTTCTCGTCAAGTGATGTTCCAAAATCGAAAAGTCTTCTTCAACAATATATTTTCCCCTAAAAATGACCGTTTTCTAAAACTCCAATTGTCATGATAATTCGCATGGGTATTCTGTATGCTATGCTGAGCAATAACGTAAAATATCATGGTTGGCTAAAGTCACGAGAAACTACCCAAATCTGGGCCATCATTTGACGCATTTTAAGAAAATTATCATTCGTATAATGCGATTATTATTTGACGAGAAAAATCTATGTTTAAAAAAATTTCAAACGTCATTCTCATAGGTACTTTCAGAAAATATTCATAATAACAAAAATGCCCCAACTAATGGCCTAGATTCGGATAGTTGAGTTTTCATGATGATTGGAAGAAATTGGAGTCTTTCTAAAGATAGATTTTCAGTTCCAAAATCGATAAATACTCTTAAACAATATATTTCGTCTCATGCAAATGAGACTGAATGACTTTAGGCAACAATTGTGTTCTGTCTAATTACTCAATATGGTAAGTGAATTTCGATGACAATTCATGAAAAATGGGAAAATATATTGTTCAAGAGTATTTATCGATTTTGGAACATCACTTGAAGAAAAAAACCATAGCCAGAAAAAATATCGACTTACTATTCTAGAGGAAGGACCATAGCATGACTATGTTAAATAATACATTTTTGAGAATTACCCGGAATTTACTCTGATTGAAATTATTACACACACGCGTGTATCTAATAATTTGAATTTATAGAGATTTATCGAGATTTAACACGGGTTTACAATTTTTTGCGACATATAGTGTGTTATAGTCTTAGATTCCTCTTTTCAAGCTGAACATGGTTTCGTCATAATAAAAAATTAGAAAAAACAAAATTTTACTCCACACGAAATGGTACATTGTCCCATAATCAGCTATTTTTTCGTAAACTTTAACATATTTTGAAATGATTTCCATTTTGTTGTCAATCATCATGTAGGATCTAATGGGATTTGACTTCAAAGACGATCCCTTAATCATCTTTTTTCCAATAATATTCGTATTTTTTCGTAACTCAACTAAAATGAAAACTACTTTATTAATCGTCCTAAGTAATACTTTTTCACTTGATTAAACCTTCCCAGTCACGCTCTTAAAATTATTAACATGTCACCAAAGATGTTTGCGGATTAGCGCATTATCGTGACCGTGGGGTATTCATATAAAACAATACCTAAACATCAAGTTTTTTTTGTCGGAACCAGTCTTTTTGACATAATTCATAATTTTAAAATGGTTTGTGTTAACCTGGTGAAAACAAATTCTTTCAGAGCCTCACATTAGTTTTATGTTAACGATTTATGCCACTAAAACAGATAAATCTATCGCAATTATAATTTAGGAGACTGATAACCGTTGTGTATCACAGCATGAATAAGTAATATCACAGATGAATGATACCGTTATTCATCAAAGATCATTGATCTCATCTAAATTAAACTAATAATAATAATATATGAATATGTATAGATATTTTTCGCGAACTATCTTTAAAAATGTCTCACCTTGATTTATTCAAACAAACATCCAAACCAACTTACACGAGTTTAGATAACCGCAAAAACGAAAACACTTCTTCATATTCGCATCCATTTATTATATACAGATGACACTAATCTGCTTAACCCCGGCTATTATAAAACAGAGTGTAGGTGGTAGTTTTAACGTTATCTAATTCTATCATCACCCACTTAACTTCTTCGCTATAATAATATATAAATTATTATTCTAATAAAATACGTCTATATAATCCATGGGAAATTATTTCACAACTACAAGTCAGATAAGATTATTATGTTATTACTATAAATAAACCATCCATCATCTGAAAATGGACAGTACATAAGTCAACGTCAAATATGCAATTGTGTTTATTCATTAGACCATATTTTCAATGTGCATATTTATTAAATTAATTAACAATTTTATGTTAAAAACAACTCGGCATATTTTACAATCGTGATCACAGGACGAAATGCCATAGACGATATAATTTTATGATCACCACACACTACGAAGTCGCCTAAGTATATGAAAGTATTTTAGATTGCAATCACTAGTTCTAAATTTATTTATGTATTTTGACATTTATTGTATTCTAATCTGTGGTCATAAAAATTTCATACATATTAACAAACCTCTATACATACGTTCAATAGACCCAATGCTTAAAATATTTATTAGTTTTTATGTCAAAAATTATTGCTGATCGTTCGTTTCTTTCGATATATCGTGTTGTACATTATTTTGATATCCAATATATTCCGAGGAATTTATAATCGTTTCTCTTGTTCGTAACGTTATCGAACATAATTTCTTTTGTTTTTATATATGTTGCGCGCTTATCTATTAACATAATCTTATATAGTTTTAAAAACTTACATGCGAGACTACTTTCTAAGTTATGATTGTTGTTCAACATTAAAGTATCAGGCTATGCATACATAACGATGTCATGCGAAACCTAAGAATTTCGAGTTTTAATACCCATAACATTATAATGAATTATATCTTAAGATCGTTATAAAAAAATCGAATCATCATCTACTACTTAGATTTAAATCCGATCAATCAATCCATGTAAGACATTATATTACCGATCTCCCTGTTTCTGTCGTGTATACAGAGAGCATGGTTCCTGATCATCTCGGTTTATTCAATCAATCATATTTTGTCGAATTATGCGCTAAACATTTATGTAAATATAAAATTAAAAGAAGATTTTTGTTACAATTCATGCGAAGTACGTAAAAACATCACTTAACTTTTTCTTGTTAGAATTAAATTGATCGTTAATAAAATGATAAATATATTTAGGTGGGATACTATACATCATAAATTGAAGCCATTGACTTTATTTGTGTTGTCAATTATTGTTTTAATCTCACAAATAAATATAGAGATGATAATGTGGTGCGTAAGATAAGTCAATTACGCCAAAACGCCCACACGCACTTAAAGACATTTTTTTCATGTACATAATCCATCAATTTTATATATATTTTGATGGGTTTGTCGCTATTTTAAGCTGTTTCTGTGAATTTACAGTGATTTGGATTTTTATTTTATCGGTTGAACTGTTTAATCATATTCCAATTTCAATATAACTGATTGATTGTTTATTTGTGCACGATTAAAGTAAATAAATATGCCATACTAAATGTCAAAATTCTAATCCATGGAATTAATTAAGTTATTTAAACTGTTGTTATTGAAATAAAGGCATTTCTTGTGACCGAATGCTCATGAAAATTAATAAACAACTTAGCCCCATAATTTTCTGTATATCGTGCTGCACCGCCTTGCGTTGTTAAAGTAGCCATATTAAAAGAAATCAATTTCAAATTCAAATTTTAATTTGATTTTTCTCCAAAATCCCTTAATGATTACTTAAGTCACCGATTAACGACAATTAAAATTAATATGAAGCCGTTGAGAAATAGTCAAGAAGCAGAAATGATGCTATTAATATTAATTTCAATATCTTTGATTATTTAAAACGTAAATGTTCAAGAAAACGTGTGAACAATTATTAGAAATATTGAAATGATCAGTTTTTCCCATACCGAATAGGGACCTGAATTATGTAATGAAGAAAAATATGTGTGAGTTTTGAGATTTGGCAATAGAGAAGAAACAGAGAATATGAGAACAGGAATGGAACATACTGGAACTATATCATTTTATCACTAAAAATTTCAAATATAATCTCAATAAATTGTAAAATTTTATCTGAATTTTTTTTTCCGGAGCACGCAATTTTCTATGTCAATATAATTAATTTATTTAATTCTAAACTAAGATTTTTCATTCACTTTTTAGTTAAAAAAAAAAATTAAATCTATAAAAAATATTTTACTCTATACCTAATTATCTGGAGCCGCTATCGGGAGCACTATCCATTTCAAAGGGAAATTTTAAATTTCCTTTGTTTTGTACAACCCTTAAACCATTAGAAACTTAATCTTACAATAAACATTTAAAACGCAGCAAGATGATTTATTTTTTATAACGTCATGCCAAAATAAATGTTAATTGGTATATTTCAGGACGTTAAATGTTTGTTTTATGGATGAATTTATTTTTTCATTTTTATGGTATAGCGACTTCAGTGAATAAATAGCTACAGTTTCAGTAGAAATTTCCCTTCGGCGCCGGATAGTGCTTCAATATTAAACCGCGGCTACTTCCTATTCAATTTAATCACGCTTTTTCAGTTTTCTGAAGGATTGAAGGATTTCTAAGGCAATTTACCTTCATTTCATGACTTATTTGCAATGAAAATATATTTTACTGATCACAAATCAAACTCTACGCAGCAATATAATTATTATAATAAATGTCCACGTGCAGAAACCAGCATGATTATTTATAGACTGATGCACAGAGATGGGCGTTTACGGGTCATCTACTAATTTGTACACGGTCACTTCGACAACTCCTCGACAACATACATTACTCGTAGACGACGTTGATTGCTCGTAGACAATGTCGTTTACTCGTAGACAACTAGACGTAGACTTTTGAACTTCTGTTTCCGTAGAATTTAGTTCATGAAAATTATTAGTATTACAAAATATATTTCCAAGTAACTAATAATGTATGCCTCACACCGATTTTCCTCTAGACAATTAATGTCTATACTAAATTGTCGTTAGTTTGTACTAGTGATTGATAGTTATCATTGTATCCGTAAAACGTATACTGTGCCTAATAGGCCCAATACACCACACAATCATGCATGAGCAATCATGTGGTGCATGCTGATTGACAGTGTATGGTATTGATTGAGTGGTGCGGATTGTGTGATTGTAGATTTTTTTGATATTTTTGTTGTTTGTACATGCATAGTGTATGTTCAATTTGCTCAGTCGTGTGTATAAATTCGAGTGTGCATAATAAATAATAACAAAATGTCAAAATTTTGTTATTATGCCACGCAAGCCTCTTAAGACATACCTTAAAACTGATGAATATGCCAATTGCATGTGTTGTGTGAGGAAAAATCATGATTGTGCAATTATACGATTGCTCATGCATGATTGTGTGGTGTATGGGGCCTATAACTATCCATCATTGATATTAAAAATTTAGACAATTGATAAACTTCAAATTAAATTTCCGAATTAGGATAAAAGTTTAGTGTATTTCGTTTTACACCATCTGTTAATAACTGGTACGGACCAACAATAAATTAGGCAAGTCAATAATTTACTGGAAAATTGGTATGAAAACATAAAGTGTGCTTGTAGAGTGAAAAGTCCCTTCGCGAGCTTGTTTTCAAATTGCTTATCATCTTTATTTTTCATTACTGATCTTCATTATTTCGATTTGGCATGAGGAAATATTTTTTGATCAATAAACTTTGACGATTCAAAAAATTCCAATTTAAAATCAAAAATAATCAGGCGCAGCTCCTGCTATTTGTACCAACCATCAATTAGGAAAATTCGGGGATTTAGTCGAAATCGAAACAATCTTTCAGGCACATATGCGTATAGCCGCAGAACATAAAAAAAATGTTCGTTTGAAAATCATAATTAAGAAATCCCAGTGCCATTTTTATAAAAACTCATTTCGCCAAACTAAAAACAATATGAAGTTGAATTGAACTATCAATATTTTATTTTCTGAACTAAAAAATATTTATTTTGGGCATAAAGTAATTAAACAGTGCAGGTTTGTTGTGCAGTTTGCAGTGCAAAACATTATCAGACAAAAAAATATCAAATCAATTCTATGGCAGCGGATGTCGTTCGACCTTAAATATAGTGATGGTGCTGGATTTCTTAAATATGCGGGTCGATAGAAATCTTCCATCGCAACAAATACGTTTATTTAATAACAGATGGCGCGCAAATCAAATAATTTATTAAAATTTATATTAGTAACTATTCCATATTGTCAGATAGATGTCCTTAGTTAACTAAGAATTTCAAATTTTTAGTTTAAAAAAGGCTTGTAAAATGAATTAGTTTTAAGTATTTATTGATATAACTTACACGTCAAGTGGCCCACATAGTTTCAATCAGCGTATTAGTCGGCTAATGTAAAATAAAGAAAAAATAATGAGTCTAAATAAGTTACTAAGTATTTAGTACCATTTTCGAGGTTGGCGAGTTTGTTACGTTGTCGACGTCAGAGACGCAAAAAATCGCTATGTAATCTACATAATAGATTACGTGCCGACAACGGCGTAGATTAAACTACTACGTACTTTAAATTGTTATGTCTTCCAAAGATATCCCGAACAAACAAAGTTAGTAAATGTGCCAGGTTAATAGTTACAGATATCCATTATATCCATTATAAGTTGTTTTGACTATGCAACGTGCAATTTTAGAAGTTTCACGAACTATCCAGCGATATTAGTAAAGGATCGTCATCGTAGGATTAACGATAAACAACGAAATCGCTTAACACACTGCTGAGAGTTTTCCCTTCAAACATGATTTCTACATGCTTTAGTTAATTCGTTGCATCAAATTGGACTATGCCCATCTGTATCCTCAAATGGCATAAATTATAAGCTGCGCTCCAAAACATAATTAAATTTTTCGACCAACCTGAAGAAGTCGAAAACATTACTTTTCAGCTTCTCGATTCATTAGCACGAATAGAACGAGTTGCGTCTATGTCTTGTGTAACTTACTTATTTATTTATTTTTCATAGAAGGATTGGGCTATCCTTTTTTAAGGATACATAATGAGCTTTCTAATAATCAGATTAATGATTGATTGCTCCATTGAATTCTAGCGAGCTCCTAGATCTGCGATCACCCAAATTTATATTAACTGTAGCAATTGGTTGCTTGACGCGATGATGATGTTGTTTAAGTAATTTCTCTCCATGAGACTCACACCCCTCCCCCACGCTCATATGTAACTTACGGCTACCGGAATACGTCAACTAATTGCCGGATTATTAAGTTTATGTGGCAAAGTTGTTAATAAATTCCAGTCGTGAATAAATCGATTCGGCTCTTAGAATGCTTATAATCTTAAACCTACTAAAATCTCCAAATTACAAAATTCCCAAGCCTATTCTGAAAAATTCTGAGAAAAAAACGTAGATATAACATTAATACACAACCCGATGTTTTTGACCTAGATCCAAAACATCACATCTTATCGGATATACAATGGTCGAGCCTCGATTATGTCATAAAATTCTTGCCTGACTTTGTAACCTTAGGTCTTTTGCGAACTAACCTACTCTTACGTCAACTAAACCCGAGATGCACCACCGATCAAGCAAAAAATTACACAATTTCGCTTTCAATCAAAAAAGTAAAAATATGTGCGTAGAATGAGCAAAATGATTCCCTACCAACTGCAGATAGATGAACACAAAGTGTTCAATTATCTTTGATTCTTCTCGTATTCTGTTTCGATCACGGTGTTCCAAAAAGTTTGATAATCAGTGTGATGACAGGTCAAGTGAATTGGTTCAGTCTTATTCAAAGGAGACACCGAAGGGTTAGGCCACTCCATATCGTTTATATCACGGAATCTTATTGGAGCCCAGTGCAACTATTCCGTTTCTGAGTTGGAGTGTCTGCCTTAGATATATGCCTCAACCAGCCAATTTCTAAGAGTTTAAGTCAATCAAAACTTAGCAACTATCCACTAAAATTTTGGTGAAAGCGTGCACTCATCTAAATGATTCAATAGTCGAGTAGAAGTCAATTTTAAGAAAAAAATTTAGTAGATTGAATTCTGTACTAAACCCATTTTTTAGCATAGCGAATCGATTTAGTCGACTATTGTGGTACGTGACCGTAGTATACGAGTAAATATGTATAGTTTAAATTGAAAAATTAAGTCTTTTATTTTGCATGCATTGCTGAAAGGAGCTAATGCTGCTGAATTAGGCATACTGGCTTGCTGAGGGAGAATGGGGCGAGAAAGGAAAGGTATATCTCGTATTTCCGTCCCATTTTACATTTACTACTATGTTGTTCCCATTTGGTCACCCAAATTTCTGCTAATCCTAGCAACGGTTGCTTGATGGTTGAAGTTGAAGTTGTTGTCTCATTGTCTCTCTTTGCCAAGGGTGGAGGCTGTGAGTGATATGTATGTCTCTCAGCTCTAGAGTTTTGTCAGCTATACCCAATTATCGGCTTCATTTCAACTTGAACATTTTTGATACTGTAATATTTTCATCATAAATTATGTTAAATATGGAACGATAGAGAGTAATATTTTAATTCAGAATGTTGCTGAACATGTTTTTTTGATTTAACGGAACGAATATCATAGCCGAAAAATTGATTCGCGAATTTGTTGTACTTTATGAGATGAAGTCGTTGAAAAAGTTACTATGTCCTCGAAAATCCTTAATAGGTTCCGCAAAACAATCATTATGTGGTACAGTGGATACAAATTCTTTAGAGAAATTAAAATCATATATTTTCCAGAAATACTATTTTAAACAATCAAGAGCAGAAATTCACGATGTTCTACTACATAAGAAGAAGCAAGGTGAATGGCAGATAATTTTTTTGAACTGCAGCATTTATGTAGTATGGGTAAGGAAAATATAAAGAATCAATGATACTGTTTACTACCTGTTCAATGATACTCGCAACGGTATCGATACTGCTCCACGACGCTAAAATATTTGAGCAGTTTTCAGAAAATTTGCGGAAGTACAGGTCTCCAGTTAATCAAGACAATGTATGTTAAGTTTTATCAAAATTCTCTTGCATGTTTCAACAGTGAGGTCAAAGGTTTGCAAAAGAGTGTTCTAAAGCGGAAAATGGCCCTAAATGTTTCAAATGCCATCAAATCGAGAATAAAGCGCTAAATCACAACAAATACAATAAAACTTCTGCGATGCAGATCAAATCCAAAATAACTACATATAGTTTAAATAATCAAAGGGGTGTTGCAAAGAGTAAATACAAATCCATCTCTTTAACCGGTATTGCGATCGAAGTAGTAATCGATACTGACAGCGACGCTACATTAATCTAAAAGTCAACACTTGACAAAATTAGTGAAGTCGAATTAGTTTAACACGAGCAAGCTTTTAGTTAGTTCGGCGAGAATGTCATTGTCGCTAATGAGTACTTTAATTCTAACCAAGTGATCAATTAGTTATAAATGAGGCGATTTTATTGATCAGTTGAGTGGTGTCAAAATATTTTCAACGTTGAATTTGAACAACGTGTCAGTTCAGGAGAAAGGAGATAGTAGACATCATTCCTTATTCCAATAGGGCAGTAAAAGTGGAAAAATGTCAGAAAGCATGATGGAGACATGCATCCCAGCCCAAAAACGGGACCATTTCTTGACCATTTAATACGAGGATTACTTAGATCCGTTGTCAAGTACGTCTAAACAATATAAATTGTTTTATTTTGCAAAAGTAGACGGGGTTTTCCAATTCGTCATGAGTCATCCTGTGAAAATCTCAACCACTGCCCAAATAAAATTATTACTGGTAAAGAATTATGCTTCGCGTCAATCGTGTTTGAGAAATATTGCCTTTCAAATTGAACGCATAACGATTACAGCAGTTATAACACGTTGTAAAGATCAAATAGAGAAACTTAATTCGAAGCAAACTTTCGAGTAAAAAATGAGAAACTCCGAACATAATAATTTGGCTAACATGATATAGAAAGAAATTTAGATAGTTTGCAGCAGATCATTCGTCACAAGCGCGAAAAATATCGAAGAAGCACAAGCTGAGTAACGCACCACGTATAATAGAAACCGTAAAGCTGCAAAATGTACCAAGTTAACAATCTGGTCGCAATTAAACGAATCCTGTTCAGCAGTGCCTTTAAGTTCTTTCCAAGATCCATGTTGCTGCATATAAAGTCATAGAGGTTCTAATAAACGTATATTACTTCGTGTGCCGACTACAAAGAGCAATAGATTTTACCGTTTTGATGTTTGCCAATCCATCGCCAACAGTCATAATCATCTAAAATTCCTATAATCCCTTTGTTTATTAGGGAAAATACATGCCACTCTGACTCAAACCATCATAGCTCTGTGCACAACATGCATATCAGTTAGATAACGGTACTTTCGTTAGATAACGTTAGAAAATATGGCCCAGAGCTAAACAGAATAAATTATATTATTAGCAGCCGATTGACGTCGATAGACCATGAATCCCTCTGTTTTAATGCGCAAATCGTCACGAGCACTACTTATTACGACCCAGTGTTGATTAGAGTAAGAACTTTCGTTTGATATTAATTTACCAGAGTAAAATGTCGATAATAACCGAATTTATCTTCTTAAATTAATCTCAAGTTTGAAATTACTTTGTAATGTTGGTATTGTGAGATAATTTTTTTTTGTCATTTTTTTTAAACTTTTTAAGTCAACAGTTTTACTTATGATAGTACTTTACAACAGGCATTAGGTAGCGTAGCAATGTTCTATAATTTATACGTTTTAAATCTATGCTTCCGATTTATAATGATAAACTATTCAGTGTTAGTTAGTGAAAGTAATAAGTTTTCTTCCGGAATTCACTTGTTTATAATTCTACTATAGCAACTAAAATTAAATTAAATTTTACATAAACTAGACCAAACTTTCGACTTTTCGACTTTTCGAAATACATAACTATTTCATTAATTATATCAGGCCAATAAAATTAATTGTTAAGCAGTAAACTATACCAAACACAGAGTGAAATAGCACGATTGTGCGAATGTGACAAATCTGCAAAACACAACTATTTTAAATAATTGTGAACAACATAAACAAATAACAGCCAAGCCCAAAAAATGGTAACCATAAACCACTTTTCTAATGCTATACTTACCATAAAACAGAAAAGGTCGCATGTCAGGTGCTTCTCGCAAAAGTAAAATGAATGCGCGGTAGGTAGTAAAAAACATTTTTAAATCATAAATCGTTATCTTAATCTCCTCTCTCTCTCGCTCTCTCGTCTTCATTATAAGCTTAACAACAATCATCAAATTTTTTTTTACAAATCTTAATTGTTTTTTAAACATAACATTATAAATTATTCAAGTATTATTACAGCAACCAAAAATGTTGCGTACGTTTAAAAACGTTTGCTGTATAACACATTAGGAGGTTTCAGTTTACCGAAAAGCCAAAAAGAAATCTTTTAATCACACATTTTAGAGTTAAGTCCGTCATTAAACTATTAATGGCAATTAAATTATAATAGATTGGTGTTCTTAAATATCATGAATAAATATTGGATTTTTACATTTTGCCGGTCGTAAAATCAATAAGATGCGTTTTAACAAAATTTTCGAGACTTTTACACCATTATAAGTTTGTGTTATTAATAAATTTTCTTTTTTTTATTTCAGGTAAGTTTTGAGAACTAAGGCACATATGTACATCATGTCTCTGTAAAAATGTTTACATAAATTCCTAAATTATAATGTTTTATTGCATTGAGATTTTTGTAAGTAGAACATAAATTTTAAATTTTATATTATTCTAACCTAAATTGCGCGGTCGGTGCTGATGCACTTAAAATGGTATCCGAAGTTAAAAAGGCGGAAAATTAAGCACGATCGATAACAAACCAATAAATTCATCCACACCTTTAGTTGATATAGAAGTAAATTACATCGTCCTATATACTGATTAATAAACCGATTTTTATTGACAGTACCATACATATAAATCTTTTGTAACGACCAAAGATTTTATGTTTGCGGTCATAATACATCAAAATATTTTCAATATCTAATCTTAAAATTTGGAGTGTTAACATGAAAAAACTTTTTGTATCTTTAGAATATGCAAATATGTATATGTTTTGCGGCTTGTATGCGGCGTTGCAAAGGGGCTTTCTAATTAATTGTGTCGTATTTTGCTGTGAACAAACTTGTTCTGCCACCTACAATTTTATTTTACTTAGGATTGAGTGTACATCCGATATGATTAGACTTGTTATTGATTATTATAAGAAGTATTTGGATGTTGTGTGGTAGATAAGATTAGGTTATAATATTATGTGGGTATTCAATTAATGATGGTATTTCGTATTGACCACTGAAAGCTTTATTAACATAATGTGGCAAACCCTGATACTTGTTGATGCGTTGTTTTCAGAAGTTGTTGTCAACGACTATAACGATTTTTTTGTATATGTTTTTATGTTTAGTGTTTACATATTTAGTTAATTGACATGTTTTCATAAATTTATGGATGTGGCTGGAAATAAATATTGACAATCGACAAGCAGTGTGCTGGTAGTCTCTAATGTCGAGATTACGACATTTTTCAATAAAATATTTATAACAAAATTTAAACTATTAAAATCACGTATAACACAGATCACAAAAAAATGTTTTTTATAACCTTTAGATAATTAACACATCAATAATGATTAATTATCAACACTATTGCCATAATAGATTAAAAATTAGACGATCCATTTGCGATTTATTTTAAACGTCATACTCTCCAAAAGATGGCTCTTCTTCCGTTGTATGGTGAATTGTGATTCGACAATAAAATTTATTATTTTATTACAAACTTGTTATTGATATTGAAGCCTAATCTGTTGTTATTTTGTTTTATTTTATCTTGTCATAACCATATGTCAATTTTTAGTTTTAATTAGAATCACAGAATACAATTATTGTACCCTATTTTATGAAACTCCCTCAGTTCTATGACAATTTTTCAAACTGAAAAGAAAAAACTTTTCTCAGCGTTCAAATTGATGATAGTGGTGCAAAGAATGTAATTCAAATAAATAGTGCAGTAGTAGTAGTCTAATCGAAAAACAAAAACTCAATATTTTTAAAAAATCTATCTAATCACACCAAGTTCAACCTCCCACCAAAGCCTCTGAGAGTGGATGTCACTGGACAGCCTTTTAAGTAATATTAAGCATCTGTTTTTTGATCATACGTATCTTTTCCAGAAATTGACGAAAAGAGAATTTTTTACGATTTGATCTTAGGTGTAGTCTTGTTGCCACCACCTTTATCACTTATGCTAACGATAGGCGTTCCGAAGTAAGTGAATGAATTTGGTGTTTATATATTAGGGAAGACAAATATCCCAAACAATGCCTAAACTTGGCGTAAACTTGGGCATGGACAATTTAATGAGTAGCTAACCACTCTATTATCGCTGATGGGGTTTTGCAAATAGAAATGAACCATTCTCATTGTTTGATTGTTGTAAATTTACTTTTGGTTTATTATGATAAACTATTTCACTTTTATAAAATTATTTTGTACTTTATACTCATGGCACATGTTCAAACCCCCCAGTATTAAACAAACTGCGGGGCCGACAAATTGAGGTGGTATGCTTGTGGATAAAAATCGTTGATTTTTCTTGCTTCGAGAGAGATATATCAAAATTACGACCACTTCAATGGTCACCATTGTTTAAATCACTACGTAATGATAAACATGATGTCCGACATTAAGAGAGTCCATTGACTTTGGTAATGCTGAATTAAATCCTATGGCATTTTTCGTCGATA
Organism: Nephrotoma guestfalica; assembly: GCA_963691935.1. Classification (NCBI taxonomy): domain Eukaryota; kingdom Metazoa; phylum Arthropoda; class Insecta; order Diptera; family Tipulidae; genus Nephrotoma; species Nephrotoma guestfalica. The sequence continues at coordinate 134,519,394 of OY829914.1, read as the reverse complement.
GTTATGAGATGGATGTGCCCGTTTTTAATGTACATTTCGGATCCAGACTGAGTATCCCAGAATTTTTCAGTTCCATGGTCACCTGACGATCACATAGTATTAGATCAACTATCTTTGGTGCTGTTCCTAAAATTGCCATTGGTTTATTGTATAATTGTTGAATTCTTCCATCGAGATACAAGAACTGCTGTGCGATAATCTTAAAAGTAAAACGATGATTAGTCGCCGCTCTTTTGCATTTGAATACGTTTATTGTAGTCTATGATTGACGTTTGATTTTGAATTAATATCGTTTCATTGGTACGTGTTCCTTGCCATCAGGTTGACAGTTCCGGCATCTGTTAGCCTTTGTATCATGCCGAGCATCAATCTTATTAGTCGCATCGTTGCTTCTTTTTATAATATTACCTTTTTCAGAAATCTGGTTTAATTTTTCTACCATCATCTTGTAAAATTGTTGTGTTGTGCAATTAAGGGTGTACCAATTAAGAAGTGTTCAGGAGTTAAAAACGTGACATATGTAGGATCGGTTGATAGTGGCGGAGTGGTCTTGAATTTAAGCAAGCCTCTATTAGTGAAGGGATCGTCGAAAGTTCTTATCTCATCTTTTTCTGGCTTAATTGCAGTTTCCCAAAGTCCTCCTAAATGGAGTGAAGCCGGTGGTATGAAATGCCATGTTATTTCATCATTTGTCAATAGTTGAGCAATTTCCTTATTTGATTTACGAATGAGTTAGCGAGTTTGCACTCAAGTTGATTCTTGGAATCGACAAAATTGGCACTACCTGCTGCGGTGGTGAGTCAGGGTTAATTGTGTTGCTCCATGCATTGGTTGTTTATGGGCTTCTTCAATCAATAATTTAACGATGGTCCCTTGGAATGATAATCGGACGTTTTTCGTGGTAGCTCCAAGAGGTTTGTTTTGGACTCGCCAACCAATGCGGATGATATCATCATGTAGCAAAGGAGACAAAGACTTAATCTTACTTTTATTTGTCACTCCCTCCTGGTTTATTAGATCGTAGATTTCGGTTTTGGGTATAATATTTTAATTCTTCTTCCATTTGGGGCTTCTTGGTTGTTTACAGTCCTTTTTCGCCATTTTAATCTGTTTGGCCGTATTGAAATTGGAGCGCCTCAGATATAAATTCACAATATTATTCGACATCACTGTAGTGGCCCCCTTAATGCGTTGATTCAGCTCCAATTGATCTGGCGTTTCTTCTAGTATCATTGGTGATAGTTGGATTGCTGTCTCAAAGACACGTTGAGGACCATAAATTTTCTCTCTCTTCTACCAGAAATTGTACATGATTTATTGATTGGTCTCAGTACCAACAATTGACATAAAAACATTGAACGCCAGCAGTTAATTTTTCGATTTGCTACAAATGTTTTTAATTTGGCGCCGTCCAAAAATAGTTGTTGTGCCGTGTTCATTAAATTCGCTAGCAAACTGGTCCCATATAACTCTAGCATTGGTAGCGTGAACTTGAGTACTATTAGTGCTACTCGTTGGACTTTTCTTCTCTTTTCTTCTTTTCTAGATAGTGGGAAAGATATAGGTAATATGGGCGGCACTTGTTTTCGATGTCTTCGATGATTATAATAGCCGCGATCGGGAACTTAACCTTTTCATCGTTTGCTAGCTGCTGCAATATCTTGATAGCCAGATATGTTGCAGATGGCATTCCGGATGCTACGATTATTAGCTACGTCTAGCGTTGTTTCTATAATATTTTCTGATATCGTTGATCATCAATATGTACTTTTATTTGTTTATTCTGCTGTATATACACCTAGTATGTTCTCCACCAAACTGCAATTAACATCAAATCCTCTGGTAATTTGGCACCTTACGTGTTGAATTTGATTTAAGCTAATGTTTTTGTATGTCTTAACTGATTCGCAAATACCACTCTTAGTTTTGTTGTAGAACTTGTTGTTTTGGCAGCTGTGTGATGAGAAATGTAATATTCGTTTTGCTTATGTTAATTACTTTCAAAGAGATGTCCATGACTGAAGTCGATACCCTTCGATACACTCTCGATATGTCTTGGAAAATTCACTGGCTACTGATAAACGTCATTCTAGGTGAATGAATTAGCCCTTGGGCTTGCTGCTTGGGTGACCCGATGCTTGGTATATTTTGTTGAAAAGAAATTCCTGCCATATAACGACGTCGGTTTCCTGGCGATAATTCTGCTGATAATGTTCTTCGCGCAGCTTTGGTTCTTCTGTCATAAAGTTCTCGGGTAGTATTTCTTCCACTTTCCAGATTCGCTTTAACTGGTTTTCAATGTCTACCAGGGTAACCATGGATTGGACCCTCGGGCGTGTTTCGTCTAAAATGTTTCCAAATATAATCCATCCTAGCTTCTCTCCTAGTTTTTGGGATGATTAATTCACTTGATTTGTTTTTACAACTTGGTTCGTCAGGATAATTATGCAACAATCAGCACCCAAGAGAATGTCAATTTGGTTTGGTAAATTGGATCAGCACTAAATATATTATTTAAATGTTCTTATCATTGACTGTCGAAAGGTTGTTCAGGCAGTGGCACAATTATGCTCGTCAATGCTAAGGCTTCTAGTTCCTTGGAAGTTGGATGAAAACCGTGCTCCTACACGAAAAATGACTGCCTTTCTTTGCCGAACTTTATTTCGATCATCGCTGTGCCCAACAGTGTACTGGTTGGTTGTTCGAGTCGGTTCACAAAACGGGTTGTTATGTTATAGCTTTAAGGTTCCTCAATTTTTGGAGTATCTTCAATTATTTTGTTGAGTATCGATGCAACAACGTATTGTGGCCTTCCTTACTCATTAAACATCGTATCGAATAGGCACACGGATAGTGTTTGTCCTTGAAGACCATGTTGCGAAGGTGATGTTGAACAATGAATTTGGGTCTTTCTAAAGTAATCGTTTGTTGAAATTTTGTGGTGTCTTTCATGCCCCACAAAACACAACATTTAAGTGCGTGACATAGCTCGGCGTTTTGGGCTTATGGACTTGCGCCAGCATTACGAACGTTGATCTTTAATTTCGTTAGCGTTTCTCTTGATTTGTCAATCTCAAACAGCCAGTTTGTTTAATAACAATTGGAATTATTATGTAATTTCATGATACCGTTAGGTGGACTAAATTCTTAAAGGCATGCATGTTCTCGGTTAATATGTCGAGTAACGACTTTATTGCTGTTGCTGATTCTACGTTGATTCATTGGTTGATTTCAATCCGTTTTAGTATCACATCGGATTTATTTTCACGATGATTAGATTTTCTGTTGGTTCAGCACCTTGGAAATTTTCGTTTTCATTTTTTGAAGCTGTTGATTAATACTGAGTATAGTAATCCTCGATGAAGTAAGGTCTACTGGCTTCTTCTTCTGGGGTAACATCTACTAATAGTACAACAGGACTGCTCGCACCGTCTGCACTTATGAATTTTTCTCAAATTGGGCTTTTTCTAGCTCCCCCGTCCTTGTAGTTTGTATTTCTTCTCTGGATTTCTTCAAAATGAGCACATTGTGCCCGGTAGAGGTCTTCTATCGTTTAATGTGGCAGCGTTTAATTGAATTGATCAAACGTTCTGTTGTTTGAGAGTAGCTTTTATGTAGATTACTTCGAATATGTAGCGGATGATTCGGCTCCAGGGACCAATGATAAATAACCCAAATATTGCTCTAAACGTAAACTGGGTATGGAAAATTTATAGAGTAGCTAAATATGGTAGTCTAATATTTTTGGTTGGTTGGTCCTAGTAAATAGAAAAGAGAATGATTTTGATTGTTGTCGATTTACTTCTGGTTTATTACGATAAAATGTTTTTCTTTTTACAATTATTTTGTGCGGTAAGCAATTAAGAATACTAACAATAATTATGTTTACTAAACATTTGCATTACATATTTTTATATATAAGTAACAAATCAAATCGACATTAAATTACAAAATACAAATACTCATGACACATGCTCAAACTCGTGATTGAACAGAGAATATTTGTCCTAATGAATGAAACTAACTAACTAATTTCAAACCAATTCCGGTTTACCCAATTTCGGTTGGAGACGAAAATGTCGCTGTGAAAGAGCGATGAACTGTAAAAATACAAAACATAGCGGCCACTAGGATGGCTGGGTGGGTACACAGAAGACACGCAAGCATTAGCCGATAACAGCACTAAACTCTACCACACTTGTATAATACAGCAATCTACGGTAAATACTAAATTTTGTATTTGACATAGACGTTTATTAAATTCCATTAGGCCACATATACAATTTTCTATTCAATTTAATGCTTAACAATAGAATCTCAATTAAATTTGATCTATAAATTAATTAAATCAATTAGAAGGATATGCAAAATCGATCTATCTACGCCAACAATTCCATGAATCATTAAAATTTAAACAACAACAAAAATCATATTATTGACTACAATTGGATTTAATTGGTCTAGATTTGTTTATGATCGTACTGTCAAAATCAATTGAATTGATAATGACCACAACACCATAAAAGTTTTGCGTGCGATCATAGAAGTTCATTACATGACCTTCTACGGAATGGTATATGTTCTAAGAATTATGGGGCCGAGAATCAACAAAGGTGTGAAAAACATCCTGCCATACGTAATAACAACAAGCTGTACGCATTTGGTCAAGTTCTCCCACTTTGAGTAATAAATTTTCCTAAAAGTGTTTTCTATATTATACCGTCTCCTAAATCTTAATTAACAGTTTGATTTATTTATTAATTTATCTTATTTGTTTTTTTTTGTTTTGTTATTAAATAACACAATTAAAAAACTCAGGATTGATTATTATTATGCTAAACAAATTAATTAATTACTAGATATTATATTCTTGTGTGAAATCTACAACAGATCTTGGCTAATAAAACTAATTTAAATATAAAATACCCATATACAACAAGACGACATAATGTAGTAATTTTTCATTACGCCCACACACCCAATCTAAATATATATAGTTATAACATACTCGTGCTGGAGATGTGAATAATTAAACTATCGCCTTAATAGTTTAGTTTAGTGTCAAATGTGTTTGATTTAATCTTACACACAAATCGATCAACAAATTAAAAATTGAAAGTAATTTTTGTCGTTCGTGAAGTATAATTTTAAAGATCGCGATGATCATGATCTTGATCTTTTAAACATACACAAAAAATATGTTATTGAAAATAATAAATAAAAAAATTGCAAAGAATTAAAAAATAAATAAGATTACATGATCGGTGGGGCTGATAAGACATTTTACATGGAAATTATGTTGCATTTCGACGATCGTGGTGTGGAAAAATATTTTGAAAATATTTCGAATTTTTCGTAGGTGTGCCCCGCCGTCATTCGTGTGGGATACTTTACATTTTTGTAAAATGTTGTTAATAGTGTTAAGATTTTATATATGTGATCCGTTTTTTTGTTGCTGGTTTTGTCTTAAATGATGCTGTGTACGAACTTGCAAAAAATGCTGCAGACTACATAAATAATTTACAAGCCTTACAAAAAAAATGGAAAAGAGTTGTAAATATGTTGTAAATGTTTGATGATAAAACTGAAAAGTAACTGTTACTGGTTTATTTATGTAAGGCATTCCATTTGAAATGTTTAAGATTTAAGATACACCGTTTAAAAGTGGAGAACGACAGGCAGTCAAATGCTTAGGTAGAAAGCATTAATTGTTTTTAATTGACTTTTTATATACGATTTGATTTATCACATTTCCGTTTTTATGTTCTAAGTGGCGATGCTAAATAACTATGGTGATTATATTGGTGTGACAATTAATTGCTTCAGGCGCTTATAAGTGTGACTTTAAATGGTAATTATTTATTTATTGGTTTCATGCGTTTAAAATCTATTTTACTAAAGGAGAATTTTATGTCTGTTTGAGTCGAATGGGCTGTGCGGTCATAAATTTTTTACCATGTATGATTTGTCTTTCGGCAAATCTAAGAGATGCTTTTTTTAAATTTCGCTTCCTTTGGACTCCTTAGACACCTTTTCAAAATAACTTGGACAAATTTTGGCCGATTTAAATTATATTTGGTCCAGATTACTTCAATAATACTACGATTAGTGAAAATAAATCCTGAATAAAAGTTCATTCAAATCAATAATAAAACACGAAATACGGGAGAATTTCAATATAACGATTTATTATCAAAACAAAAAATTATCAAATTTCATTGATGTCCAATTACTTTTGAGAACATCGTTCTTGTTGAACATATAGCATCAGAGCTATGAATCTATGATTTAAAAAGCCGTAATATTATAAGGTTGACTTTATTTAGAGAGGAATTTTTTCTGTGTTAACGACTAATTAAAGTTTTATTTTATACGATTAAGAAAATAAAGAAACACTTATTTGAAAATCAGTCAAAATTATGTAATATCTAATTAATGAACATTAATTTAAGAGATGCATAATTTTAATGTTTTCTATATATAAAGTTTTCCAATAGGAATGATATGATTTTTAAGTGACGTTTCGGCCATTTGTAATATGTCATGATCTGTCATTTTTTGTTTCATTGTATTCAGTAATGTTTACAATTTCATCATGGTGAGATATACGCAAGAACAACGTTTACAAATTGCAATTTCAAACGATAACGATTTTTTTAAGAAAATCATCTTTTCCGATGAGGCTCACTTACATCTGAGTGGTGCGGTAAATAAACAAAACTGTCGATTCTGGTGCGAAGAAAATCCACAAATTATTCATGAAAACCCATTACATTCACCTAAATTGACAGTTTGTTGTGGTTTTTGGTCTGGTGGAATCACGGTCCGTATTTTTTTCGAAATGAAGCTGGTTATACCGTTAGTGTCAATGGAGATCGGTATAGATCGATGATAACCAACTTTTTATGGCCGAAATTGGAAGAAGTTGATCTTGACAACATTTGGTTCTAACAAGACTGTGCTACGTGCAATACAGCAAGTGCAACAATTGAATTATTCCGAGAAAAGTTTGGATCATATCACTCTTATTGGAAAACCCTATGTTATATAATATTCAGTTTAGTTGTAAGATCAAACGGTCGTTGATCAAAGATTGATTTTGAAATAATTTTATCACCACAACTTTTATAAGATTTCGCTGGTCGATGTCTCGTTCCAAATAACCATAAAATCTGCTAGTTGTAAGAAAAGTTACCCAGTTTCGATACCAAGAAGTGGCTTGAGGCGAAGGGAACAATTAAAAACTTTTATTTTGGATCCTGTTAAATTTTAAGGTGATCAGTAAAAACTTAAAATACGTCGATTATTGTTTGAAGTAAATTCAATGAAATACATAACCATAATATATAATTTTAGAAGATACTGGTTTCATAGTAAAACGGCTAACGGAAGCGGGTGTACGAAACGACTAACGGAAACGGGGTGTAAATTCGATAATTTAATTAAAATTTGAATGCAAATTTTCACATGCATGTTACTAAATATGTTGATTTCGTAATTATGGAACCAACTAAAATGTTATTATATACAGGGTGTCCCAGAATTGAACGATCAAACGAACCAAGATGATGGGGGAGCTCATTTCCAACAAAAACAGCCAAGTAAAATTTTTTGCGAATGGTGCAAAAGTTATTCCAAACCAAGAGTGTTTTCGTTTAACCTTCTTTTTAATACGATCTAGAAGAATGTGCCTTTCCAATAAAAGCAAAGTCTTTTTGATTCGCAAAAATTTTTGTTGATGTTTAATTGACGCCAGCGGGAAAACAATGTACTACAGAAAGTTGACCCATTATCAGAAAAATATGCGGCACTAATGCAGATTTTAAAATTGTATCACACAGAGCTATTCACAAAAGAATGTTTTTATCAATTTTTTCCAAATGTAAGTCCTATTTATTAAAAAATGCACTCACAATGGTAAACTAAAGTATAACAATTTTTTCAGCAAATCTAGTAGCCCGAATTAAACAAAATTTGTGGTATAAATAGAGAAACATTTTGTAATTCATGTTAGTTGTTCCATACATATATACTCGAACATTTATAATTAAAATGTCAATAAGCTATGTGGCTTATTCTCATCAGGAATATGCAGAAATACATTTCATTTACAACAAATGTACAGTGAAGTGAAGTCCCTGGTGGTCCGAGAAAATATGAAACAGCCGGTCAACTTGATATAGACGGCGATAAAGTAATTGGTATGGTGACAAACGACCCATCTATACGGGTTCGTTGTTTATCAAGACGTTCGGGAGCGCCACGATCAACGTTGCATCGTATTTTAAAAAGAAGTCAGTTGCATCCTTACCATGTGCAACGTGTAGAAAACCTTTTTTACCTGCTGACCATACAAATAGGGTGCAATTTTACCAAGAAATGCGTCGATGCCATAAAAATTCACAGCTTTTTAACAACAATTTATGGAGTGACGAAACACGTTTTAAATCCATAATTTGCATTATTAGGCTATTGAACCAAGTCTATCTAAGTTTTTTTCTACAAAATGACTTGAATGAAATACTTGATGACGTTCCTCTACAAATACGTCGGAATATGCTGGCAGCAAACGAAATATGACTGCAGCATATCACTATGCACAAGTAGTGAGACAACACCTGAACATAAATTATCCAAACAGCTGGTTTGGAAGGGGAGGTTCATTGCATAGCCACCATGATCTCCTGATCTAAATCTTTTAGATTTTTTTCTGTGGGGTTATGATAAAGAGCTGGTTTATGAATGAGTAAACCATAACGATCAAGAGAAGCGACATCGTATAATCGATGCGTCGAATATTATTAAGAGTAATTGAGTTTCGACGGATTCAGCAACAGTTTATACAGCTATGCCGATTATGTATTTTGCCAAATGGTGGACACTTCGAACACTTATAAAAAAAGTTAATTTTATTAATTTTGTTCCAGCATCGATTTTAGAACTCGAGATTTTGTTAAGAGCATTTTTTAATAAATACGACTTACTATGTAAAAAAATTAATAAAAAACATTTTGTAGTACATTATTTTCCCGCTGGCGCCACTTAAACATCAACAAAAATATTTTAGAAACAGAAAGACTTTATAAAACCATTTTTTTAATTGACAGAAGATAATATAGTTTACAAAAATGATGCGAATTCTATAAAGAACACTAAAAGTTGAATAACTCTTGCACCATCAATAATTCGAAAAAACTTTACTTGGCTGTTTTTTGACAATGTGCTCCCTTATCACCCTGCTTCGTTTGATCGTCCAATTCTGGGGCACCCTAGAAGAAATAAAGAAAATCGAGTTTCAAGAAATTTCCTCTTTCCTTTTTATAAGTTTCCCTTAACAAATAACAGTGACATCTCGCGAAAACTAGTGAAACTAATAATACATTTATAAAGGCTGAATAATTCTAGTAGTTTCAGTAGTTTTAAAATGAAATATCTTGTCAACGGCACTAAGAAACTACTCCACAATGAACAACTTCTCAAAAACTAAAATGTTAAAATGTATCAAAAGTTTGGGGATTTAATTCTTTTGAAATATTATACTCAAAAAAATTAATTAGGAAATGTCCCAAATCAATGCATAAATTCTTTAAAACAACAGACAAAATGACCCAATGATTTGGAGGGACAACATACGATCCACAAGTTCATATCTGTGGCCCTATTCCGGCTTTTCCCGGGATTAGGGAATTATGAATTAGTAACGTTTTTCTAGCAATTGGGAATTTTATATTCCCCAAAGTGTATTTCTGCGTTTGGGAATTTTTTTATTTCGAGAAAAAATTTCCATTTTATAACAGTTTTGACAATAATTTTCCCAATTATTTTTGTGATTCGAATATTTTGAATTTTTAATGTATATTTAAAATAAATTAAACTAAATTATTATAAATTAAATTAACATTCAACCAGAATATACTTTTGGGAATGGGAAATAAATATTTTGGAATTAATGTAATTTCTAATTACAACAAAATATTTTCGCAATTCTCAATTCCCTGGGAAAGTCAGGGCCAGTGGAGACATAAAGCAGATCGTGATTTTATACATACTTGTACTTACTAGATTTTTTGTTATGGGTAGAAAATTTAAAAGTCAAATTATTGATAATGATAACACACGGCTGCCAAGTGGGTAATTATGGCGAAATACTGTGTAAAACAGAGGTTGTAAAAGGTATTCGCGCCCCACGTCCAAAGTGTAAAAGATGCTTCACGCAAGTTACCCTCACCCCTCTCTATCCCTCCGCTAAGCCGCCAATATTTTCACAATCAACCATGCCCAACCTTTTGCACTGCTATTTTCCACCTTAGAACGCTCCCGCAGATATTTTTTAGACCTCCTATGATTATTGTACAATCTTTAATCATACAGTTTTTAATCTTTAATTTTTAAAGGAATAGGGAAAGATCTAAAAGGTACACCCACTTCCAATTTGGGAACCGATCAGATTAAAATATATATTTTATGAATTGAAAAGCTGCAAAAGCTAGCTGCAAATCTTTTCGCAATATTTCACACATTTTGAAATTTGCTTTTATTTGCCACATAAACAAATGGATATTTGTTCAAAAAATCAACCATAGGTTCGATATATAGCTCCACTATGATACAGTGATCTATAAATACCTACAATTTGATACTATAAGTTATAAAATTCATTCCCTTTACCAGGTTTTGTAATCAGTGTGTGTGTTTTTGGAAAATACCCCCTCTTTGTATGTACTTGAACTCTTTGTATGAATAAATTATGTATGGAGCGGTTTATTGGACTTCATAATTTTAATCTAATTGAAGCTAGTACCGTATTCTTCTAAGATGCTTCCCAGTGCCATTTCTCTCCATAGCTGGTCTTCTTAATTTCCTACTTCCTAAGACCAATTGATATACAGGGTGAGACTTTTAAGTTAAGAATTTCCAAAATTGTTCAAAAAAGCAATTATTAGTTTCAATGAGAAGCCTTCTCAACGTCATTTAATAATAATAATAATTTATTCAACAATGCTCACACATACTTCCACAGGTTTTGGAGTTATTATTTTTTCTAGTTAAAAAAGAAGACCTTTGAAGGTCAATTAATATCCCCCTTTTTCATTCACGCAAACAACCCTATACCTACTCACAAAATTACAGTATACCAACTGCACATTGGAAGCTCCATGTCAACCTGTACACTGACATGGACAGTGGGTCGGTGCTGAGTTCTGCCCTCCAACAGAGGGTCTTAGTTGTGTTTATTAACATCACCGACCGTAATCGATGACGAAAATTCGCTTTTTCAGCAACTGGTAGTATCCGAACCCAGTACCTCCTGGTCGAAGTGCCGAAGCTTTAACCACTGCACCACTTGTTATGTCAAATCCACTTCTCCGGTTGAGTAAACACATTTATACATTCTATAAATCATTATAGAAAAGGGAAGATTTTTATTTTATTGAACGGGAATAATTTTCCGTGGAACTATTGTTATTTCTTTACAGAAATATTTTGGGGACTTTGAAATAAGGCTAATCAATGAAACTGTCCTGTTCCATTATGGAAATAAATAAAATTTAATTTTTGAATTTTGGTTCAATTTTCGGAACAAAGCCTTTGATTAGAATTAAAATAGCTATGGCACTTATGAATAATTTTGGCTGTTTCTAATCAATTATGATGGACTTAAACTAAGGCACTTTTTATTTAATTATGTTGAAATTCAGATTTTATGATATTCTAATTGAGAAATAACAAAATGTTGATTAAATTTAGGTTGAGTCATTATTCTGAATCCGTTTTGTTTATTTCTTAGTGGATCGTAAACTTCATTTAAAAAAATTTCATCAACCCCAACAACTGATTATCATCATCTTGATGAAAAACAGTTGATGGGATTGAACTGCGACAGAATCGTGATATGCAATTAGGAAACTTGTCGGATGGAACATATTTTCAAACATACTAAACGATATCTATTAAAATTAACCTTAGTGAATGTGGAGTGACGAATAAATGCAATTACGACGCGTAACGGAGAGCAATGACGAATCTCTTAAAAGATTTTCAAAATTAAATTCTTACCTATATTACATTTCAGTTCAAGATTGCTCGATAATGAAGAATTTACGAAAACAATTTTGTCGCAAAACTTTCATTTGTTTGTGTTTTCATATAAAATACTTAGGCCACTTTGATCAATGTGAAAATGTTGTCAAAGTAACAAATTACTCGTATACAATGAGTCACCTAAAAATGAATCAAATTTCGAAATACTGAGTGAAATAACAAAAACCACAAGTGAATAACAAAAATATGAGTGAAATTTAAAAATAATTGATTGATTGATTGATTGATTTTGAATGTACGACCAAGTTCTTAGGCTTGAGTTCCCGGATGACGCCGGGTCCACCGTACACCCTTTTTTACATATAACAAAACCGAAGGATTGGATAGGTTAGTTAAGTGGGACAGAATCGGCCCGGTTACAGACACCTAGGTATAGCCGATAGTTAGTAACACAAAGACAACACAATTCTAATCTACTAGATGAAGGATAAAGGCTTAATAGGTTAATGGATAACGATGGTATTGGTCTTCAACAATTGCTTCTTTAAAAACGGCAACCTAAGAAAAAATATTATTATTTCACATGCATCTGGAATTTTCCTGAAATTTAATTCTATTAATACTTTTCGGCTTCCTAACCAAAATTGGTTGACTCGACCCGTTACAGACACCTATGTAAAGTCGTTAGTAATAAAATGACAACACAATTCTAGACTACACAATCAGCAATTACAATGAAGCATTAATTCACAAGCATCTGTAAATTTCCTGAAATTTAATTCTAAATTCATATTTTCCGGCTTCCTAAATAATTGAAACATTTATTAATTTAATCATTCTGCAACTCCGCAATTTACAGTAGAATTTCCTGAAACCATAGTTATTTGAACTATATTCAAAATAACTCTAAAATTCATTAGTATTTAACCGTTGAATTGGGCGAACACAAAATAGCAAAAAAAAAAAAAAAAAAACAGATTAACTAGATTAACTACCGGATTGCATTCGTGTTTACTAAAATTTTTTTTATAAAACTGATGAATTTTTCCCGACGCCCATCCGTTTCCTTTTCTGGAAACGGAAAATTCTATCGCTAATCTAACCAAAATAAAAATATAACAATTTATTACACAAACGCTCTCCGAAAATCTCCGAAATCAAAGCGTGGAAGAAACCACCTCTACAAACAATCGTAGTAAAATGTACCAAGAGAATTATGCAGTGTCCATCCAGGAACTAAAATTACCTCGAAACGATCCCAACAGACGGCATGAATCTTCCCACCATGAAACCACTACCATCCACCAAGCGACCTCTTGCCAACACCACCATTCAACAAAAACCACGCTTCACAAAGCCGTGACGAATCCATGACAGATCACAAACGAACCATGGCAACCCTACAGCCTAAAAACTTCAGCGTACGACCGATCATACCAAAACACCCAAAATGATTCAGCCCCCGCCAAATCGACGGCAAACTCCAACAAAAACACCCGAAGCATTCAGCAAAGAAACCAATTTGGACGTACAAATCCAACATTCAGGCAATGATTCAATACAAAACTGCAAATCCGCCCTCATACACTAACAAATGAGAATTACCTCAAGTCCTAAACAAAACAACTCAAAACAGTCAAAAATACCTTATAAATACAGGTAACGACAGAACACACATGAACACAACTCTCCGCAAGTTGAGAAACACAACGTTCAACGAACAACCACCACAAACCGCAGACACCGAGCCATTACTCACCATGAACGAAACCCATTCAAATCACTCCAAATATCAAAAAAGATTCACTGCAATACAGCTGCAGCACATGCTCGCCGCACATCCTGTGTAAACCAATCACACACATACACCAACGTCAAAATCTAATCCAGTTTTCGCACCACAGAGAAAAAGTATAACCCCCTCCCAATCGCCAAAAATATACATTCCTTTATATGTACAAAATTCATTTTGCGCGATCTCGACCTGCGACAACATCCACCCCTTGCCGATGACGCCAACCCAGGTCGACAAGGAGAGGTCAACGTCAGCCGCCTCTCCACAACGACGGCAAAAAATTTCACAAAGTTAACAAAAGTCTAAATTATTATACATATAACAAATCAACAAATTATGAACAATTAAAGACTAATCGACTTTCCCAATTCTCAAATTGAATCATCCACATTCAAGAACATTTAGTGCAAATCCAAAGAAATTCGCCCATTTAGACAACGTAATACGAAGTCTTAGTGTAATCCACTACAAAAATATAAATACAACCGTGAGAGAGCAGAGAATATTATACGATCATTTTGTTTATATTTTGCGCATCCCATATACCATATTTCCACTTATATGTAAATCCTTAAATAAAAAAATTAAAAGAAATAAGGATTTCAGTACAACATGCAATAAAGACTTGATATCCAAATTTTAAATTAGCTTTTTGGTCGTGATTTGTTCAACTTTTCCAAGAAAATACCATCTACTCATATAACGAAATTCAACAAAATCACTGTGTACATAAAAAACTATAAACAATACGTATGCGAGAGAAAAAACAAAATTATAAAAATTAGAGACCACGACAGTATTTTTCATAGAAACAGATTACATAGAATGAATGCTAGCAACTGTCGTCACAAACTGTTTCATACCACAACAACACAAATAACTCATCCATACGATTCATTGATTATTATGTAATAAAATATAATGTATAATGTAAAATAAAGTAATAAAAATAACACTTATCTTAAGCATCCTTTGTAACCAAAAAAGTCCTACAAATTGAATATTAACATACAATGCGTACGATGCATTCAAACAACGGTGTCGAAAAACATATAAACGAAATTGTTATATACATATCCTACACCATCACAAGCGCACCGCACACAAATTAATATATTAACACAATACGTATAACTTTTCACTTTACTTATTACTTCTTTACACACAAATTATTATTAATATTATTATTTATTTATTTCATAAAACATATATTAATAAATAATATTATGATTAATATTATAATTAATCAATTATTAACACATATTTAAACTATTTATTTATTTGTTTAAAGGAGAGACCAAAATCACGTCTTTCCTTTACGACGTTCAATCGCCGACCGAGTGAAATTTAAAAATAATGTGATGAAATTATCAATTTATTCAAATCTAAGAGATTTGCAAAGATATGAGATTTGAGTAAATTGATGTTAATCACTAAGGATCTTATTCAATTTTCTCGTTATATTTCGAGTATACGATGGGCCTTTCTTTTATACAGGGTGTCCGCCGGGAAGGTATACTACTTTGTTTGTTTATGATTTTTGATTAAATGAAAGAGAATGGACCTTATATTGATAAATGTTTTATTTAATGTCGGCAATTATGTATGGAATACAATATCAGATAAATGTCCGCCTCTGTTAGCCTCACAAATGCGAGCCCTTTTGAGCACATTTTTCATTACATTCTCACACATTTCACGCGGTATTTCATTAATTTCATCACGAATATTTTGTTTGAGTTGCTCAAGCGATTCTGGTTTGTTTGCATAAGCCTTGTTTTTTAGATATCCCCACAAAAAGAAGTCCGGAGCAGTCAAATCAGGCGACCGTGGAGGCCAATCAACATCACCATTTTTTGAAATAACTTGTTGTGGAAAGAGTTCTCGCAGTAATTCCATTGTAATCCTGGCTGTATGCGATGTGGCACCGTCTTGTTGATACCGCATGTTAATCAAGCCCAAAGTATGCAGTTGTGGCGTTAAAAAGTTTTCAATCATATCACGATATCGCTCCCCATTCAAAGTTACCGTTACGCCGTTTTCATTTTCAAAGAAGTAAGATCCAATGATTCCTCCTGACCAAATTGCACACCAGACTGTCACTTTTAATGGATGTAAAGGTGACTGATGAATAATGTGAGTGTTTTCCATTGCCCAGAACCGACTATTCTGTTTATTCACATATCCATTTAAATGAAAATGTGCCTCGTCACTAATTATGATTTTTTCATGAAAATCGGGGTTGTCATGGGCGAGCTGTAACATCCCATTGGCATATGTACGGCGGCGTAAATGGTCTTATGGAAGAATTTGTCACGTGTCTACTTCACGACTGTCAAGTATGAACTGTCAATTCTAATATTCGCCTAAATGGCGGCAAAACAAAGTAGTATACCTTCCCGGCGGACACCCTGTATAAACGTGAGTACTACTTTTAATGTAACCAAAGTATCCACTATCCTATCAGGCTAGTATCTTTAAAAACTCCGAGATTTGAGCAAATTTATAAAATAAATTTATAATTTCACTCATATTATTTTTTACTTCACTTGCGCTTTTGGTTATTTTAATTCATTGGATAGTTTTAATAATAATTTTGAAAGTTATGTGATGTAATAAAATTATAAATAATTGTAAATTTTCGAGCAAAATTATATTTTTTTTAAAATTTTAAGCTATTCTAAAAATAAGAAAATTAACTACTTATCACATAAATGCCTGGGAGGATTAATGGCCAGTACTAATCAAATCCAAGTGTGTTGAACATAAAAGATTTCCAGCATTGGTAAAAATTTAAAAACGAATATGAGAAATACAGCAAAATACAAAGGAAAGAAAAGAAAAATATTGATGGGGAGATTTTGGCAAAAGCACAAACTGTATAATTCATTATGAATGAGCTTTAAGCTCAAAATGAGATGTATGGTTTGCAAAGTTACTGTAAATGATGATGAATAAATGAAAATGAATAATATATATTTTGTTATTTAGGCAGTAATTTAATACCGATCATCTTTAGCAAATTTTTTCAGTGTTTGTCCTTTGTAATATGTTATTTCGTGGAGGAACTATTCCGGTGCTCAACCCTGAATTCGGCTTTCTAAAATAAAAATAGTTTTCTAATGCGCAACTTCACATAAGCTAACCACTTTGACAATCTGCAGCGGCCATGTATCCGTATGAAAATTAGTGCAATTGGTTGCTATATAAATTAGGAAAAATTAAAAAGGGAATAAATATAAGGAGAATTTAATTCAATTGAAGAACACAAGTGAGCTATTATAATTGTGTTGCTTTTCGCTTAACTAAATCGCCAAGGTAGCAATAGAATATTCGATAGGGATCCAGAATTTCATAAACATTCACACATAAACACACATACTTCACGAGCAAAATACTTCCTAAATTAATTCAATTGCTAAATTTTTATCTGACAGGAAGCAGTCCATTCAATTCAGTTACTTTCGCAATAGCATAATTTAGTTCAATTACTATCGAATCTGTATTTTGGTCTAATTCTCAATGAGCTTGATTTGGATTGGAAACTATTTAAAAATAGTCCATACAAATATGACAAAGAAAAAACAATGTGATCGAATAATTTTTAAAGGTGGTCCAATTTTTTGCCGGTCCATCAGTGCGATACAAAACCATTAAAGTTTTAACTACCATTTTATGGTTACATTACTTCAGTTAATCATCGTTAACACGTTTTTTGTTTGTATTTATTGCTAAAAAATATCTTAAAAATCATAAAACTTAAGAATTTGAATGAATGTGCTGAGCTGGCAGTAATGATCGAAATTATAGTAATACGAGTACCGGGCACATGATTTTATACTTTTATTATTTTCTGGCATTATACAGATTGTAATTAATTTACTGATTACGTTTACATAATTATGTCTAGTAGTCGTAGTCTTGTATTTTTTTAGTTTTAACGATTTTGTTTTTTATTACAACACAGTTTTATAGTCAAACAACTTTTTGGCACAAGTATTTTTTATGTACATATAAATGATTTAAGATATATTAGCATCTTTTAAATATCTGATGTATGTATCATATCTTATCTCAATCAATATAGTATCTGTAAATGGTTGTAAATAGAAAACATATTGTTAAGATTGTGTATAGCCTGGTGTTTTATCCAAGTGGGTCGGGTCGATTCACAATATTATTTTTGTACAATATATACTACCTGCTTTGCTGACGTGAACAGAAAACACTGAGACAAACAAATAATTTATATAATTTATTATTTTTACTATTTATAAAAAAAATGTCTCAGAGGAAAGTCAAAATGACGATTCACTTGCAATATTGACCTTGTCTCCGGAATGCATTATGTGTTTTAAATTCAAAGACGTATACACATAAAATATAAATTCTTATTCATAAAAGTGATAAGAATTTTTTCACTCAAATTGACTTTTGATTATGTTATAAGAAAACTGAAAATAAAAATCGCAATTCATTCGTTCGTATTATTTTAAACCGTATAGTAGATTTCATTCATGATATTGTATGTGTATTGAAGGCACACAACTACTAGTGAATAAATTAGTAGTAAAATCGAACAATCACATTTATTTAGTGTATAGTAATTTATGTAGTTTTTATTGGTTTTGATGATTTGCAAAAATGTCTGCAATTATATAACACGTATACTGCATAACTAGAATACACTCAAATGTCTATTAATCATGATTTATGATAAAATTGCATTTAAAAGTTATGTACGAGTATAAAGGCAATAAATCATTTATTTATGCGATCTATTTTGTAAAATGTTCATATTAACATAACTATATTGATGTTTCTATACCAGAATTATTAAGAGTTCGTGTCACTAATGATATCAAGTTCAATTGATTGCAAGTTTTATTTTTGCTGCTTAAAAATTTCAATATTGGTGGTATTGTTATGATAATTAGTGCGGAACTAAAGCAGACAATGCCAAAGTCATTCCTAAATATTTTGAAAACGAAAACTTCCATGAACTAAAATGAACATTTAAGTGAGCTTAATATAAAATGTATGTGGGTAGGTAATAAGCTTATTGGTTAATTTACAGCAACAATTGTGTTATACTACGTTGATTTTCATTTTCTCAAAAATTTATCTTTATTAAGTTTATTTTCAAAAATTAAGGTTAAATGATGATACTTCGAGCCATTACAAACTGTGATTTGTTTTCTTCATTCTGTTCTTGTTTGAAAAACTTAATTCAAATCTGTTTGACTATTTTGGGATATTATTTGGCTTTTAAGAAAGTTGCGGTCAAAACTGTATTTCTAAAAACTTGATGAATATATAATATTTTACATTTTCTGTTTGAACCCTCGATAATCCAAGTTTTGGAGTGAGGTTTTGGTTTTAGCGTTTTCCTCGTCACTTCTAGCCTATTCACAGTTAGAAAGACGAATTGGCGGGTTTGGTTGCTGAGGCCGTTTAAAGTATTTAATGCCCTTCCATAATGAGAAGTTTTCGGACACAAACTGGGGGGAAGATAATTCCTTAAAACAGTTTTGCATATAATGCATCTTGTTTTTTTGTAGAGGGCTTTGCGGTTTTCTTTTCGCCTGATTAAAGTTATGTTTTGCATCTGACGATCGATTAATTTGCCAGATGGGTCTTAAGCGACGTTCCTCTGTTAGCATTTTTTCTAATTCAACGGGTGTTATGGTGTTTCTTGTATGTTTTCTCTTTGTTTTAGGCGAAGTTGAAATAGCTTCATTGACCAGCAAATCATTAAACTTTTCCATAACAATGTTTATATCGTTAGCCGTCTGCAGTGTAGACGTCAGTTCGTTATGTGAACTGATGTACATCTTGAATTTCATCCAATTAATGAAGTTATTCGTTAGATAGTTGTTTGTAGAACACGGTTTCTGGTCGGCCCAGTAATGTAGTAAGTCCGGAGAGTGGTCAGAAGATAATTCTAAAAGTGGTTTCGCTTGGATTAGCAACATCGTAGTGTTTTTCTTCAATAACATTCATTAATTGATGTCCCCTTGGAGTAGTCAATCTTCATCCCCAGTAGGTATGTTTGGCATTAAAGTTGCCGGCGACCAGAAAACGTTGACCCAGGGTTTCAAATTGTTGTAGATATCTGCCGAAACGTTATTATTTGGAGGGCAATATATTGAAGCGATGACTAAACTTTCTTTGTTGAGGGGTCCACACATACAGAGGTTGCTTGATTTTCCTTAGTTCTATATTCATTTAGAACACAATGGCAAATCCACTTTTTTATAATAATAGTAGTTCTTCCTCGACTTCTGCCCAAGAAATGTTTTGTGTAATAAACTTCGTAACCATTTATTCTGAAATTGTGTTTATCGGTTAAATGAGTTTCAGAAACCAGCATAAGATCAATTTCGTATTTGGCTAGCAAGTGTTCTAATTCGAGTTTGTGTTGTTTTATACTGTTTGCGTTCTAGTGGCATATCTTCAGATAATTTATCGAAGACATTCTAGTTTATGGATGGTAATGGTTTGATTTTGTAGCATTGCTTGTAGCATATTTTGTATTGTTGTCATTATAACTGCATCATCAGTTGCAGTTATTTAGGGTAGACCTTGAGGAGAACGCATGCGTAGGTTGGTTTGCTGGTTGGTGTTCTGCGCGAACGAGAGTCATTTGGTGTATGCGAAGATATATTGCTCCGCGCATCTGGTGTAGTTTTATACTATGAGACGTGACAATTGACTAATATTTATGTAGACTTATATCCTCGGAAGTTTTCAGTGTGGTTCCTCCGAAATTGCTGCATTTATTTTCTGTTGAAGAGTTCTTTGGTTTTGGGCAACTTTTGGTTTGGTGTAGCTCCCCGCATACGACGCACACTGATATCAAATTTCAATATGTCCTTGAGTTACCATATTCGTCACAGTTAAAACACTGTAATGGATCGGTCCTTTACTTTGGTTCTTCAACAGTTATGCGTTGTATGAGGTACTTTTGTTTATATATTGTATGAGCTTCTCCCATTTTCAAAATGCTTTCGGTTGGATTCAATTCAACTTTGACCATTATTTGTTGCTTCCAGCGGTTTATGATCCTATATACATTCTGTATCATAAATCCATCTTCAACAAGCGCAGGCCGGATTTCGGTTGTTTCAACATGGACATCGATGCCTTTAATAACGACAGAAAGACCCTTGGCAGACCTCAATCGGTATATATAATAATTTCTGTTGTGAGCATCGTAATAATTAATGTCTTCTCTATAGTCGTTGACCTCATGTGTTTGAATTTTTACTTCGTGTATTTTGTCTTGAAGTAAATTTGTTACGTGAAATGTTTTTCCATTTCTTACCACGCTTGATTTGAGTTTTTGCACCACCTTGTTTGTATTGGTTTTGCGCAAGTAGATTGGAGGTGGCTTGTATTTTCGATTAGCCTCCTTTTGAATATTTGCATTTACAGTTTGGCTCTCCCGCATTCTTTTCGGTGAACGTTTCAAATCTGCTTTTAGCGTTTTTACTTATCAGTAGTTTGTCAGTTTTTGGGCTATCCCTTTTCCGTTTTACATTACGTCTACAGCTCTCTTTAAGGTTTGCGCCGCTAGTGTGCTTTTTTAGGAGTTTATTCATCGGATCATCTACCACTTCTGGCTTCATATTCAAGGAAGTTTTATAGGCGATCTTGTCACCGTACCTCATTTTACGTTCAATTCCGCAAAGTTGTTTGTACTTCCATCAGCTGTACTGGATGAACCACCCACCAGACTCACTAGTTAAGAGGTATTGATTGTAGCTGTAGTTGGTGCAATAACCAAACGTTGTGTCTACGGTGGCTAGATATCAACGACTGGGAGTCCGCTTGCTCATTGCCGAAAGTCGCCGGTTCTGGGATAACGATTTCCTGCACCGTAACATTGTTTTCCATGGTTGACTCTATTCAGTATTTAGATTCTAGGTTCCTTACCTTAGCATTTTATACCTACTGCCAGATTTTTGACAGCGGCCCCTAACATGGAGAACAGACGCTGGAAAAAAAACTCAAGGTAAGTAGCTAGGGTTTTACAGCGCCCGTACTCACGGGGTTATACTTTTAGCATCACCTAGGGTACAGCGCGAGAAGTTTGTATAACCAACCTTCAAATTGAAGATAAGTTGAAACTTTTAAAACAGTGTTTTTTTTAATTTTGCCGGCTGACGGAGGAAGAAGCCCAATATTTTTTTTCTATATTCTTCTTTATGCTTTACTTTAGGCTGATAACATTCGAATTATTTGACACCTCAAAATTTAACTTTGTGTTTATGAAAAAAATTTACTTTCATTCGAGCTGCGCGCGCTAAAACCAGTTAGGTCTCCAATATTACAAAGTATTGCCTCAATAACAAACACCGTGTAAGGTGAACTCCATAATTTAAAATATGTACCACCTACTCATAAAATCTCGAAAAAACATTAAATTTAATGATAATCTTCTCAATTTAATTTTTAATTAATTCAAATTACAATCGCGCACAAGAGCTTCTGTTAAATCGTATTAAGTTGTTTTATTTTATTTGGTTGTATTTAATGACACACGGGATAAAATTTAAATGCAATATTAATGTGAATAATTTTAGGGATGAGTTATAATTCCAAATTAAATTAACATCTGTCTTATATGCGATATATTATCTGTGTTGTGCAAAAAAAAAGAATTGTTTGTTGAGTATTATCAGATAACCACATCAGATTAAATTGAGCTGTATATTATTTTGTCGTTTCCGTATTCCTAATGTCATGTCATTTAGAATTTGATCAGTTATTTGTGTAGAATTTATTAAGAATATCCAGTTACACTCGATTCAATGATGCACAGACAACAAAACTGTACTGACATTTTATTCTCCTGGGTAATTTGTCTTTGTGGGTATATATTTTGACCGTTAAAATTTGTAAAACATCTTTTGGGGTGTCTAACTACTCTATCCAACCACAATTTGATACTTTGTTATTTTGATAATCTTTTGTACAAATTTATATATATACGTACATGATGAGAGAGTCTGAGATAAAATGAAGACTGCACGTTTGAAACCAACAAAAAATGGTTAATAAAATTATTTAATATCTGCTATAAATTTAAATTAATTGCATTTTATATTCATTTATACATTCAACAAACCCGATTTGATGAAAGAATTTTATCTTAAACTGTTTTAAAAACCAAACCAAACAAAAAAACGAATTCAATTCAATTTCATATCTTAAAAGCATATAAATGATGAGATGATACAGTTTTCCCTTTTATACTAAACATTTTGGAAGATGATATCAATTACCACCGTGTATACGGTAATAGTCGTTTTGTTCTTAAATACTCGTACCATTTCAGATTCTGGATAATCTTAATTTGTTTATATTGTTATTAGGAACTCATACATTTCGTTTGGTTTGTTAGGACCACTAATCTCTTTAACAACATTAAAATTAATAGTTTTAAATTAATTTCGATAATATAAGCGCCATTTTAATCTAATTTTTATTTAAATTTAATACACAAAATATTATTACTCTTGTTATTTATTTATTACAAGACATTAAATTCCCACAGTCTGAACGTCTTTAAAATTTTGTTGTCTATTTTATGACAAATAATTAATTAAATTTAATCTTCATTTAATTCTGTTTGGGCAAGTAGCATACATATTTAAAAAAATTTGATTGTTTAATGTATTAGAACTACTACAAATATATTTCAAATATTTTACAAACAATTGTATGTATTTTTAAAATTATTATTATTTTTTAATTAGCATACACTAAAAAAATTACGACTCGCGCTAGATTATGCATGATCTGTTTTAGATAGGAAATCTTAGTTTTTGTTTATTTTTGTATACACACACACACACCTAATTAGCGTCCACAGAAAATTTTGCTCTTAACGTATGTTGGCACGCATCTAAATAATTTACTAGGTAATCCTTCAAGGTGAACGAAATTGAGGTCAGAGACCTGGTGTGGGCACCGGAAACATTTCATGATTTGCAACCAGACTTAATAAATATGTACACAAATTTTTCGATATTGGTCGATAACTCTTCGATACAACTTTCTTTAGTGAGTATCTATAGAATTATCATGCTTAAATAAGTGGTGGTTGTTCAATTTCCTGTTTCTCAAGACATATATAAACTGAACAAATAATTTAAGAATTCAAAAAGCCTCAAAAAGTAAAAGTGCATATCAGGACGACTCTCATTTGTACTATATTGTACTATTTTCTCAGCACTATTTTCTCCTAAGTCTTCTTATCTTTGTAGTGGCACAATTTTGGCGTCTGACTATGTGCTATTTGAATCTCAAATAGCAAACATCGTAGTAGACGTTTTAGTTAGTGTCCCTTGTTTTGTATTAATTTTGTTCTGAAATGGAAGGTATAGGTTGGCAACATAAAACTAAATATCCGAGAGCTTTCAGCAACGTTACATTCCATTTATAATCAGATCTGTCGAAAGAAACGACTATTCTATATCATCGCTCTTTCAATCACTTTTCTGATTGTTGTCAAATTTTTACTAACTTTAACCCTCAAAACGCGGATCAAATGACACAATGGTTGAAGCTTTGGTGTTTGGATCGAGTGGTACCGTGTTCGATTCCCGAAAGGGGCAGGATGCAAAAGCGATTTTTCATCATCAGATTACAATCTATGATGAAAATGAACACAACTATGACCCCGTGTCGGAGTGCAGCACTAATAAGCCGACCTATCTTGCATGTCAGTACTATAGATTGGCATTAAACTAAGCAATGCGCAGATAGTTCTACGAAAAACGGACCTATAGCCGTAGATTAAATGTAAAATTTAAAAAAAAAAAATGCTACGAAAATTAAAAAATTTTAAAGCAAAATAAACGTGGAAGTTGACTGAGATAATTGACAAATTTTGAAAGTCTGCTGAAAGATCGTCAATGAGGCAATTCTGTGAGTATTGTCAACGGAAATTTTACATCTTTAAAAAAAAATATTAGTCAATGAAATTTGTGATGAAATTTGTATCATTTCAGTTAGAGACCAGCGAATCTTCAGGATTTGTTCATTAAGTGTTCCGTTGTAAAAATCGTATGGAAAACCTCAATCGATTACTTAGACCCAGTACATGTACATGTTCAATCGAAAACATAGAGAATTACATACTTTTTACAAGTAATTATGTGCGGGTAGAGCTACAAAAAACTGCGTTCCAACTGAGCGTTAGGAGATAATTAGAACCAAATTTATTACAGAAACAAGCCTTAAGAAGATTTAATTAGTTTGGTTAAATTACTCTATAACAGATTTAAAATTTAATGACTTGGAATTTCATGCATAGGTGACACATAAAAGAGTAACCAGCTCATGATTGTTGAAGTCAGCCAGTCTTTCGTGGACATCAAAAAAGGTATGGGTCCAAAGATGATCCTTCTAGTGATACACCTTATTAAACTTACGCGAAGTTAAATAAAATCGATCTACAGAAACCCTAATTAAGTAGATTATGAGTTCATCGGAAGAGCCATTTTCTCCAGATCAATGACTTTCTTCAATCAATTAATTCAAATTAATGTTAAAAACGAGCTAATTTCATAAAACAGATCGGATGGTAGTTTTTAGGGAATGGTTTTCTTCTTTAATTGGTGCTGGTTGATTCTTCACCACTTTGCAAATTGAAAGAAAGCGATCTGTCTTTATTGATTGCTGAATAAATTTCGATATGAGTATATTTCATTTTACGTTTTGTTTAGATTAGGTGCAGGGCGATCCTTCAAGTAAAGGTTGATAGCTGCTTTAAATTTTCGTATTTTATAGTCCAAATTTTGAAACCGTTTAGCGAATTCCACGTCTTGAATATTCCATAAATAAATTTGCGCTTAGCTTCTTCAGTTCAAGGTTTAGGCAGTTTTACAGTAAATCTTTGTGCATTGACCGTTCCTTTTATGGGAGGGATTAAGGAACTATTAGTATAAGGGGCAATAGGGAATAAATTAGTACAGGGATGAAGTGAACCTACCGACTGAAGCTGACTTTACAGAACTTATGATATCTACCTAACAATCTGGATACGTTTCATCACACTCAAAAACTCCATATATTTTAAACCCAGTTGGCACATTTTTAACACGATATTCACGATATGTAAACTTCTATTGGCAGGATTTCTGAAACGCAATAATTGGAAATTGAAAAACTAAAAAACAAAAAGATAATAATACGAGTATCAAAGTTGTCGAAATGGTAAGAAAAAATCTTCCATTGCGATAAATAAATCTATTTGATAGTAGATGGCGCGCAAAACACCTAATCTATTAAAATGTATTTATTGGGTTCACAAATAAGTGTTCGTAGGTTATATTTTATTCAAAGTGTTTTCCATCGCTAGCCATTACTTTTTCCATCTTTCTAGCAGCATACGAATACCACGTCGAAAGAGCGCTTCATCCAATTGAGGCTATCCATGAATCAACCCGATTTTTAGTATCTTATCTGGCGCCATCCATCGAAACAAGTGGTAATAAGGCGGGGCAAAGTCTGGTGAATATGGCCGATTCCCAATTGAGTATTTCCAAGTATGTTCTCACCGGCGCTGCAACATGTGCATGAACATTATCATGCAGCAGAATGATTTTGTCGTGTCTGGAGTAGTAGCGGGCGAATTTTTCCTTAAGTGCTCCGTAGAGCGCCCGAGTAATGGTTTCGTTCGGGTCTAGGAACTCATAATTCACGACACCAAGCTGATCTCACCAAATACACATCATGAGTTTTGTCCATGAATATTCGCGAGGTTATCGTAGTGAACCCATTTTTCATCATCGGTGACATTTCGTTTATGACTGCCAAGCACCATTTCTTATGAAAAAATCGGCGTTCAACGTCTCTCGGCTTCAGTTAATATGCCCCAACCCAATCTGCTTACTTTTGAACCATTCTGATTGAACCATCATGATTTTAAACGATGTGAAATTTATTTATTTATATTGAAATAAGTCTACAAATTTGAATTGAAAAAAGTACAAAATAAAATATATTCGCGTTGGATTTGAAAATCTAAAAGTGTAACAAGAAAACATTACTTGTTGAGTCGCTCCTAATGTAAGTGCAAGTTCTGCTTGCGTTTGGCACATATCTGCAGCCAATAATGCTTTCAATTCCGCGTCTTCGTACACTTTCGGGCCATCAGAATATTTTTTCTAGAATTTTAAGGGTCAATCGAAACGAGATAAAATTAAAAAAAGAATCTTACCTCAGATTTGATCGCAAAAAATAAAAGGCAGTTTACTAAGAAACTTTGAATAATAAAACTCTCAAACCATGTAGGATTTATAGAATTCTATTCCGTTTCTCTTTGGCCAATGAAACCAACTCTATTTATGGTATATTGAATGAAATTCGCCATAACATACTGTTAATGTTTGAGACGTTTTACGAGTATCCATCGTGTTTCTCAATATATTCTGGAATTAGGTCTTGTTGTTGTCAACGAACTTCTCCCTGTAGAGAAGTTTACCGCATCAAAATCACATTCCAAATTTACAATCAAAATATCTGAATTGATCCATCTTTGGTACATGGAGAAACAGATACAAAAATCGAAGATGTTTTACTATATAATGAACAGCCAGGTACATCTGGAATCTGGAATTTCTTTATGTGCATCTTTCAACGTAGTTTTGGTACATTTTTGGTGAACTGACCAACAGGGAAAGGTAATGAGTTTAGAAGTTTCTTAGATTTCGACGTAAATTTTATTACAGGGTAAAGAAAACGATGCTATATCAAAAACGATAAAAAGTTATTGTTGTACTGGTTTTTGGTATGTGAGCTAATAAAGAGAACCAATTGTTACGAATTATAAAATTGTGTAATTGGCTTGTATACGGTAAGCAAATACATAGGCCGCCGTAAAAGTTTTTAGAAAATGGTAATACTAGTGTTTTCCGATGCAAATCGGTATGTCAGTCATAAAGTGTAACAATTTTGGAGGTTATGTTTCTCAGAAGTCATCTGTCAGTTCGCATCGCAACATTGTTTTTTATTTACTTGAAACATTGAATTCAGTGAAAAAATGGAATTATCGCGTGAACATTTTCGTGTCATGATTTTTTACAATTTTCGAACGGGGCTAACACAACAACAGTGCTTCGAATCGCTTCATTCGCCTTTTGGCGACGAATCACCATCTTTGGCTAGTGTTTATAATTGGTACAATGAATTTAAACGCTAACGGCGTTCGCTCAAAGACGAGCTTCGTGAAGGTCGTCCAGAAACAGCTGTTGTGCCAGAAAACATCGATGCTGTGAGAAAACTGATTGAAAAGACTCGCCATGTCACTTAGCGTGAAATCGAGGTATGCCTAGGCATTAGTAACACCAGCGTACATATTATCTTACATGAACATTTAAAATTGCGGAAGCTATGTGCACGTTGGATTCCACATTTGTTGGCAGACGCGCAAAATCGCGGATCGTGTCGATTAGTGCCGCCAAATGCTTGCTCGTGGCTACTGTGGCTCTTGAAAATCAAAAGACAATCAATTCAGCTTGGCATACGACAATTTGTTTGCCCGAGGTTTTTAACAATTCGAGAGAAAACAACCCAAAACGGCGAATCATTTTGCATCACGATAATGCGAGCTCACACACATCACATCAAACAAGCAAGTATTTCAGCACTTAAACGATGAATTGATGGGCCATCCACCTTACAGCCCCGACTTGGCACCTAATTACTTCTTCTTGTTCCCAACAATCGAAGATAAGATGCGTGAACAACAATTTTTATCGCCTGAAGCAGCGATTAAAGCGTTTAAAAACCATGTTTTGGAGCTATCATCCTCGGACTGGCAAAAGTTTCGATAAAAGGTTTGAGCAAAAGTGTATAGATCTTAAAGGCGAATATTTTGAAAAGCCATAAAGCAATTTTTGATGAAACATTTTAATTTTTTATTACTTTTTCTAAAAACTTTTACGGCAGCCCTCGTAAAACTGAAAGATATTATATTTCAATATGTGAAATAACAGTTTACGGCTAATCTCAGAGGAAAAATGTATGTTTTCATTGTTTGTTACAATACTGCAGTGTAAATATACATTTCACATAAAATTACAGAAAAGTGGTAGTCCAACAATCATAAAGTACATCAGTTTATTTATTTCCATAGAGTTTAATACAATTCTAGATCTTACTAGTTGTGGTTATAACCTCTCATTATATTTTAAGTTACGATCCAAGGACCCAATAATGAATTTTCTGGTATTGCGGAAAGATAGAAAACTTTTGAGTATTGTTCTCTGAGTAACAGTTTCGTAAAGTAGTTAGAACAGTTACGAAAAAATATGGATTACGTAATCGTAACAATAGGTTAAGTAAAGTACTTTAAAACTCTTTGATAGTTTCCTATCGATTAGGACCTTAACTTGATTAGTAAACTAACCACAATCTAAATTAAGACATAACTTTTATCTCGGCTGTATATGAGCTGTATATAATTTGGACAGTCCTAATGCTTTACCGAACTTATAATTGTTTGGATGTATAAATCCAAGGATATTAAAATTGGTCAAACGTTAAAATGTTATAGCAATATAGCACTACTATTGCTTACATCGTTTTGTAGATGAAATCTTTATATAGAGAGTAGTCGTACATTCATTATGTGGGACTGAAATTACCATAATCTAACATCTTAATACCGCTAAATATGTCTACGTATAACCAACGAAAAAATTCAAATTTCATTTCTATTTATTTTCTAAACAAATTTAAAACATAACAAATCAATAATAAACAAACTTAAATCAATATTCGATCTTCAAACATGTTAATTGACAAATATTTATTTAAATGATTAAGTCGCGGATGAAAACACAAGAAATTGTGTAGTAGTATATTCACGGTATATGGATAAAACAATAGTTTTGAATGAAGATGAAGATGGCTCTAAGTAAACAATCCGAAGGCAATAAACCAAATAAATATTTTCGGGTTACAAACGACACAAATATTTTTACACTCAATTGAATAATTGCAAAGTGGTGCGATGCATTTAAATCTAATGTTTAAAATTTACATAACACACAATTTATGTAAAGTTAATGTATTTTTAAAAATTATGGGTACAAGAATCAATACACAAAGTCAACACGGTGTAATATAATGTGTATCGGTAATTTATAACAAAAATATGTTAAATCAACCGTGCGCCACTATATACTCGTAGAAGCGCGATCTAACATTATGAATTCGAAACATGCGTATTATGTGGCATTATCCAATCGCACGTGATAATCACACACTATTTATAATACAAAACTATACACCCATAGAACAAAATGATTTGTGTTAGTTTACAAACTGATTAAATATTCAATTCAAGTTTATTATAATTAGATTATTATGCCGTTTATTTCGTTTAATAATTCGTTTAAAATAAATAAATTAATGTTCGGCTGTTTTTAGTGCCGTTCAAATTTATTTAGATGAGATTTGACATCGCCCATATTGAAAAAGCATATCAATTTTTTTTTGTTACAGATGGCATATATTTAGATGGTAACCAATATTTACAGTCAATCAATAAAGTCTACGTACACCTACTAAAATTCTCATATAGAAAAATAAAAAAGTCATAAATTTTCTTTTGTTATCAGATGGTTCAATTTAATAAAAAATTAAACTTAACATAGTAAAACCAAAATATTTCTGCTTCACATCCCGCCAAAATCCAAATCTTTAAAAAATCATATCAAAAAAGTCTACATACACTTATGTATGCTACTATAAAAATAAAACATCTGCAATAAATGTGTAATCCTTTGTTTTAGAATCCCGTTATTTTTTCAAAAATTACATAAAACTATAATGTTTTAGTTTCAGTCGATAAATTGGAGTTATAAGCTGTGTAAATAATTGTTTAGTTAAAAATGCCAGCCAGGGAAGAAATTACAGCAGAAATTCGAAATTTAATTATAAAACTTCGATGTGAAGATAATTTATCGTATGGTGAAATATCCAAAATAGTTAAATTACCACGCTCAACAGTGCAGACTATAATAAGCAATTTTATAAAACGAGGCTCGATACAAAATAAACTCTAAAATAAGTGCTCCAAAGATGGCCATAGAAATTGAAAATTTTACAAATAAGACCGTTCACCCCGAAACCATACGTAAAATTCCGAGATCGCCTGGTGGTAGGGTTCCTAGAAAAAAACCATTGATTTCTATGAAAACCCATAAAATGCGACTACAATTTGCGAAGGAGCAAATTAATGATAAACAAGAATATTGGAAACGGGTTATTTTCACAGATGAAAGTAAATTTGACATATTCGGGCCAGGTGGGCGTGGCGAAATTTGGTGCAGACCAAACCAAGAAATGAAATTAAAACATTTAGTCCCACCTATTAAACATGGTGGTGGGAATGTAATGGTCTGGGGAGCTATGGCTGCAAGTAGCGTGGGAAACTCGATATATTGCGTGAAAATCTAACATCATCAGTTGAACGTTTGAGACTTTGCAATAGATGGATTTTTCAACATGGCAATGACCCGAAACATACGGCTGGTATTGTCAAAGAATGGTTATCGTATAACGTGCCTAAACAACACTGTTCTCTACTCCAATCACCGGACCTCAATCTAATCGAATACATTTGGGACGAATTGGAGAGGCGTGTTCGAAAATATGACCCGAAAAATCGTCAATCACTAAAAGAAGCACTTCAGAAGTCTTGGGCAGAAATAACTCCCACTATAACGGATAAAATGCCACGCCATATTCAAGCGGAAATCGATGCTGGAGGTCGACCTATAAAATATTTAAAAAATTATGTGATGGGCAAATGTCTTATTAGTACAAATTACAAATTTTTTTAAGGTGTACGTACACTTTATTGACATCATTTTTTTTGTTTTTGTTAATTTTCTTATAAATTATGAGTTTTTATTATAAAATTATTTATATGTTTAATAATACAAAAATAAAATAAATTAAATATTGTCTCTAAAATGTATAATTTCATATACATATATCTCAAATTTTGCAGGTGTATGTAGACTTTATTGACTAACTGTATATTCAGGCTACGTTAAATACTTACAAGGCCAAAGCTTAAATTAGTATTTATTCATTCAATCATCATTCTCTCTTATTAAATTTATTAATCTTCTGTTCCACCACAGGTTCATGATCAAAGGTTATAACTTCTAAGCCTAATTTCGTAAATTGAGTATATTGGAAGGTTATACCGTCTCCCTCTCTCTCTCTATATCTCTCTCTCTCTCTCTTTCTCTCTCTTTCTCTCTCTCTCTCTCTCTCGACTCGCTTTTCGCAATTTTTCAATAATTATTTAATAAATCTACAAGTAACACTACACTAGTTTTATGATGTGATCAGTATAAATTGTTACGATTTGTCATCACTTTTGATTCTAAACTATGTAAGGCCTTTTCCATTAATCTCTTTCTGATGTTGGATTTAAGGTAAAATTATTTTCTGAATAAACTATAGTGATGTTACTCTTATATCACTTTCTAAAACAAAATCAATAAAGTAACGAACCCCAAAAATGTTGACCAACTGACTTTACTGAGTGGTCATAAAATAACAACATACACTTTTATCGATAGTTATTATTTTTCATAATAATATATTTTTCAACGAGCATATACTGATGGCTGTCCACGACAATTATCTATTTTGAATATTTTCATATTTTGAACGATGTTGACGTTCCAATTTAATGAAAATGATACTTGTGAACAACTACAATTGTTTTATTTTCACATTTGAATTTTTATCTAGTAGTGTTTTTTTAAACCACACTATGTAGAATCATCATTCATTGGGGACATATTTTATTTTCTATTCAAATTGAAATTCGAGGAACATTTAGTATAAATCGCTGACAAAATAGCAATACAAGGTGAAATAAAATTGTAAGCAGTTATAACGAATTAACTAGAGTGCATGCACTGGTTTTTCGGTAAAAGTATTCGCTAGGCTTCCTCGTTAGACAAAAAAATTTTCCTAATGCATGATCAGTGTGTTGTGAATACTCAGAATGAAATTCTTGCGAGAAAGACTAATGAGATGTCTGAGATTATTATTGACAGTTCATAGATAAATCGTATATGACAAGTCACGAATGATTACTATATGACTTTCCATTGGTGACGATGGTAGGACAGTTCATAAGTGAATCACATGTGAATTGTCTTAGATTTTACAATATTTATTGAATAACTGAGATTAATTATGACATTTTTTTATTTAAATGAAAAATAATCTTTATAATTTATTTGATAATAAAAATTTACTATATTAAAATTATGAAATTAAATGTTAATATTTAATATCTGTTATTAAGAAAGAAATCATTTTTTTAGAATTGGTTCAGCATATATCATATTATTGGAATAAAATGGCTGCTTGCAGAGTTACATATATTTTTGATGGATATGAAAATGTAAAATTTTAGTTATGTGAAAATATAATAAATGTTATATAATTAAAAAATATTTACTTGTCAGTTCGAGGCATAATGTTTAATTTTTAACAAATATGTATAGTATAAGAAACAATTATAAATATTTTTTTTGTCACGTGAAATACAATGTGTATCTTCATCGATTTTACCAACACCATATTGAAACAGAATGATCGAGTTCATTTGATCCAAAATTCTTTTACATAAACTGATTTATAGTAGACATATCCAATGTCCGGCCTGCTTCTTATAAAATTGAGAAGAATATATGACCCGATCATATTTGTTTTCTCTTTTTCTTTTTTTCTTTCATACATTCGTAAATTGCAAGCTAAAAATTTAAACGTATGTTTATATCAAATCTTATTATTGTTTGATTCGTGTATGGATGTAAATACAGTTTGTTACGCCGACCCACTCAATTTCGTCAATAAAAATCACACAAGATGCATGTTCTTTTACTGATCTGTGCCGGTGAAGATAATCTTAAAGATATTCCAATAAATGCATAAGTGATTTCCACCCAAATTCGAAAAAATATAATCGGGCTGTTTGAGAATTCGACAGATTCTTTCAGTTTTTATTTGGTTTTATCACATTGTGTAGCGCCATCACCCAGACACCAGCTTTTGCAATGGAAATTCATACTTTTAAAACATTTTAAACGTCAAAACATTTATTTATTCCAAATTATTTTCTTATCCTTCAGAAACAAAAAGCTATCAAAGTGGGGCCGAATAAATCGAGTAATCCTGAGATCTATTGTTATGTGAATTTTGAACGATTTCATCAAGAGTTTCAGGTCTCTATTATGATAACAGCGATCGAGCGAAAATTCGGCTGTTGCTGGTGAATGCTTCTATTACGTTTTACTGGCGATGTACATACTCGTAGGACCGATCCTTGACCAATCGTAAATAGTATTATATTGAGAAATCTAGATATTTGTATCCGGATTTTATCGTTTTGCAAATTGAAATGACAAACCGAGAAATGCTGTTATGATTAGATATCTATTTTAATAAAGCCGATCAATATGTCGTAGACAAGAAAGAGGGTTAGAAAAAAAAATTTGGCTCGTATCTTTCGAGTTGTTAAACAAAAGAAATATATCGGACAGGAAGATATATCAAAAGAGTATATATCGAAAACTTTATAAATGCTGAAGCCGCCCTCGGGATATTCCTAAAAATTTCAAAGGCGCGTTAAAAATGTGCGCCATATTTGTACAGTAAAATTTATAGCAAGTAGGAGAAAAATTCGCGTCTTGATTGGTTTAGCGTGCGGATCGAAACTTATAAATTTTATCTCGCACTCGTGGAATCGGATTGATTGAAATCAAATCAAATGTTTGACAAAATTGTCTATTATTCGGCGCATCTCTAGTTTAGGTTATAACGAAAAACCTAACTTTCATCATTATCACTGAAATCGATGGGTTCCAAGGTTTTATGCTATAGGGCTATAGATATTGCAATTAACGGAAGAACCAAACTGTATAAACAGACTAGAAAATACATTTTCAGATACTCATACTTTAATTTCTATAGTAAACAATATGAACGAACAAAATGATAGTAAACATCACGAACTACCTTAAAGGTATATAGTAAAGATTAATTTAGGTATACTACAACTTAATTTAACTTCATTCTACATGTCTCAAACAAAAGCTCTACCATCCTTCTTTTTCAAGATGGTTGCAAATATGATTTTATTGTTCCAAGCCTATTCAATTTTCTCATTTGACAAATATAGTCTATGTAAATATTTCAGTTTTATAATTTGCCGTAATCAAGGCGAACATTGTATAGCAGAAGGATTGAGAGTTTTATCGCACAATCGAAATTGATTATTAAGGTCTATTCTTACTGCTAGATGTTCTTATATGTTAACACCATAAGGATTGGGCTTTTGAATTATATAGCCGGTTTACGGGTGGCTGAGCGAGTGTATGTTGAGTTAATACAATTTTCAAAATTCCAATATATAAACACAAATCGACAAACTGAATATGATAAATTAAATTATTCGGAAACGATAAAAAGGCTAAATTCAAGTGTTCCCGCAAAACAAGCAATAAATTACATTCTCTTTCAAAACCACATAAATACATTACAGTATAGTGGCTGATTATATGATCAATTGCATTATAAGAAACTTTAAATAATAACAATGTTTAACCACAAAATCTATTTTGATTTATAGATGATTTTTGTAGTACGTGCACATTACAATTTACTACTTAATTTTTTTAATCGTCTTTCATAAGCGCACACCATATTCTTATAGAAACCGTACGCGACGCTATGTCAATGCACTTAAAGTGTCACTTACATTTGATAAATTAACCAAACCAACAGATATGATCCATTTTCATATTTCACCAGCGAAAACCTATTAATTTTTCACTTGAATTATAATCCATAACCGCAGAAATTTTAATTTATTATGTTAAATTGACAATTATATTATGAGTGGATAATATACGACATCCATTTGTATATGTAGGGTGATGTTAAGTCAACTGGAATGCTTCTTTTGAACCATCAATTCAATATAATTCAATAAACTGGCGAGAGGTAAATAAATTATTTTTCGAATGATGCACAAATATATAAATTTTTCCTTTGAGGTGCCATTCTCACGTCCCGGTAAATATTATACATAAATTCGGTCTCCAGTCAACTGTTTTATTTAATTTTTATAAGAAGTCACACACAAGATTTATTCGTCACTTAGCCAAAAAACATTCATAAAAAATTACCGCAAAAACAAAAATATTCAAATTGATGATCATTCAGTTTATATAACGATACATGCATTCATATATTTATGTATATACATAATAAGATCACATCAAAAATGTGTCTGAATATTTATGTCTGGGATCGCAAGACGAGTAAAAATATGTGCGTCTACATTAATAATTTCATCACTCTCGATCGATGATTTATGCATTATAATAATGAATAATAAATCGTCGATCCACATCAAATTTAATTGAACGCGATCATCAAAACAAAAATAAAAATTAGTTATTTTTTTTGTTTTAAATAAAGCAATTTTCTTAAAGACTGTCAGATTAAAAAAAGTGTACGAAACAAATTATCTATACACACACACACACACACGGTATAATATGTTAATGGGTAGAGACGCATCGTGCGATCAATTATAAACAATTTTTTTGTGTTTTAATATGATCACTGTATAAATTAAAATGAAAATAAGTGATCTTGATAAAAATGTGTTAACACATTTCTAGAAGAAGCAGGGATGTGCGCAAGCGCGGTATAATATAAACAAATTATTATTAGACAATATATATATGAAGAAGATTCAATTGTCATGATTGGTTATCAGCTAACATTCTAAAAATGTTTATAATTATATAAATTTCATTCGACGTGATCGTTAGATACCAGTTGCTGAGCAATTTTATCAATATTTATTTGCATCGCTAACTTTCTGTTGTGTATATTCAGCGACTTCTAAAGATCATATTCCATATGCAGTGAAAATTGTAATGATTGGTTTCATTTTTTTAACGTCTACAATAAATTATATGATTAGTATACGATGTTCATATACAAACAAATAGGTGTATGTATATATTTAAAAATTGTCATGTATATTACTGTTTACCTATTAGCAAGTTCATATGAGTTAACACAATTCTACACACCCGTAAAGTCTAAGAGAAATTAAGCGATCTACTCTAATTCGTTATAAGGTTAGGTTTTACATACTTAGTGTTGGGATAAATTTAATGTCACGCGAAGTTAATATGTGACTGAGAAAGTAGAAGTTTGCTATAGTTATCTTAACGTTGTGATTTGTTTAAAATTTATGTACTATACTTGTGCGCATAAGTGGTTGGTTACCCGTTACATGCAGTTAATTCTGTAACTTAATAAATGTGCGATTTGTTTGTTCTTTTATAATTTTTACTATACTATAGTAAGTGTTTTTATTTCGAGTATTTAGGCTAAAATTTTAACCTATTGCAATACTTTCGAATGAACCAACGTAAAAACATCTTTGTGAAATTGGTCCAAAGTTTTGTCCTAGAAAAGTAAGATTTTATAGTCTGGTAATACCAAAGCAATAATCGTGAAATAAACTTTCACGACATAAAAATTGTCATTCGTTTCGGGATTCGGGGGTCTGGAGGGTTCCCGTTGCCAATATAAAACAATCTCGTATCTGTTTTAATAACACGTCTGTATCGAAATTATTCGAGTACTGCCGTTACCTTCAAGATGCGTTTCTTTTAGAAGGTGCTTAGAAGCATACATGCCAATAACCATTTTTGAGAAGTCAGAAGTCTGGAGGGTCCCCGTTGCCAATACATATCGTGCATTTTTGAGCGAATCGGAGGTGTATAGGTTTCTCGATGCCAATATATATCAATATATTCCTTTCAACAAAATTTGCATTAGTTTTACTTCCATGTCGAAATTATTCAAGTATTACCGTTAACTTTGAGGTGCTTTTCTATTAGAGGGTGTCCAGAAACATATAAGCAAATAATCGTTTTTGGGGGATTTAGAGGTCTGGAGTTTTCCGTTGCGAATCAATATGTACTTTTCAAAAAAAATTGAGTTAGTTTAAAATCTCTTCCCTGAGATTTCTCTCTATTAGAGGGTTCTCAGTAGCATCCAGAGCAATACCCATTTTTAGGAGAGTTAGAGTTCTGGAGGGTTTCCGTTGTTAATATTTCAATATGTATCATTCAACAAAAAGTTGCATTCGTTTTAATTCCGTGTCGAAATTGTTCGAGTATACTGCCGTTAAGTTTGAGATTATTTTCTATTAGAGGGCCGGGCCAATAACCTTTTTTGGAGGAATTGGAGTTCTCAAGGGTTCTCTTTTCCAATATTTCAATATGTACCATTCAACAAAAATTTGCGACGAAATCCATGTCGAAGTTATTCGAGTACTGCTGTTAAGTTTGAGATACGTTTATATATAGGCCAGACGCATACATGTCAAAAAACATTTTTGGGGAATTCGGAGGTCTGGAGAGTGCTCATTACCAATTTATATCAATATGTACCTTTCAGCATAATTTGCATTCGTTTTACTTGAATGTCGAAATTATTAGAGTACTGCCGTTTATTTTGAGATGCTTTTCTATTAGAGCGGGCCAAGGAGCATAAATGCTAATAATTATTTTTGTAGAATTCGGATGTTTGGAGGGTATCTATGCCCATAATCATTTAAAGGAGTACTGCCATTCGAGTACTGCCTTTAACTTTGAGAATACTTTCTATTAAACGGTACCATGTTTTCAACCATTTTTGGGGTAATTAGAAGTCTGGAGGGTACTGCCTTTTACTTAAAATAATTTCGAATTGGATTTAAAACGCACGCAAATTTTTGTTGAATGGTACATATTGAAATATTGGTAACAGGAACCTTCCAAACTTCGATTTCTCTTATAGAAAAGCATCGGAAAGTTAACGGTAGTACTCGAATACGTTCGACACGGCATTAAAACGAATAGAAAATTCATTCCAATGTGTTATTTTTGTAAAATTGGGACTCTGCAGAGCTTTAATTTTCCAAAAATTGAATATCGAGAATCAAGCTTAATCGAAGAGTTTTTAAAATTTGTATTTAATTAATCTTTTGTTATTTAATATTCGTAGAACATTTGTAAATTTTTTTCAGTTAATTCCGGCTCTCATATTATTTTTTATAGTATCACGACAGTTTTATTTTTGGGCTGACAGGAAAAATATGTGCGTTTTTCTTTGAGTCAGATTAATTTTTTTTGTGTTGACTGTAGTAAATAACTTCTTATGGAATATTTTTTCTACTGATTCTTACTTATAGATATAGTTCGTATATTTTGGTGTTGCCATAGTATTTTGTTGGATTGGATGTTGGGCGAACTTTACATACAAGTCGGCGAAGGTCTGCGATATGGGTGTCGGCGAAATGGCTTTTCGTCGATTTAGTTGTCCGTTTTAATTTAGGTTGTCGGGCAAAATTGCTGTTTTTCAGGGGGCTTTGCTAAGATAAACTTATATTGCTAACATCTACATTACCGCAACACCGCTAAAGCAAACACCCATTATCCATTTGCAAATTCCTATATTCGTATCATATGTGGCTATCAGCAATACTTATTTCGGCGGTGTGGAGGTTGGCTCAGTGGTTGTGTCCGCAAAGTGGCTTGTCGAAGATCTGGTTATGTGTGCTAATTATGTTCGTTGGCCAAAATTTCGTTCGGCGATATGATTATTGACGATGTGCATGATGTCGATGTGGGTTTCGACGATAGGGGTGTCAGCGATGTAATTGTTGACGAGCCAATGTCAGCGATATTATTGTCGGTGATCTGGTTATTGGCGAAGTGGTTGCGTTCAGCCGTATTGTCTACACCGCGTAGTAAATTCATATTCTACAATTAATGTAGATAATCTAAAAAAATGACGTCGACAGAAGAGAATGTAGACAATATGTCGACAATGTCGAAAATTATTATTTCTGTTAGCAATCAGAACGGAACACGAAATAACAGCCGTGTTTCTTGATGCTTGGTCTGATTCGGTTCAGTTCATGTTTCATGAAACAAAACAAAGGCGCTTACTAGATTTAAAATCAAAATTTGACTCAGGTCTTCTATATGAAATGTGAACTGATCCGGATCAATGGGTGTCATGAAACACGGCAAATATCGGCAGTTTTAGTACAATTTCGAAAAATATGTGACGGGCCAAAGGTGGAAAAACACATATCGATAGTCGGCACCATCA
The DNA here is from genome assembly GCA_963691935.1 of Nephrotoma guestfalica. Taxonomy (NCBI): domain Eukaryota; kingdom Metazoa; phylum Arthropoda; class Insecta; order Diptera; family Tipulidae; genus Nephrotoma; species Nephrotoma guestfalica. Next base: position 134,479,307 of record OY829914.1, on the reverse strand, counting down.
ATAGCTATCGATAGTTCAAAGTTGAATTATAGATAATCATCGAAAGTTTCCGATAGTTTTAAATTAAGCGCAGACTCTGTTTAAATCATATATGATACATTTGTATCCAGAAAGCAAATATTATAAAACCGTCTCTTACAAAAACTTAAGGCTTTTGAAATGACTTACGTTTAAAACGAGAAACTGAGAAAAATATAAGGGAGGCCAAGAGGCACTTAAGAAGAATTGTACTCGTATGTCCTTTATGAACAAACTAAAATGTTTTGAGCAATTTCCTTAATGTAGCCAATTGTATTTTGGTTGATGAAAATGAGTGTATCTAAGTTTTTAGCTTTGATCCTTGGCTGTTGATCCGATTTTAATTGCCCGGTTTTACTAATAATTCTTTCAAAGAACACTGTTATCGCTGGGGGCACTACGAATTTTTTTTTCCACAATTCTGCAGTTACTCAAACTCAATTTGGTTCACCATGGAAAATCATAGTTACCGTCGAACATAACATCGGATTCGTGTCCGAAGCTGCATTTTTGCGTTCTAGATGTTATGTCAAGTTCTAGTAATATTATCCAAATTCCCAGTACGCTGTTTCTTTTTGTAGGTAATCCATTGTAACATAAACCCAAATAGAGTTTTAGATGAAGAAACGGCTTACTGCCAGAATTGCTTCCAGAATGCTGACTAATTTTTCTTTGTATTCAATGTAACAGTTGGTCAGTAATTTTTCTCGCAACGTTGTCTGCTTAGAAGTTTGAACCTTGTATCAAGTAAATTCACAAATGATTTAAATCCTTGATTCAAGAATTTGGTTGAAGCCAAACAAGCCATACTCAATTATCGCCCTTTCTAATTATATTTTCCGTTGACTATCACGATCATACACATTTTGACGTTTATAATTATTACTTATATTGAGTGTGTGAATATGACTCCGCCTTTTTTATCAAAATAAAACACATTTGCTTGTTTAGAAAATGAAAGAATTATTTATTGAAAGATTAAGTACTGCAGCTACAATTTTCCTGGATCTTTTCTGGATCTTTCCTGGATTTACGGATTCCCTCTCTGAAGAAATACTGGTCTTTGGAGGCGACCCAATCAATCAATAAGCAAATTTTCGATCTCTGCGCGAGAACTAAACCGCTGTTCAGCAAGAGACGACTGCATCGACCGGAATAAGTAGTAATCTGAAGGAGCTATTTCTGGTGAATACAGTTGGTGGAGTAAAACTTCCCAGTCGTGCCCTTTTAAATAACTTTTCATAACGTTTGCAACATGTGGTTTTGAATTGTCTTGCCGAAAAATTAATTTGTTGTGTCTATTCATAGCTGGCTTCAAACGTATTAGTTGTCGTCGGTAGACATTGCCATTGATAGGTTCACCTGATTCCAGCAGTAATATACCACAGGTTTCTGATACCATCAGATCTTAACCTTATTGCAATGAATATCTCGCTTTGGTTGCGAAGGACCAGCTTCACAAGGTTTCACCCAACGTGTTTTGCATTAGGGATTTCCACAAGCAAACGATAAATTTCCGCCACACTTTTCTTTGTTATAAAATAATGTAATAAAACCTCCCGCAAATGATGTTTATTTGGAATAAAATTCGACATTTGCAAGGAATTAAAAATACTAGTTGTTTACACTTCAACCACTTCAAGTATCGCATACTGTGTTTGACAGCTGACAACAAGTACTATAGAATACCAGTATTGCCCATTTATAGTACACGTAAGCAGTACTAGTAACGGCACGTTTGGGAAAGGACAGAGTCATATTCACACACCCAACAGATGTAGATGCTCCCGAGCTGGAGCTAGTCGGAATTGTTTTATCTTTTAAAACACCTGCCTCATTTGAATAATATGGGGCGGCAACGTTTAAGGTGGTTCAGCAGGTTGCTTGTACTTTCCCTAGTTTTGTATTTTTTGTTGCATTTAACACACTTTGCAAATTGTTTGTCTTTGTCTCGTTTAAAGAAATTCTACACATTAGAAATTTTACGTTTAGGTAACCTTTTAGACTTTTTTTTATAAAATCTATAAAGTAAACCAAAAATGACAAACTGACACACACATAAGAAGGAAGCGAAAATGAACGATCAAAACTTTCTTCATATTTTGTTATGAATGAATTAATACCGAATACAATTCTTTATCATTCTTACAAATCATATTTGGTTGTTTGTGCGGTACAGATTTATAAAAGGAGATCGATATTTTCTAAAATCTATCAAAATCATACGTAGACGACTATCGTACAAGTCAATCTAAGTTGACAACTTAAAGCTAAAGACGGAAATTTTAAAGGCACATAAAATTGAATATCAATGTAATATACTATAATGCCATTCTCACCACGCAATTCAATTTAAAAATACAAAAAGTTACACAGGCAAGTAAATATCTAATGATCATACAAATTCAACGATTCATAATCCTAACAAATGCGAAAGTTCGGTAGAAGGCTCCCTCGTTATTTCAGGCAATATAACTATAGTGAAAAAGAAACAGGCAAAACAAAGGTCGATCGATTGTTTTTCTTGTTTCAGGAATAGAACAAGAAAATATACAGACCGACCAAATGGCACAGTGGTTGAAGCTTTGGCGTTTGGATCGGGAGAAACCGGGAACGAATCCCGATCCGAGCAGAATGCAAAGGGAATTTTCATCAACAGGTTACAATCTGTGATGAAATGGAACACATCTATTACCCCTGTCGGAGTGCAAAACTCATGGGCCGGCCCATCTTCCATGTTAATATAGGCTGGCATGAAGCTATGCAATGTGCAGATGGTGATACAATCAGACCTATAACCGCACGTCCTCGAATTGGCTGAGACTGGCGTAAAATTAAGGACGGGAAACGCAAACTGCGAAAGAGTTGGGAGAGTTTGGCCCCAGAACAGAATGCAGGGATAATAAAATAAAAATTAAAAAAACAAACATATACAGTATTCATTTCGAAGGTGTACGTCACAGGAAGCATATTATTTAATTTTGTTTTGCGGCTGGATTTAGCCTCGTTTAACGGTATGACTATCGACAAATCCCATGATGGGACATTACAAACCGATAATTTATTTAATCTCTTTAGAGATGTAACTTGTTTTTGAAAATATTTGAAATTATGGAGAGGGTATATTAAAGTTGCGTGAGCTACCAACGCTTTCGAACCCACTCACCGGTAAATACGTTCAAATTTAGATAATGCACTCACTTTAAAATTAAATATTATATCTGACCAGTGAAAAATCATAGAAAAGTATTTCAGTTTATTGCAGGTGCTCAATAAATGACCAGAAACAGATTTTAGTACGCAATGGTGCTATGACAAATTTCAAACAGAATTGTATGTAGATTGTCGATATCGGATATAAATGATTGCTGTAATTTCTTGCGCCACTCTATATGACCAAAACGATTAGAGAAATCGTAAAATAAAAAATGGTAAAATTATTACCAAATTTAAGTCGACAGGATGATTGGATTGGATATTTGTAATATCCTAATTAGTTCTAGTTTTAATTTTAGTTACTGGCGGAAGTTGGAACTGGTGGTTTTTCATTTGTCAGAATTTCTGTTTTTTGCAGGTGCAGGCAGTTGACACTGACAATTTCAAAAATAAACTACAAATAGGATATTCCAACTAAACTAAACTGGTAAGTTTAGTGTGAATATTTTTTCGAAATTATTAAACTTGTGAAATTGAATAAACTAGTGACATCTGTGGAAAAAGCTTAATTTCTCTGTTAAGAAAAACAAGTTGTGGAAAAAGCTTAATTTCTCTGTTAAGAAAAACAAGTTAGCCATTTGCTGAGTAATATTATGTAATATGCGGCATTAGCGTTAAAAAATTCAAATTTTAATATTTTGAATTATTTTAAACGTACTAATCTCAAGTATTTATGTAGTTGGAAAAAATTTAATTTATTGAAAAACCTCAATTTCAACTGGAAACCGGTAAGACGATTTATCGACATTGTCTACAAATTATCTATATTGTCTGCACAAAAATCAATTATCAACGCCTCTTTTGACAACGACAAGTGCATAATTCTAAAATACGCGTTGACGCATCACACTGGTTGTGTTTTGGCTTGTCGGCGATCTGGTTGTGCCGACTAAGTGGGTTTGACGGCCAACATACAGAACGGTAATATGGGTGTCAGCCATCTGGTTGCTCGACGAAATTGTTGTCAGCGGTATTATTTTAACGCATATTAGTATTTTCTATTATTTGAAATACAACTCACCCGAATTTCAATTGGAATTCAACACTCGTTTTGAAATTTTATAGAATCAAAATGCCAACAAAAATGTTCGATTGTGTTTAAACTTGGTTAAAGGCCAACATGGTAATGATACTAAATTAAGACCATTAGCAAATTTTCCTGAATTATGCCGAAAGTCTACATTCAAGTTACCTCAAGTATACTTGCTAAAAGTGCAAATAGGTCGCAGTAAAAATACAGAAGAATGTTTGTAAAACCATATTTTAATTCAACAATCTATTCAAATGTGCCCCATCATTCTAAAAGCATTCAACTACATATGCGAATGATATGAGTATTTTTTTTACTGCAAAAAAACGCGCGAAATTGATTGCGCCACTCAATGACGTTTCACGTAGTCGCTTCCTCGTACAACAATAATCGCCAATAAATTGCAGTCAAGCATCATTTTACAAATATAACAACACAATACTATATGACATACGAGTATTCTCGTAGTTTGAACTTTGAATTGCAAAAAATTATTTAATATAGAGCGTGTGACGTCACTACTTTGAGTGAGACGTGATGTTTAACACGTTTGCAAATATAAAATCATTTTCTGATGCAATTTTGTACTCGTATATTGTTCATTCTCCTCGTATGTAAAATAATAGTAAACAATAATAAATGCTATGTAAGCAAATAATAAAAAGAATTTTATAATCTTTTATAGTAATAAACGTAATTATGTATAAATAAATTAGGTACGGGATAAGCTAATAATATTAAACGAAAAGAACAAAAAATAAATGTTATTATGTAAATTTTCTTATCTCGTATCTCTTTCGAGTCTCCCGTCATATAAGATGACGAGAATTCTACAAAAAATATTTGTGTGCTTTTACACGTATAGGAAGGCATGGGACACGTCAAATGTAAATATATAACACGCGTGTAGGTTTCAATTTAAATATTGACTATTTTTTATAGTTTCGTTGGTTAGACACAAAATTTATTCTTAAAGTAAACTTGCATTGTGCACCATGCGTGAAAAATCGATTTCTTTCGTTTTCCGATTATGGTAAACTAATATTTTTTTATGTTGAGCATTAATGGTATACAAAATGTGCGGTCGCGAACCATATGTACGATACGTTTAGGTCTTCTCAACATGTGTATCACTATTCACCTGTTTTGTATATATTTTTAGTGGGTCATCACTTCATCATCATCATCATCATCATCATCATCATCACTAGAATTAATTTAAATTTTTAACAGAAAATTTGTTTAGACTTTTTCTGTTTTATATACACAAACATTCAGCAAAATCGGTAATTAACTATACTTTGTCGGTGTTTTATTTTCATTTGTACGTTAACAATTCTCTTAATTAAATAAGAACTAAACAAAACTATTTTTAACCAAAATAACTAAGACAAAAAATCTACAAAACAAATAAAACCGAAAAAAGGTTACATTTTCAGGTGTGTTATGTTATACTGAAGATATTTAGTTTTGTTTGGATTTTAAAAAGTCAAAACGGAATGTCAAATAAAATAACACGAGTCAATACTAATTTTTCATCAAGTGTGTTTTTATCATTTTAATTGTGTGAATTCATTAATTAGAGAAATTAACAAAAAAATGTAATATACTAAAAGACAGGGTCATGAAACCTTTATATCGAAAATATGTTAAATTTTGGTATTGCTGTTTAGTTCGGAATATATTAATGGCATAACACTTCCAGAAAGTACATTGGGTAGACAAAATCTAAATTATCGACATTTAAAAATTTTAGCATTACATTGTGAAGAGACGACGTAACCTAGAAGATTGATTTAATATTTGTTTACTAAATATTTGACTAAATATTTTAATCAATTTTAAAATAATATTCAAATCGATTCTCCTCTCCTACATATGAGAATGTGCATTGATAAAAGTAAAATTATCTAATTAATTATCAGCTTTTTTGTATTATGATAATTATTAATTTTATATATTTCTAATTTATATTGTATCTACAAAATCCGTGTAACTCGAATTAATCATTTGTCGTGTAAGGGCTGTAATTTCAGGATCTGAAATTTCGTTTTTATCGTAAAGTGATATATTTTCGAGAATCCGTGTAGCTAAACTGAAATATACATGCGAAACAGAATACCCACGCAAAGTTTTAGGTCAAAGTTTATGTTTATAACCCAGTCTGAAATATCGTTCTTGTCGTGAAATGATCTATATTCAAAAATTCGCTGTTAAAATGCGGTTAAATATTTAAATTTAGATCATTTCACAAGAAAAGGAGATTTCTCATTAGGTTGAGGATTTTGGGAAACGCAACTTTGATCCCACATAAACTTGGGTCTGAAGCTTTGCACGGATAATCTGTTTTAGGCTCGAGTCTAAAAATATATACGGCTTACGCTACAAAGGGATAACGACAAGCTACACGATTTTTCGAATATATGTCATTTCAAACGAAAAGGAGATTTCAGACATGGTTGAGGATTTTCTGAAATCTAACATAAAATTTTGCCCGAAACTTTGCATGGATATTTTGTTTTTAAACCCGAGCCTAAAAATATTTCCCGCGTACATGACTCATGAATACCTCGAGCCACTCGAATTTTTGAATATAAACCATTTCATGGGAAAAGGAGATTTCAGACATGGGTTGAGAAGTTAAACTATGATTCATAAAAACTTGGCCTGCAAATTTGCATGGATATTATTTTTTAGACTCGAGCCTAAAAATATATCGCACTCAGACGACAAATTAATAACCCGAGCTATACGCATTTTCGAATATAGGTCATACACGAGAAATTAAGATTTTAAATCAATGAAATCAAACTAAAATATGATCCCACATAAGATTTGGCCTGCAACTTTGCATGGGTATTTTGTTTTTAGGTTCGAGTCTTAAAATATATCCCGCTTATACGACAAATGAATAACGCGAGCTACATGAATTTTTGACTATAGGTCATTTCACGAGAAAAGGTGATTTCTGACATGGTTGAGGATTTTTGGGAAATCTAACTATGATCCTATAAAATTGTCCACTACGGCGGTCTGAACTTATAATTATAACAAGCTTACATGACAAACGAATTCCGACAGTTCCGCGAATTTTGATATACAGAATGTAATTGAAATTTAATAGGCATAACAATATAACATTAAAACTTTATTCAAACATTTAGACATTTAAATAAATTTTGGATTTTTTTTCGATTCGATTTGCTTATTTATATTTAAATATTGTTAAACAATTATTTTAATTAAATTAATTAAATTTGTCGATAATGTATATACCGGCTGCATAGTTTACTAAGTTTAGTAAGGTGAAATAGACACCTTATTAAAGTTAGCCAAAAATTGTCAATAATGTAGATAGTGCCTTAGATTCCTCGGCGAAAATAAACAACTCCGATCCGTTGATTGATGCTCCTCAACCGCAATATATCAACAATCAATATATCATTTGACAAGAAATACTAATCACTTGTAATATTTTGATAAAATCGTATCCCGATTCGGTAAAAAAATCAATTAATGTGATGTGAATTATCATCGAAAATAATAAGGACCGGTGTTTAAATTGCAATTCTGAAATTAATGTATTTGGTTTACACGGCTGAAATAATTGAAGTAATTAAATTCTCTGCCCTGCTGGGCCGTTTATGTGGATAATAATTTGTTTAAATTTGTATAGTATACAAATTCATAGAGAAAAGAAGGAACCAGTTGTTTTTATAAGCTTTGCATTCTGTTCTGGGGCTGAAGCAGTCCCTACTTGCGGTTCGATTTTCACGTCCTACTTTACGCCGTTGCCAGCCGATTCGAGAATGTAGTGCTATATATTTGATTTTCCTAGAACCATCTGCACATTACATAGCTCCATGCCAGCCTATAGAACGGGCATAGCAGATGGGTCGACCCGTGAGTTCTGCACTCCGATAGTAATTTGATGATGAAAATTTCCTTTGCATCCTCCCCCTATTAGAATTCGAACCCCGTACCTCCTGATCCAAACGCCAAAGCTTTAAACACTGTGCCGTTGGATCGACAAGGAGCCAGTGTGAACTATATAAAAGTCTAATATGTTTTAATGTGGTAATTTTGCAAGTTTGTTATTTAAAGATATTGAAATTGTATTGAATGACCTAACCTTGAATTGATGTCACTATGGTCATTTGTTAGCCCATAATGTTATTCAACTTCGGCTCAATTGTGGAAAAATTCTTAAGGGGATACAGGGATGTAATTTGGCACAATTTCACTAATTCAATACTCGTATATTGAAAATGCGTTGAGTGGCCTGGCGTTTAAGATTATAAAGTATGCCAGTAATAGTTGTCACGATATTGTATATTATATTTTCACTATTATATCAATACAAAAAAAATTTATTATTTCGTTTTAAAGTTTTAATATTTGTTTTATTATTAAAACATAGCTGAATCGTAATGTTCTCGAGAATAATATTTTTTTTACTATTTGCTACTTGGACGACGTATATCAACCCAGACGGTCTTGTAAATGAATTGGAGAACTAAAAACATGAAGTTATTGGCTAAGACAAGCAATTAGGAATGAAGAATATTTTTAGTCCTCAACTACTCTTTCACTTAAAAATTGGTTTATTGCTTCAGTTAGTAGTTGATTTCACAAATCTAACTCTGACGATTTTGTTAGTAATTTTCACAGTTCAAACTAACCAAAATATTTTTTTATTCTTGAATTGATTGAAACCAAAACAAAAATGCATAATTCAATAAAAAAAAAGTTGTTGTGATTCACCTGAATTTTCAGGAATTAATTTTGGCAATAACTTTCATTAATAATTAAACACTGCAAAAATATAAAATAAAATAAACTAAAATAAGAACATAAATAAATGTTTCAAATGATTTCATTTTTTATTTGGACTTGTGTCAGTTTATTGGTTTTTTGATGTCCTTAACTTAAATAATCTTAATTTTAAATTTATTATTTTAAATGAATTTATATTAATTATTAAATTTAAAACAGGTAAATAAATATTTCAAAATGCTAATATTTTAATAGTTTTCCATTTTTTTATCGTTTCAGGTAAGTTCTTGATACATTAGTTATAAGATCTTCGTAATGTAAAGAAGTAAAATTTCAAGCCAAATAAATATTACTGCCGTTTAGCAATACAATGCTGATTGATTAGCTAGCGTAAGTAAATATAGCTTTTTCGTTATTATTATTAAATATCAAAATAATTAAATTGTTTGAAACAAATCGAATTGAGGAGTGATTTTTCAAAATGACTTATTTCTATTTTTGGTCAAAAGGGATATTCTTTCAGAATTCAGTGCAGCAGCTTGAAATTATTATAGATGTTATAAAATATTAGCGGCCAATTTTGGTTTTAGTAATATTTGCTTGTGGGTTTCCAGTAACGAAAAATAATTTTATCATAGTTGGCGTATTCATCACTAAAGTAGTTTGCATTAAATAAAACTAAAAAAATTAAAATGTTCATAAAACTTATTTGGATTACAATTACTACTTTGATTGATTGATTGATTATAAATGTACGACCAAGTTCTTACACTTGAATTCCCGGATGACGCCGGGTCCACCGTACACTCTTTTTACACATAACAAAACCGAAGGATTGGATAGGTTAATTAAGTGGGATAGAATCGGCCCGGTTACAGACACCTAGGTAGTTAGTAACACAAAGACAACACAATACTAATCTACAAGAAGGATAATGGTTTATTAGGTTAAAAGGATAACGATGGTATCGGACATCAACAATTGCTTCATACAAATCAGCAACCTAAGAAAAATGTTATTAATTCACATGTATTTGCAAATTCCCTGAAATTTAAAACTATGTTAATATTTTCCAGCTTCCTAAATAAAATTGATTGATAAAATTAACCCGGATACATACACCTAGATAATATCAATAGTTAGTAAAATAATGACAATACAATTCTAATCTACACAATCCACAATACACAATACCAAGAAATATAATTTCACGAGTATTTTAAAACTACCTAGAAATTAATACTAAATTAATATTTTTCTGCTACCTAAATAAAATAAACATTTATTAATTTAATTCTCTCCTCCTGCAACTCCGCAACCAACTTACAAATATTAATTCATTTTGTAAAATGAATAAAAAACACTCATTTTAGTTCAGAAAAAAAAAAAAAAAAAAAAAAAAAAAACTTTTTCAATTCAGATTTTTAATTCATGCTGCCGTCTTCACTACAGCTTGAATCATTTAGAGTTACATAAGAAGCGCATCACTGTGAGGAGGTATGAATCTTCGAATTGTCCCTACCATAAGTGATTTTATGAAAAGTTCATCGAGTGGTTATGCCAGAATAGTTTTACCATTTTTAAAGACAATAGACAGCCGTCCATCGGGGCCGATAGAAAAATCTTAGTTTGACTATGTGTAAAGTATCGTAATCGATTAGAAAGGAATATAGATATGTTTTTTGCGACAATTGTTGATGTACTTGAAACAATCCGCGTGTGGCTCATCAGGATTGTTTAAAACGATTTAGTAAATAATTTAACAACATGATTAGCTATAATTTTGGAGACATTAAAATAATGATCATTTTACTTTAGTTTACGGAAATTCGCCTGTTCTTTCTTTTAATTGATTAAGTGCCAGAAAAGCTTAGGATCGGCGATAATGTCAGATTGCATAAGTAAAATATAATTATTGTTCTTGGGAAAGACCTAAGACCGTGTTAAGATGGTGAGATAACTAGTGTACGCTGATTTAGTTTATAAACAGTTCTGTTACCTTTTGTTTCTTTAATGACGAAATATATATTCGCAGTTTCTTATTATTGACGGATTGTTCAAAACATTCAAAAACTACAAAATAAAAATTAATTGTCAGAATCTCAATATCGTTGCTTGCACTCAAAGTGGAGTTGAAGTCAATATATGAGATAACTCGTAGAAAATCGTCCCTCCCTTAGAAATCTGATATTTGGATTACAATTACTACTGATCAAAAATTCTCAGACAATAAAATGACATGTAATATTTTATAAACCAAAACAACCCAGCTTTAGTGCGTGTTTCAACTGGTTTAAATACCGCATAAAAAGTTAAAAAATTAAAAATTTATTCGTGGTAAATATTTTTTAACTTTTTAACTTTTTATCTGTTTCAATTGGGTAAAATTTTGACAATAACTATGGTTGCTTGTTTTATGTGTAATTGTGAACGTAAATAGCAAATTTAAATATGAAAATATGTAAAATAAATACTACTTAAATATATATTAGTCAATTATGGTCAGTTTACATCTATCTCATTATGATATTTCTCAAAATTTGTACATTGCAAATTTCTGTATACAAACAAATATTTTTGTCCGCCAAATGTTTTCCATATTAAAATTTTATCAGCTCTTGAAGCAGATAAAAAGTTTTACATTTTTATTCACCTCAATTTTTAACTTTTTAACTTTTTATGTGGTATTTAAACCAATTGAAACACACTCTTAGTTCTATTGTGGCACATGACCGTCTACTTGTGGAATGTTATTATGAATGTCAATCACACTGGTTACAACTGTAATACTGAGCGCTTCTTCCAAATCTTGTTTATCGTGCATTATTCGTTTATCTAAACTTGGATGTGTGGAGCTTTCAGTTGTATGCAATCTTTCTACAATCCTTTTGGATTACTTCTTATCTCAATAAATTTATTTTGAAACTATATGAACCGCCGCTCTGTCTTAAAAAGCTTTTACAAATTTTGTGAAAATCATGGAAAGTTACTATTTTTATGCATTTCTTAAAGTTAATTCATTTTCACAATATTTCAACTTTAACATTAAATTATTAGCTTTCTCGTTTGGACCTACAAATCGGTGGCATCTTCCAATTTTTTTTTTACTAAGCGTGGTTGCTTGTACTATAATTTTTCCACGTTTGCAATTCTTTCACATACATTTGGAATAAAACCATATTCGGTTTCTCATATTTTGAAACTATTTTAAAACTTACGCTTTCTTAATATGAAATTCAGAATCATCTATTTCTTCAAAGCCTCTAGTTTCACCTTCAGGAAATTTCATGGTAACCTTTGATGTAAAGGAAGAACATCTTGGTTTCTGAACACTGTTGCTCGGATTGGTATCTAGCTTGACTCTGTAATGCTTTTAATTAGCATTGATAAACTGAGCAGCTACGATGCCAACACCGAGAATAGTTGTTATCAATGTCAAGATTTTTTTACTTTATGGTTTTCGCTGGGCTAACTAGTAAACTTGTACACTTATTACCTTGATGTGATTAACCATTTAATTTCCCAATTTGTAACATTTTTTTGAATGTTTCTAAATCCACTTCAATAATATTATGTCTACTTTCCGAGAAAGCCATCTAGTCTTTAAGTACTCACCAACTTAATTTCACTGGTTGCCAAGAAAAGATCGGCTATTAACGATACTAAGAATTTATACCCAATTTTTATATTCATATTCCACTCCCATCTTCTCCATAGCAATTGATATGAGTTTCGGCTGAAATATTTAGTACAACCGTTTCGCGAATATCAAAGTCTTTGACCAGATCAAAATAACAATACAAATATTAATTTAACATGTTTATAGCTTTTTAAATTATGTACAAATTGCTAGTTTTCATTATTCGCGCTAATAAGCTATAAACCGAATAATAAAATTCGATAGTTTTACACTGTGGCTCATATTTAATCTATAAATCATTTAATAGTTTTACAGTATGGTGTCACCCGAGCACTGACCATAACACGCTATCTTTCATTCAAAATACGAAAATTTTATTTCTAATTTCCATAAAAATGACATTAGATATATGAAAGAATTTAACAAGTTTTGACGTATACGTAAATATCGGGTTTTAGACAATACAACCAAATAAATCATAAAAATTAATAATTTAATTTAACACTCCGTTCACCACATTCCAATCAACGCGCTTTTTGTTCAGTGAACACTTTAATATTTATTGCTCATTTGTGATTACCTTGACTGCGCTTTAACCAGCATAAAGTATCAAATTTAATCAATTCCGATGTGTAAATTTCATAACTTCGATAAAATCCTTCTTTTATTATACAAAGTCTCATATTTCATGCGATATACATAAGGAGTAAAGCGCGGTAGCATCGATGTACTTAAAGGAAATCAAATTTATTGCTTCAACAAATTTTGTATTATATAAAAAAGGATTAAAGAAAAGACGTTTTATTGTGTGGTACTTACCTACCCAAAGTAGAAAGTTTTATAAATATTTTGCGTAAATCAATTTTTTGTGACAACTCAGTTGGAAATAATTTCGAATTAAATTTTATTTTTTTGGTTGAATTAAGAAATAAAACGAATTATATTGATATTTATTGAATAAATATATTGCAAAATTGAAATTACATTTTTACTGTGTGTGTATGTAAGAATACTTCCAGGAAAAACAATTAATTTATGCAAGACATTAAGCAGGGCACGAAATAAAACATAAAATTTACGCTCAAATATTTTAAATGAATTTATTATGTTTTGTGTCTATTTTTTATAATATTGCGGATATGCAATATACTCGTAAATAGGATAATCTTCAAAACAAATGGCGACGCCGTGCAGTAAACTTGACCGCAATATAGGTTAGCTGATATAATTATGAACCATTATATAAAGAATGAATTTTATTCGTCGTTTCATTTAACTTGGAGGTGGTCCAATATGTTAAGACGATTATCACAATTTATCATAAATCATTTAGCAATATTACGTAAATTATTGCAGTTTATTTATTTATACATTAAAATGGTATTTGTGAAAAAAAATATAGATGAAGGAAAGTTTAATGAGTGTTGGCAATTTGTAGTTATGATCGGAAAGTTGAACAGTAACTAGACATTTCTCGGATTTCAGATATGGTTGGATTCCTTAATCGGCGCGAAGGTAACAATACTTGTGTCACTTTGATGTCGAAATCGAACTTTGCATATCGAGACTCCTATTTCAAGTGGCACAGGTTCAATGCAGCACCTTATGTTTAGAAGCTTCAATAACTTGGGAAGTTGCTATTGGAATTTTTACAACATTACCTTAATGTAAAGCTTAATTTTAATGACCATTTCGAATTTTGTTTAAAACAATTTTTTGATTCAGAACCACTTAGCTATTTAAAATTATTTAACAGCATTAAATGTTTTTTAATTGAAAAATAGTTGAAACGCATAGCTTTCTGACAAGCAACTGTGTCATTATTACGTTGTCTATATATGTTAAATTTCATCTATGGCGTTAGTTCATTGCATCCATGTAATTTTAACACAATTTTCAAAATAAATTTCACTACTCCTATTTATTCAAACATCTATGAATGAAGTTTATGCCAAAATATCAAAACATACTCTGTCCTTTAAGTACAGAAAATTTGAACTCACTCAAAACTTTAAATTTTATAATAATATTTGAAAATTTCCAAGGAACACAAATATTTCAGCACTGTTAAATAGAAAACAAAGAAAGATTAGAAAGTTATAAAATAATTTTTTTAAATTATAACACAGAACTACAATCGCACGGATGTGGTCAAAATGGTTTTGAGTTAGTACTTGGTCTAAGAAACCAATCTTGCTTAGTCACATGCTCGAGAAAGAATATCATTGAGGGTAAGACACATGTTTCGGGCCCCTTCGGATCGCGCAGTGGTGGCCGAAGTGATTCTGAATTAGTAGTTTATGTAAGAAACCATTCTTACTGAGTTAGCAACATTGTAACGATCGCTCAGTAAATTAATGTATGTTAAACATAAATGATGTGTATAGGTTGTAGTGTTACCATGTGATCCACTGCTTGTTTGATGACATTAAAGTAAAATTCGACTACTGATTTGAACTGCACGACTTACGTCTACTTTCCTTTGATCATAATCCACTCACACACAATAAGAATCCTAAAAGGGTTCATGTTTTTAGAAAATAACCACTAATGAATGAAAAACGATTCGTGTTTGAAAATAGAAATTAAATTTAACAATTAAATTTGCTCATTCAGATGTTTGAGATATAATTATAATTGATGTTTATTTACTTAATATTATAATGAAATTCATATAAAAAAAACCTTAAGTACGCGTACCTTATATACTTATACTAATTATTACTTAATTAAGAAACAATATAAATTCGATTATAAATATCAAAAAAAAATGTCTGAACAAAAAAATATTTTATGAATTTTGAAAATTAATTATGAAACAAAATAATTATAATAATAATAATAATTGGTAATACTAATTAATCATAAATGATAGATGGCGTAAAACTCACTAATGGCATTCAAAGTGGTA
The DNA here is from genome assembly GCA_963691935.1 of Nephrotoma guestfalica. Classification (NCBI taxonomy): domain Eukaryota; kingdom Metazoa; phylum Arthropoda; class Insecta; order Diptera; family Tipulidae; genus Nephrotoma; species Nephrotoma guestfalica. The sequence goes on along the minus strand of OY829914.1, from coordinate 134,463,716 downwards.
TCCAATATTTGCGGCCTTCGAAGATACTTGATCCAATATTACTCCAAAACGCATATGCTACCGTATTCGTGTATTATTAGGAGTAAGTACACTGATGATTTTAATTTGATTAATGATAAATTGTGGACCAATTAATTTATTATCAATTTATTATTAATTTATTAATTTGCGTCATTTGTGTAGCCAAAATGACATGTTTATGTGATGACTCACAAAAATCTACCTGAATCTGAGCAGGGTTTAGATTTTTTTTATAAATATGGAGTGATTTTAGTTTTCGGACATTAGTATTTTGTAAATCGTATTTAACCAGACAAGCCACTATGACTAAAGGACAGAAAACAGCAATAACTTGTTTAAAAACTGCTTTGAGAAGGACACCCCGTAATCCTCATCTGATCAGAAATTGTCGATATAATGTTCATCAAGAACTTAGAAAATCCAAAGCAGAAGAATGTAGAGAATTTTTCCGAAATGTAAACGATGTAAATCCTTTTAGACGACTCCGCAAAACCTACCAATTTATTCGTTCATATAGACAAAATTCTAATAAGATTACAAGTACAAATATTCCTTTGTCAGGATGGGAGCAATTATTATCAACTACCTCAGGTTTCTCTAATAACTGAAAAGGACTGTTGACCATTAGGATTGCCTCCAACCCGGGAAGAAATAGAAACCATCCTATTTTCTATTAGAAGAGGAACTGCTCTTGGTTTAGATCAAACTTCAATTGAGCTATTACAAGCTTTGCCTGAAGAGGAAATGAAGGGCTTTCTGTACGTTTTACAACAGTTTTGGCTAGTAAACCAAGTGAGTGGTTAGAAACGGTCCAATTTCCTTTACCAAAAAAACAACGACCCAATATCATCACAGATTATAGACGAATAACTCTTTCAGACACTGGGTGTATATGCAAAATTCCTATTATCTAGGTTCGAAGAAATACACACTCAGATAGGATCATACCAGGCTGCATTTATCCGCAATCAGTCGACAGATGACCATATGTTTGTTATAAGGCGTGTTATCAATGAGGAATGGAAAACAGGAAAAAGAATTTATATTCTATCACTTGATCTAAAACAGGGCTTCGATAAGGTTGATCTTAACCATTATCTTGTTAATAGAATAATACGAACCTGTATGCACGAATTAACATCAATCATATGGTATATACAAAGAACAAGGGCATTTCAACGTGATATTGGGTTTGAACAAGGATGTCCCTTTTCACCTACCTTATTCAATTTAATATTGGATTCCGTTCTACAAACCCTTGCAGAAGTTATTCCAGGTTTACGACTTTCACAAGACCACGATATTAACTTATCATTAATATTAGCCGATGCCGATGATTTGTAACCCGTTTGTGATGACTTAAGCACATTGTATACTATTTTAGAAGAGCTTGTTCCTCTACTTCACTCAGTAGATTTAGAGGTAAATGGACGCAAATTTGAAATTCTTATAAGATCATTTAATGAAGATATTACGACCGTAGCGATAGGTGGTTTAAACTTTCATGTTAGTTCTACTTTGCGATATTTAGGCACTTATATAACTGCCGGACTAAGCCGTTCAGAGACAATCAGAAAACGATGCCGGCAAGCACATGGTGTTGTGAAAATATTAACAAGATTTATTCGTGTAGCACAGATTACCTTTTCCTATTGTAATACAGATGTATAAACAACTAGTAACTCCTATGACATATGGTTTACGAGTTGCTGTTTTCACTAAAGCATGTCGTCTACGATTAGCACGTTATGAAAAAAGCTTTTTAATACAATTATTGCAGTATTGTACTAATCGCCCTCTAAGAATTTGTGTTAGAAGGGTTTTGAAGGGAAAGATAATCAATCGGAAAGTTACTGCATATCGAATATCGTATTGGGGCCACATTCTTAGAAGAACAAGAGATTTACAAGAAATTACAGAAACATTGCTAGTCCTAACATGACACTTAATTACTAGTCCAAACTAACATCAATAAATTCCACTAATCAAGATATTGCCTAAACAACTCACATTAGGGAAATGTCGTCTCTATCGTTTTCTTTAAATTATTATATGTAATCTTGAAGTAATCGATCGTTTAATTATAATAATAATTATTTTTATTTTATTAGAGATCACTTGAACACTGAGTCTACTACAAATTCATTATGCGCGATCACATATTATATATTTTATTTGTGTTAACAGAAAGTAAATCACGAGTAACGTTTACTGATACACTTAGCGAACTAATGTTTTAATTTTTAACCGACTCATCGCACAGGAAGAGTTTAACTAAAAGTTTTAATTGTTACTGGTACGTATAAACAGCGAGTTATTCGAGAGAAAAAGTCATTGGGTGCAGTGTAATACAAAATTCCTAAACATTTAGCAATTTTTATCTCTGGCCCTACGGATCACACAGAGGAGATCGAAGTGGTTCTAAATTAGATAAGATTCTATGTCAAAAACCAAGCTTAGAAACCTCTGAGATTTTTTTTATTAGCCCCTAATAATGTTGATATATTTGTGTTTATTAAAAAATTTCAAATAATGAAAGTTCAATTTTTAAGTATTTTTTCAATTCTAAGTGCTTTTTGGGGCAGTGTATAATTTGTTGTTTTGGCATGTACTTCACACCTGTCAGCTAATAATATTACTCCACTAGGACTTAGCTTACTAGCCATGCAAATAATTCAACTTATAAAGATAAAATTGATTAAATATCATAAAGAAGATTGAAGCATAAAAACGTCGCGATTTTTTTTATGTGTTTTCGTCGATACATTTCCTAAGGAACCTGGACCCTATTGGTGGCTCTTTCGTGAGACACGCCATTGGAAGGACTATATTTGACAAATTGGGCCGGCGGGCTATTATACAAATGTACAATTAAATTTGAGTTTCTCATAATATTCTCAACAATCGCAAGCATACAACGAAAACCAAATCCAAACATTAAATGCTATAAGAAACGTGCAATTAAGTACAACAATATCGCAAAGTCCACCATTTAATTCTGACTAGCAGCAAATGCTAAGTGCAAGTGACACTCGCCCACTTGAAACTGGGGGAAAAATTTACAATGCTTTTTATCTAAATCTAATTTTTTAAAATTCGAAATAATTTTTTTCATCTCCTTTCGAAAACTATTTCTAATTTTCTCCCAAAAAGGGCCAATAACACTTTACCATAGTACGCCATTAAAAATATATTAAAACGAAATTGTATGATCATTTTCCCCAATTTGATTTTCCCAGGGAACTGAAATGATAGTTGTACAGGTTTAACGACATTCTTGAATGGATTATTATTAACATTTCAAGAAATTAGACCTCGGAATATTTATGAGGTAGGTAAAGAAAATACTAACCTTACTATTATGTTTGTCTTTTCTGCAAATGATGACATAACCTTATGAAATAATTCGGAAGAGATTAGGAAATCTTTGCTTGCCTAAAGAGGATAAGGTCAATGATATTAGGTGTATGACTAGAGAAACGTTTCATATGAGTATTTTGGAAAGTTATCAATCCTTATCTGTTGCATTTCAGAAGAAATTTCCTGTAGCTTATTTTTTTATGTGTAGCATACTTATTTGATGGTAGTCCTTGGCGAACCTCCGCCAAACTGCAAATCATTTTAGTACCGTTATACCCGAATGTTAAAACAATTCTTCAATGAAAGAAATCGTATATACCACCTCAACACCGCAGGTTAAGTTTGAGAAAATAAATAAAAATTAATATGCAACTAGGATAAAAAATGAAAGAAAACAATGAAAAGTGATTTGTACTAAAATGTCCTCTGTCATGGTATATTTTTCATTTATAAAACATTAGTGGTAAACATTATGGTAAAACAAATTATTTTAAAATTACACTGTTAAATTAGTTATTTTTTCACAGTTGTATTTTATTTTCAAAACAAACTTGTACAATTGTATAGGATTCTAAATGTTGTACCGTCAAATTTAGTAGTACGTATAGATTATATCTGACATTTTCGGAAAGGTAAAATATAAATCTATATAAAGGGTGTTTTTTTAAGAGGTTGCCGATTTTTTTTTTGAATAAAACACATATAAAATTATGAAATGACCAAAATTTTTTTTTATTTGGTAGATAATTTTTTGGCATTTAACATTTAAACACAATTTCTGGCATATGGCTACCACGACTATTTTTCACAAATGTCATTCTGGAGGTCCAATTTTCCAGCACTTTTTCAAGCATTTGAGGGCGTATGTCAGCAATGACACGTTGAATATTGGTTTCCAAAGCGTCAATCGATTGAGGTTTATCCACATAAACCAATGACTTCACGTATCCCCACAAAAAGTAATCGAGTGGCGTCAAATCGCACGAACGCGGAGGCCAATTCACCGGACCATTTCTCGAAATAATGTTGTCGTTGAAAGTTTCTTTCAATAAGTCGATTGTTTCACGTGCTGTATGGCAAGTGGCACCATCTTGTTGAAACCACATTTCATTCATATCCATATCTTCAAGATTTGACAACAAAAACTCATTTAACATGGTTCTGTATCGATTTCCATTCACGGTAACGCGTCGTCCTTCCTCATTTTTAAAGAAATATGGACCGATGATCCCACCAGCCCATAGACCGCACCAAACAGTACATTTATCAGGATGCATTGGTAATTCTAGAACGGCGTGTGGATTATCTTTGCTCCAAATGCGACAATTTTGTTTGTTGACGTATCCATTTAACCAAAAATGCGCCTCATCACTGAAGAGAATTTTACGGTAAAAAAATGGATCTTCGTTCAATTGATTTAACGACCAATCACTGAATTCACGGCGCAAACGATGGTCGTGTGGCTTTAATTCTTGCACCAATTGAATTTTGTATGGCACCAAACCCAAATCTTTACGTAAAATTTTCCATAAAGTCGATGGACAAAGTCCAATTTGCTGAGCACGACGACGAATCGATAAATTGTCGTTTTCTTCGACACTGGCCTCAACGACAGCAATATTTTCTTCTGTACGAACTCTTCTCATTCTTGTCGGTGGCTTGGCATCCAAAAGAGTGAATGTAAACCGAAATTTGGTAATTACGTTCTTTATGGTGGTCTCTGACGGACGATTATGTGCACCATAAAATTCACGAAGTGCTCTATAAACATTTTTAATTGAACACTGATTTTGAAAATAAATTTCCACGATTTGAAAACGTTGTTCTGGAGTTAACCTATTCATAATGATTTGCCAAACAATACTGAGTAGAAATGCCACTTTGAGCTGTCAAAACAACTGTCATAAAATAAAACGACATCTATCGGAAAAACAAACCTCCTAAAAAAACACCCGTTATATCTACGATCTAAATAAACGATATTTTAGGGATCCGTTCTATTAATAATATTTAGATTTTTTGCGGTTCCTAAAGATGTCATCGTAAGGATGTCAGTGGAGCAGATATTTCAATCAACCGATGTGATGTTTCTAACAAAAAATTCAAATTATATACACTGCGCCAAAAAAAAAAATCGGTACAGAAAATTGTTTCGGAAAAGTACCCAGATTTAAACGCATGTATCGTGGACCTTGCTGAAATAACCCTTTTCAAAAAATAATTTTACTTCTAATTGAAGGAAATTTTCTCCTTTTCGATACTGGAATCCGTTTTATTTTATTTTGTTTTTGATGACTTTTTTGAGTAAAATAAAAATTATCCAAAAGAAAAAAATATGCTGCTGTTCGAGACTGTAAACGAACTTGCTCGACATTTCATTCCTAAATCCAAATTAGCCGTTTTATAGAGAATTTAGAAATTAGACACGCCTATCAGGCGTAATTTTGGTGGTTGAAGGGAAAATAAGTTTTTACAAAAAAATTTTTATTTATTTCAAAAGCAACAAAAATCTTTTTAAAGTTTATTCAAACTTAATAAAGCTAAAATCTACGAACAAAATGAAATTTTCAATATCGCGTGTAACCTCCTCTAGCCCGCTTTACTTCATAAATACGCCGTTGCCATTCTTCTTGTAAAGCATCTCGGAGTTCCTGCAAATTTTGTGAGAGAGATTAGAGTGCTTAGTTTGCAATATAAAAAATTTACTTGTTAACGTTTAGACGGTTTTTGATAGCTATGCTATGTATTTCGACCTATACAGTGGTACTGTGTCCTATCTCTAGAAGGCTTGTTATCTGCCCACATCTATGAAAGACTCAATATTTTGAGTGATATATTTGCAACGAGCAATTCTGTTAATATTTTGTCAAAGTTTAATTTTTATGATATTTAATCATGCGATTTTACTAGATTTTATTGGATTATTCAAATATTTTAAACACCCCATTATAAATTTTAAAATTATTTATTAAATTTATTGTAATCATATTCTTCATATAACACATTTGGAGTCGTTTATGTAGTACATCTGTTATTTTTTGTTAGAATCAAAGCGCGTTGTTTATTCTCTACGCCTATATATTTTGAAAAATATTACAAATTTTCTAATGGCCTCGCTAAATATATTCACAGGCAGTGTTACAAATACATAGATTAGGCGAATCACATGCTGAATACCGATTAATAATTTTATACAAATTTTAAAGGTTTCATAATTTTTCTTGTATAATAGTAATTTTTACCTCAATCCTACAGAAGCCCACGGCTCAGACATAGATAGTTGAAAATCATTTCGTAAAGAATATCAACTGAAATTTGGGAATCAACTGCGATTTTTTAGGCTCTTTGATTCCTAAGGAACGTGTTAAAACATTATCAAAGATTTTTATTTATTCACACCTACTTATAATACATTGGAGAAGATGCAAAAGGAAAAATGTTTCGATCAAAACTTCCAAACTGTCTTCTGCCTATAAATAAATAACAAAAGACAGATAAGAGGAACAGGTTGGCATCTCTTGTTCATCGCAATTTCGATATAGCGCTGTGATAAATTATGTCAACATTTTTGACATGCTCTTTTGACATGCGAAAATGACGACCCAAATGTTAAACTGAAAATTCCTTAAAGGGGCCAATAACTGTAGTCTTTAGACTAATTAAATTTATTTTATTTCCAAACTGAATCCAATATTAGTACGGTTTGCATTGAGTTAAGAAGCACAACATGATTTTTCACAACTATCCCAGATCCAATTGCTACATGTTGGCGTCATGTTTTTACTCAAAATTAATTTTGTAAAACATTTCCATAATGGACTTCACTTAATGCAACACTCAATAATATATTTTCTTGTTCCTTTCGTAACAACTGACAATGTTTGTCAAAATCACAGACCATTACTAAAACTTACTAACACGACCTACCACTGTTTTAATTTCTTAGGATTTCACCAAATTCCACATAATTTGAATAATAAGTAAATTTTGTAAAAATTCCGGAAAAACATACTCACGTCAAAGTTCATCTAGTGGTTTATATAACTTAACTTAAATTTTATGCGTGAATTGGCCTCAAGTTAAACTCGCTACTTTATGATGGAGAGTATGTTGCTACTCCAAACGTTATTGAAAATTTTTCAAAACAATATCCGCCCAAGCTTAACACGATTAGAAATCTGCGAATACACAAAACAGGAAAGTGATATAACATTTCAAAAACATTGGTTAAAAACTAAACTTAACTAAGATTTTGGCACTTTGAAAATAAATTGTTTGTATAGTTTTTTTATCCTGTATGCTTTGTAAAACAAAAGGTATTTCTGAGAATTTTCTGTTTTTTATTAGAATTTAGTTCATTTTTTTACAAAACTCGAATTTTCAAATTTTTGTTATATCACGATATGTTTTTATTTTGTATTTTATAAATAATTTTTAAATCAATTAATTAAACATAAACTCTAGTAATATCAAAATAGTGCTGTTGAATTCATTAATTGTGATACTCCTTATTAATAAATAAAAATAATTTGTAGGACACACACATTGCACCAAAACTGATCTATTGACATGGAACTTAAAATACTTATTACGCAAAAATGATATACAATGATATACAACTTCTTCGTTTGCAATTTTACTCTCAATTGGAAATTTTGGTATTTTCTCCAATAGGATTTTTACCCAATTGACATTCCCAAATAAGCTACGAACCCGATTTATTGTGAAAACAATCAAATAACAAAAATCCTATGGATGTTCACAAGGTCACGTTTATACTTTTAGATAGTTCAAAGTTTCGACTATCGATAGTTCCGAACACGGTTCAATTGTGATGATATTTACTGGACCATATATGACTTAGAAGTTTCATGAATTTGAATAAATTTTCAAATTTTATTTCACCGATCCTAGAGATGTTCACGGGGTCTCACCTACATGGTCAGATAGATCAGTCAAACCCCTATTTGGGTAATGAACGGGATCTAATTATGATGATTTTTAACTAGTCCAGAGACATTTTTACGTTTACGGTTATATCGCCCATCCCAGAAATGTTCACGGGATCTCTTTCATATATTCGAATAGGTCAGACAATTTTCTATCAATATTGTGAAAATGGAACACGAATGATGATTTTCATATGCTGTTTAAGTTAGCGGACATTTCTCAGCGGAAAATAAGAGTTTTCGTTACTCGCCGCAAGTGGCAGCTCAATCACAATAGAGAATTTATTTTGTTATATAATTAGAAATTTCTTATTCCTTTTGTATCTCTTTTTTCACTAAATAAAACATCCCAGCGATTTTATTAAATATTAAAAATGATCCTTAAAATGACAAATTGATTGTTCTCCGAAGTAAAGGAACACGGTAAATTAAATCTTGAAATTTAACAATATTCCGTCTTTCACGATGAAATTTGGATAAAAGTATTGATCAGGGGTCCAAACCTTAGGACAAAATTCTAGGATCTGTTCATGTTGGACTGAACTAGGCCATCTCATTACCAATACTTTTGAAAATTTTAATTTTTTTATTAGTTTATTTTCAGTTTTTGGCCAATATTTCAAAAACTTCCACTAGTACCCAACACTTTCGATTGTTTTCTAATAGCTCAGGTCATACTGAGACTACCAGGAAAATTGGTGGATTAGAATTTTCACTAAAACTTTTTGATTTTCTGCGGCCCTATCAGTTATTTCTAGTTTTTGGCCAATATCTCATAAACTTCCACTAGTAAAAAATCATTTCGGTTGTTTTTCTAATAGCTTAGGTCATACTGAGACTACCTGGAAAATCTGGGGAAAATTGATGGATTAGAATTTTCACTATAATTTTTCGATTTTCTGCGGCCATATAAGTTATTTTTAGTTTGTGGGCACGTAAAAATGTCTCTGGACTAGTTAACAATCATCATAATTAGATCCCATTCATTACCCACATAGGGGTTTGACTGATCTATCTGACCATGTAGGTGAGACCCCGTGAACATCTCTAGGATCGGTGAAATAAAATTTGAAAATTTATTGAAATTCATGAAACTTCTAAGTCATATATGGTCCAGTAAATATCATCACAATTGAACCCTGTTCGGAACTATCGATAGTCGAAACTTTGAACTATCTAAAAGTATAAACGTGACCTTGTGAACATCCATAGGATTTTTGTTATTTGATTGTTTTCACAATAAATCGGGTTCGTAGCTTATTTGGGAATGTCAATTGGGTAAAAATCCTATTGGAGAAAATACCAAAATTTCCAATTGAGAGTAAAATTGCAAACGAAGAAGTTGTAAATTATGAAAAACATGATGAAAATCATCATTCGTGTCCCATTTTCACAATATTGATAGAAAATTGTCTGACCTATTCGAATATATGAAAGAGATCAAGTGAACATTTCTGGGATGAGCGATATAACCGTAAACGTAAAAATGTCTCTGGACTAGTTAAAAATCATCATAATTAGATACCGTTCATTACCAAAATAGGGGTTTGACTGATCTATCTGACCATGTAGGTGAGACCCCGTGAACATCTCTAGGATCGGTGAAATAAAATTTGAAAATTTATTCAAATTCATGAAACTTCTAAGTCGTATATGGCACAGTAAATATTTTCATAAAATAACCATGTTTATTTTCAATGTTAGAATTTTATCTATGCTATCCCAAAATACATTAAAAAACTTATGAACATCTCAAGGAGCGGCAACAGAAAAATTTGAAAATAGATATAAATCAAAAACCACTATTGTTTAAAACACGCTGGACAATTTACAAATCATCATATCTCAACCTTATTTACCACACACGTGAGGTTTTGACTTAGCTATTCAGCCATATAGGTGAGACCCCGTGAACATCTCTAGATTCGGAGATATAAAAGTAGAAACATTGTCTAAAAAAACCTTCTTTAGCATTGAAAAAACTTTAGTGAATTATATCACAATTTTCTCGTGTTTATCTGAAATTGTTAGAAAATTATTTGATCTTTACAGCGACACTATTAGGGATTCAGGGACTTCTCTAGTATAAATGTTAAAGATTATCTAAAAGTGTTTCAATTTCACTACAAAACAAATCCAATTGGAATATTTTTGAATTTAACACTGTACATTTTTGGTATTATTTTTGGTATGTATTTCACAATCATTGCATTGGCAGTAGTTTTTTTGATCTGTTTGTTTAAAAAGAGTTTGACATAACCTTTAAAATAGAATTACTTAATTCATCAAGAGAAATATTCAAAGTAAATTAAATTGGGAGTTTAACTGAAATGAGCTTGTGGTGTCTTCACACTGTATTTTTAAATTCTTTTATTAAATTATTTTTAAATTGGTTGGCACTGAAATGGTTAGCTGGGTATCCAACTAAAAATAATATTGTAGTTCTTTTTTGAGTTTTAGCTAGCGTTGAAAAAAGTTAGTTTTTGTTTTTTTTTCATAAAAATATGATAATAATAAAAATATAGTTTTGGGTGCTTTAAAAATATAAAGAGTTAATAAAAAAGAAATGTTTATGTTGTATAACAAAAATTAATAAGCTCAACGAAGAGATGAAAATCGTCAATTGCAGGAGAATACTGGAAACTAACTATTACTGAACAATCAAGAGTGAATTATGAGCCATAAGTGGGTGGAGAAATGGTGTCTAATGGATACTTCATCCATTTACCTGTAATGACAGGTAAAATTACTGAATAAAACTAATAAATCAAACAGAATTTTTTTAAATTGAATCTAGCAAAATCCTACGAATTTTTATGAGCGCCATTTAACATGTAGTGTAAAACTACACTATCTAGATAAAGGTTTCATAATATATCTGATACATATGTTATTTGGTAACAGCAGCAAATTTTGAAAAACAACACGAATCACAATTTTAACATTTTATTGTAGCTCTAAAAATGACGAATCTTGTAACCTTTGAGCATGTGAAGCGACTTTAATATAAATTATTTTTTCCTGACATACTAAGGTAAAATGTTAGTGGTAAATTTTTTGGAAACTCACTTAAATTGAGAATAATTACCCTTGTCAGGCTTGGTACGGAACAAATATGTTTAATTTTAAAAAATCCACAACAAAAAAAATGTAATGCTAGAATAGGAGGCAATGGCCAGTTTGAACTTGCTGCTAAAATTATCTAATTTTGAGGATGATAATTCTATATTACAATTGAATTGTCAACCACTAATTGATTTCATTTTGATAATCAGCATTAAGCTGTTCATATTTTATATAATTAACGTTTTAGCAGCTCCTGTAGAACGTGAGGGCTTTGTCATTGTATATTGAAGTTTTATTATTATTTTTTCACAAATAAATGCTTTGGCTTAAAATGGTGTGCCATGAATAAGTTATGCAAAAAATAGTTCTCATTTCCCCCTTTACATAGTAATATTATTTTTCTATTTATTTATATTTTTATTTGCTTATGTTTTTCACTTAAAATAAATATTTTCTTGCTTTATTTTATGTCCGGTTATTTTATGTACGTACATTAAACCATGCAAATATAGTTTTCTTACAATAAAAATAAAAATTACGTTTTAATAGATTTAAAATGGAAGAAAATAAAACTGATACATGAGTGGTATCATGTTCGTGTTAAATACATAAATATATAATTGTTTTGATAAACTATGTTTGAATTATGTGTATCGTGCACTGATTTTACTGTGCGCGCAACGCCAATAAATAGTTTTCAATGACACGTGGTATTTTATGTGCGGATGCCTACACGTTTCCAGAAACTCGAAACTGCAATAATTAACGAAGGGTCACCGGCGGCGCTGCCCCATTATAAATTTAATTGCATAAATATTCCATAATTCATTTCTAGTAAAACATGTTTCATTCGAAAATTAATTATAATTCATGATATCCACATACATCTTCCGCGGATGCGTAAACGCTTTTAATTTTTCATCATATAATTACGATCGAATTAATTGGCATATCAAATTTCTCACCAGCAAATGTAATTAATGTGTGTAGATGATCAAAAATAAAATAAAATCTAAAATTTATGATCTCATTGAAACGCCCATTAATAATTATTATAAGAAAATTTAAAATTCCTTTTAAATTTTTTTTTTATTGAGCTGAAACCAAAAACCATAAGTTTAGTATCGGAGAAGACAATTTTAATAGTCATCAGAAGTCAATAAAGTAATTGGATGAAGAATGGACGCGCGGCCAGTATAGCACGTGTGGTGTGGTATTCGATACTTGTGTAATTTAAATTCAAACCACCGAAGAATAAATGTTACGATGTTGCTAATTACTTTACTGAAAATTTGGTAATTAATTACAGCAGATACAGCGAAAGCAATACGATCTGGTTGATACAGGAAGTGCATTAAATCTTAAGTATTTCGTGCCTATAAACAAATTTTACTGCAACTAATTGGTAATTAAAAGCGATCGTAAAATTTCGAATATAATTAACAGTATGGCATTTTTAGATGACACATTTTACTAAAATTATGTTTTGCCCCATATTTTGATTATGAGTAGTCGTTACCTGTTTGATTAACACATTATTATATCGAAACACCTCAAATTTGTGTGGCGGGACCAAAGGAGCTCGCGGCTCTGTATAAGCTTTTATTTGTGCCATTCGCGTAGTCGAAAGAGAACTAAACTAAAATACAATTGATTGACAGTTCAGTTTCAGATGGCAATAGTTGAGCAACCATAAAGAGTAGAATGTGTTGACTGAATTAGAAAGCTGACAGGTTTACAACAAAATTTCTGTTTTCTACTCTCCGTATCGATGTGTTCTTCATAATTATCTGCACTTTTGTAAAAACTTACAAGTTATTCGCTTTGACATGTGCATAACGAAACGTGCTGAAAATTGTATAGTAGATGTTTTAAGGAAACCACTTGCCGCATTTGTTATTTGCTATATCATACGACTCATATGTCACATAATGGAAAATTTGACACTATAGCATTTGAACTGCTATCATAGCCGGTGTTTCTGGTAACGTGTCTTAGTATTGAGAGCTTATCATATTGATAAGAAAATAAATATTCTTTGGTGGCGATGTTTTTTAACTTCTTGATCGAATTCATCAACACCTATTTTCCACCGTTCTCCATCCATGTTAAGAAACAGATCGAAAGTAAAATTGCAAATATAAACTTCGTCCAGAAACCCACGAAGAATCTTTGTCAGTTCTTGTACTCTAATACTATACCCAAGATAGACAAATTATGAAAACATTTTGTTGTACATAAAATCAACTGTCAAAGTTCTGATCGTCTGAGGCGACTTGCGCAACTATTACAGGGCCATGAAACGACACCGTTTAGTGTTTAGTTGACAGTACGATAATCCATTCATCATCATTTTTTGATAAATAAACGTCAGACGACAGGAAGGGAAAATGGCGGACGCATGATGTTTGTCAATTGTCACCTTCTTACGTATTTTCATTATTGTTTTTAATTTACATTTTAATTTAAATTTCACTTTGATTTATTGTTTGTAATATTGACTTTACACTTGCTTCAAATGTAATATTATTGTCGCGGGTGTTCATTTTGTACGTTCGACGTTTTATCGCGCTGTAAACATTTAACTCCAGACTTCATCATCGTAAATATTTAATCGTATGGGTTGTTAATCGTGAATCACATCACCGTATCGACGATTTTAATTTCGTAAATAACATCATTATTTGCCAATTCCAATAAACACTTAATCGTAAGTTCAAATAATCGAAAACCAGTTAATCGTAAGACTAATTAATCAAACGAATTCTAAACGATAAATTCTCCCAATTGCATACCAAATTTTGTAATATTTTGTAATGGTAATTTCGTCTAGCATTGCTAGATTCTTAAATTTCGTCGAATACATATTAGAATCCAATCCAATCTTACTAAACGAATTTTCGTTTCGTTATATTTGCGTGCAGTATGATCAGATACTAGAAATTCAATAAAATTGGTTTTCAGTTTTTACGAAATCAATTTACGACCCCTGCTAGGTCAAACCCCGCCAGATCATTCAAAATTAATTTTGGAATAACGACAGAAAAACTATACAAACCAAATTCCAACATTATAAAACCAAAGTTCTAACCAGCCAGCATAATCTAATTTCTTAGGATGCATCTTAGAATTCAATAAAATAATACGAACTAAATTTAAATATCATTGGTTAAGAAATATTCGAAGTCCGTTCTGCTTCAAACATGTAATATAAATGTCGGTTTTACCAAGTTTAATAATATATTACACTAGGCCGCCACCAGATATTGGGTCAAATGTTACTCCATCAGCGTTTTGGAGAGCAAATCAACCTGACCAAGGTGGGTAATTAACTATTAACTACCAGAATTGTATCTAAAATACTTGTTAGAATCCTATTTAAACCCACAGAAAAGAACTTTTTAACGAAAAGTGTAGCTACACAAATTTACAAAAAGTGTAGCTACAAAAATTACGGAAAAGTGTAACTATTAAAAGGTGTAGCAATGAGAAAGTGTAAATAACAATACTAAAAAAGATTATTATTTTTTAAAAAGTTTAAATTTAAAAAGTTCCAGTCTATTAGCTTGGGTTTATTTAAACAAATTAACTCTCTAAATGTTTGAAATGACGTGTGCTACACTATGGTCGATTAAAACAATTTAAGAGATATTAACAAGTGCGGGTAAATGCTAGTCGAGCTATTCACAATAATTAGCCACATTACAATAAAATTATTTGTGGTGACTCCACACAAATTTTAAGGTGTAAAATTTGTTAAAAATCCGAAAATTCTGATTCCAGGAATCAGAGAGATGTTTGCAAATGAGCAAGTGAGTTGAGCTGTTCAAACAAAACTGATTTGGAGAGGTTCCAAATATGTTTCAAGGCGTGGAATTTGACAAAAATTCAAATGTTCGTTAAAGAACTTGCTATACTATGGCTGATTCTAGGAATGACAGAGATGTTACCAAGTGTGGGCATATGTTGTCTAATAATGAATGAGCTGTTTAAAACAGTTAACCATATTTAAACAAATATAATTTGGGAGGCTGCACCCAAGTTTCAAGGTGACAAATTTTAGCCTAAAGCAAAATATTCGGAATCTCAGAGAAGCTACAAAGTGTAGGTATAGTTGCCGCGAGCGAGTGAACGAGTTCAACTGTACAAAACAGTTGCTTTCACGGCATTTTTGTCAAAGATATTGTGCAGAATAAAGTATTTTGAGCTGTGAACACAGTTTTAAGAAATTATGAATCAGAGTATCACTTGTCGGAAATCCTATCCTCCATTGTTGCAAATGCTATTTCGCGTTTGCTGCGCAAAATAGTACGTATTACTTTTTTAATAATAAATACTTTCTGCTAAACAAATGTCTAGTAAAGTTAGGAAACCCATTATAAGATCAACTCAGGTGTTGCAAATTTTTTGGTAAATTTTGATTTTAATAAAATGATAATGAGTGTGAGTTGAAAAAATACCCATCTTAAACTTACTAATTTCGAAACAAAACCGCATCGTATATCATTCAAAATTGATTTGTATATGAAACTTATATTCGTTATGGTTTGAAATAAGGATCAAATAACTGTACAAATTTTAAAGAAGTTTATAAAATAAAATTTATTGCAATAAATAAAAAATAATTGAATTGTTATATATAAAAATGAAATATGTACATACCTTTTAAATTGCACGTATGCAACAACAGTTTTATGTTTATTGTATATCGTACGCGTATATTTTACGAACTTGAACCGGTAGTCCAAGATTAATGTGAGCGGTGCCATTCAAGTCTTCTGTACCCGCACGCCGTCGTCAAATCTAATAGAATTTTCTATTTGCCATTTTTTATAGACATCCGCTAAATTTAGACATATTTAAATAATTCGAGTAATTAATTCTATCGAATGCGCACTAGAAACGCTCAACGTGATGCTTTTCTTTTTCTTGTAATGAATTATTTTTTGTTATACGCATGAATGGAGTTTGTAGTTTTTACATATCGCGGTCTTTTAATGTTTTACCACCATTCAATTAAAGAACAAGTACATAACGTGTGGATAATAAAAGCAAAACGAGTGTTTATAAAGCAAATAAATTGACATTTTGGAAGGTGGCAGTAAAACAGCGCGTAAATTTACTTTGTATGATGTTTTATATTTCTAATCGGGACAGTCACGTATACCTACATTATATAATATTAATTTTATATCAAATTATTAATTATAATAAATCTGTCAAAATTAATTTAAAAAAAGTTTCTGATTTATACGAAAAATGCGTTTTTGCGCGGTTTCTTGTGCCCCATGAGATATCCTCATCAAAACACAACAAAAGAGACTTCCTATTTTGAAACCGCCGACATCTATCCATAAAATATAATTTATACGATTAATAGAAACGATAAAATTAATTTAATTAATATAATATTGAATCTTTTATTTTTATGTTTAGATATATCTAATTTTATTATGTGAGAACACAACCTATGAATTTAAGGCAGTATTTATCCATTTTTCTTAGAAATGCAATTCAATCGTGTGTGCTACTCTTCAAGGAAATTCAAAGCATCACATCACATATTACATATTCTAACACGCATTGATTTGTGTGAATGAACCCTTCAAATTGTTATTTTGGGGTACAAGGTTGCATAAATTATACTCATATAAATCAATAGAATCGAAGGGGTCGTAAATAATAATTAAATGGATACGAATTAAATCGTATAATATGTGTACTGAAAACCTTTGCATATACATTGTTGCCGAAAGTGTCAACTTACATTAAGTAAATTGAAATCGGATAGTTTTTTTTCTAAAGATTTATTGCACTTCGAAAAGGGGCTTTATAGATTACTAGTGAGGGTCTCATAAATATTGCACAGATACAGCTTATGCTTTTCTTAAAATAATCTTTATGAGATAGAAACTTGTTGTATCTCATCTAGGTTCGCCCGCGGTTTTTTTTCTGTGAAATATTTTGGTTTTTACGATAGTCCGTTCAGATACTTTTAAAATAAAAACATTTAGTTTCAAAGATTATTTGAAACTTCCCGCACATGATTAGTGGTTTGTGTTTTCCTACTTAGGAACCGCTGATTTAATAAAATTATTGGCTATTTTTGAGAGTTAATATATATGTATACCTTAAATTTGTATTAATAGTATAATACTAATACATATAACTTAATAAAAGGCGAAGAAAGACAGGAAATTAAACAATTGTTGTTAAAAATTTAGGTTGGGGTGCAAATGATTGACAGCCTCTACCAAGTATTCTCGGGTAGGGACGCACCCTGGGCAATGTATTTTAACACGAACGGTTGTGGTACGTTTTCGTATTAGTGGATCAGTATAGTTTCAACAGCAGTCAAATACAGCAAGAACGCATGCCAAAAGTAGAAGCAGAAGCGGTTCTGCCTCCGATATCTTCAACGTCGGTAGCAATGCAAATGATGGGCATTCTAATCTAGAAAATAAATCAAGCACTAAATCAAAAAATTGAAGACATGGAACTTCTAATCTCCAATCTTCAACGCGAGTGCCTGAAAACAGATAAAACAAATTCGAAAAAGGAAAACAACCATAAACAAAGAAACGTCAGACGACGAAGTACAACCTAAAAGAGACAAATCGCAGAAGACTGAATACTCAATGGACGAGGAAGAGTCTGGAAAGCACCTTCCCGGAAAGTATTTAACATCATTAATTTAACAGCAATGCCCATCGGATTAAACAATTATTAACGAGTTTTGATAGATTTCGTTTTCTTTTTTCCAAATATATGGGCCCACCAGCTAGGAATCTGTCGAACTTCTGCACTCCAAAACAATTGCAAATGCTTCCTTGTCAATTTTGTGGTAATGTAATTGTGCACCTGATAATTTCCTGGATGCGAAAGCGATTGGTAAATCAACTCCGCTGTCGCTGCGGTGGGTAAGAATAGCTAAGATCCCTTTGTCGAATGCGTCGCACGTCAAATACACATCTTTTTCGTCGTATTGCTCGTATTTAATCTCAACGAAAACCGGTTGCTCATGCCTTATCCATTTAAAACGTTGGTTTTGCCCTAAAAGTGTTTGTAAATTAGCAGCCCATGAAAAAGCGTAGTTTTTTATGTTTGTTGGTGGACTGGCGTTAGTGGTAGCATTCAATATCGCTGTGTTGGAAGAATTCCGTATTTGTTGAAGCGATGGCCTAGTTATATCAGTTCATCCTGTAAGACGGTGCATTTTTCTCGTTTGATACGGAAATCTGCTGTGTGTAGCCTTGAAAGTTCCTTTTTCAATAATTTAGATTGTTTAATGAGAACCGAAAGGACGAAAGGTTTCGAAACCTTAAGACGTAATAAAGAATAAAAAAGAAATTGAGCTAAATAATTGTTATTTATATTTTTTCTTCTTTCAATTACCGAATGTGTTTGTCGGTTTTTCCTGTGATGCGAGTACATGTATCGTTGGAATATAGCTGTTCCAAAGGGTAATCTATTGTATTTGTAGTGTTCCATGTGTGATGAAATTGTGACCAAGTGTTCCGATTCTGAATGAATTTCAAAGTGCAGGTAAGCATCCTTTGGTGCAACGTTCTTCATCAGCTAATGTGCGCTGTAAATTATCGAAAAATGGCACTGTATATTTTTCTAGTAATAGACAGGGATTTGTTATGACGCTGAAATCACCACAGATTATTATATCGCCTTTACGCCTCGGTACGTTTACTGTTGGTGTGGCTCATTCGACGGGTGTTTCGTTTGGATCACCTGGTATTAAAACGCTCTCATTAACTAATCTGTTGACTTCTTTTCCGACATTAGTCTTTGATGCACCCCATGGTGTCACTGAATAACTCGATGAAATTGACAAACATATGTTACAGCTCTATGTTCGTCTGCGACGAGGCCTTGTATTACCGTATTTCGGATTTTATATCCGAATAAACATGTGTAGGAAATGACATTTTAAATGCTTCACACCAGGGTAAACTAAACAATAATTGCTTTGCATGTTTCATGACAATTTGACTAGCAATTTGAGTGTCATTGTTGGTAACATTGGTAACTTATTACTGCCGTATTACATAAGATTAGATGCCTGTATTAGAGCTGGTTTGCCGATTTGTTTCCATAGTTGTTCATCATTTATGAAGTGTGACGCGCCAGAATCGTAGTCGCTTGCTTGCTTTAGCCCTGTGATTAATGCTGTAGATAAACACACTAGTATCATCGTCACTTTTTATGTCGTAAGGTTCGGATGTCGTAAATACTCTCCAAATGTTGCACGTTTTACGTGAATTATGGTGTGTGTTGTGGAGGTTTCTTTCATTTTTCTGTATATTTCTCCACACTTATTTCAAAGTCACTTCGCTCATGGACTCTGTTTCTTTCTCGGCAGCGTTTCTGGCGAGAATGAAACAGAGACGTATTGTTGTTTTCATATCTGGCCGGCGTTGTCTCACTTTAATTTCGCCATATTGATGACGAATGCCCGTTGCAAAACGGTTGCGTAACTGCCGATAGAGATTTTCAAAATCACAGTCATGACTAATTTCTCGTAACTCGTACACATACTATTCAAAGGACTGTGTTTCCTTTCGTGTACAGTTCCAAAATTGTGATAATGCCTTAAATCTAGTCGTTTTGTACGTATACAAATTAATTAAACGATCGATTATTTCGGTGGTGGAATCAGTAAAACACACTTTAAATTAATGATCCATGTTCACGTGTAGTTCCGTGTTGTTACCACTGTCTCCTTTCATGCGCCACAGTGCTTCAAAAGCATTGGCCAAATTTTTCGCTGATGGTGTTAGAGATGCGATTTATTGTTCGAGCTTGAAATTTTTTATAATTTCACGTACTTCTTTACGTCGGAATTCTAAGGTATTAGCTGTCGGGTTTCTGAATCTTTATTTTTTGTGATCTTAACGCTGTCTAAGCTGTAGGCAGATAATCCGATTTTTTGTAGAAAACTAGTATTTTGTAAAATGTCATCACTTCGCATCTACGAATCTTTCAATCAAAATGTTTTTTCTGATAAATGATACACTTTTTCACATATTTGGAAAATTTTGAAAGCCTTTATGCAACCTGTCACTTGCGGTGGAGAAATCTCTATCAGAAACACTGAGACCATAATATTTATCGAAATTCTTCATCTAATGTTTGATCCCGAACAATTACTCAGCATGTGACAATAAATATGTACGCAATTATTCGCACATCGGCCATATATCGAATGGTAAGAAAAGAAGAAAATATCAACCATTAACTAAGTCACATAATTACAGTATTATGTCAGCCGCTCACATCAAAAATCTGAACTTTACCAAAAAATCATTTTTGTTTGGAACACAGATATTAACCTTTTGGTCCAGATGAAGTCATCCCTAGGAGTCCTGCGAATAAATTATTAATTTACACCCACGACTGGTTCTAAGTTTTGTTTCATTTCGAATGAGTTTATTCCTTTGCGCAAACTAATATTTAAATTTATTTTCATATTTATAATATGAATTTGAAAAATCAGGTTGTCTCTCTGATTTTGTTAAATACAGATTATTTGAATAACCACTGGTGGGGTTTAGATAATCAGAGTGAGCACTGGTAAAAGGTCTTATCGTATCGGTGCCAGGTGTCTGAAAATATTTATTACTTATACTGAATTTTGCAATCCAACTAAACCGAATTGTTAAATTCTTATGAATTTTTATAAAAATATTAAGTGTAACTTAGAAGAGAAGTTGACGTGCTATAGTGGATCTAATTGGTATAAATAATATAGAAAATGAATCGTCGAGTTTGTCAGAAAATTCCATGAAAGTCCATGAAAATCCTCCAGGCCGATAGCCTTAGGATAACAGTCAAGTGCCCTTTCCAAACGGAGAGTAAGGGTATCATTTTTCGATCACTTAAATTAAATGTATTTTATTGGTTTGAGTAGTTTTAGTTTAGTTAAATTCTGGATATTGTAAAGTTTGTTCAAAAACGTTAGCCCTAGGTTGACATAAGCAAATTACTCAAGAACCATTATCCTTTTTCGTTCTCGTAAATCAAATCGGCATGTTTGGTTTGAGTAGTTTTTATTCATATAAATTCTGGATATCGTAGAGTGTGTCGGGAAATTCCGCTATGTGGGAATGTTAGCCTTAGGTTGACACAAGCAAATGAGTCAAAAGTCATTTATAAAAGAAGAGGACAGTTAAACCGTTTTCGTTCTCGTAAATCTAATCGACTTTATTGGTTTGAGTTGTTTTAGTTGAGATATATTCTGGATATTGTAGAGTTTGTCGGAAAATTCCACTATGCGGAAATGATAGCTTTAGGTTGAAATAATCAACTGAACCAAGAGTTATTTCCAAAAGAAAGAGAGAGTAATCGGGTACGGTTTTCGTTATCGTAAATCAAATCGATTTTATTGGTTTGAGTAGTTTTAGTTTAGATGAATTCTCGATATCATAAAGTTATTTACCTTTTTCCATAGCTTTAGGTTGACACAATCAAATTAGTCAATTTCAAAAGCAATGTCCCTTGATGTATCCTCTTTCGTTATCGTAAATCAATTCGATTTTATTGGTTTGAGTAGCAGAGGGATAAATGTCCCCTCTTATTGGAAATACTCGTAAGCTCCTGACTCATTTGCTCGTGTCAAGCTTCCACATAGTGAACATTTCCGACATACTTTACGATTTCCAGAATTCTTCTTAACAAGAATTACGCAGGCCAATAAAATCGTCTTGATTTACCAGAACTTAAAACGATACCCTCACTCCCAATTTATTTAAACTATATCTACTACCGATCGAATTGTCTTAAGTTACCAGAGCAAAATTCAGAATTATCCCATTTTTATGGAAATGTCCTTAAGATCATTTGATTGTATATCCTAATACAATTACAAGTCCTGCATAAGGCTTTGTACACAAATTTTCGTTACTCAACATTTTGAGATATTGTAGCTGTTATTATTATCTTCTTTAAAACTACTTGAAAATGAGCACTTTTCGGACTATTATGTACGACGTAAAACAATTTTTATTGAGTTTTTTTTCAAATTTTGACCCCAAATTCTTATAAGAATTTTTTTAAATGTGTATTTACTAATATTTTCGTTATTTTGGACATAAAAAGTGGGCTATCTGTTAGTCCTTTTTTCATGTGTAAATTTTTTTTATTGATAAGCAAAGGTTGTTCTATGCCATTTACGTATGAAAAACGGTATCGTTCATATGCCCACTACCGCTTCGTCTACAGGCCTGCATCCGAACATCAAAATTATCGATGACTTTTTCCAATAAAAGCGAATCAATAACCTCAATTTCAGCGCGAATGTTGTTTTTAAGTTGTTGAATTGTTTGCGGATGATTAGCATATTTCTTACCTTCCAAAAAACCCCACAAAAATAATCAAGTGGTGTTAAATCCGGGCTTCTTGGTGGCCAAGGAACTTCACAATTTCTTGAAACTATGCGATCAGCAGATTTTGTTGACAATAAATGGGTTGTGACATGACTTGCGTGACATGTCGATTCGTCTTGTTGAAACCAAAGGTTTTCAAATAAAAATGGCCCAATGATGTGACCAGCCCATAAACCACACCAAACAGTGACAATGAACTTCTCCTTCGTGAATAACATGAGTATTCTCCGCTCCCCAAATTCGTCAATTTTGCTTATTAAGTACCCATTAAGATGAAAATGAGATTTAACGGTACAGATGATTTTTTGATGAAAAACCTTAATTTCGATCAAGCATCTAATTAACAAAAACACGATGATTTAGATGGTGGCTTCAATTTTTGAGTTAGTTGAATTTGTATGGATTCAAATGAAGATCAACATGCAAAATACATCGTAATGTGGTTCGTCAAATGTTTAGTTCTTGTGAACGAACTGGATGAATATGTTGATACGATCTACGACCTACCACTGAACCAGTTTCTTCAAAACGATCAATAATTTTGCCCATAATTTACGAAATGTTGGCGTTTTTGAACGATTATACTCATAATAAATTTGGACAATCAAAATGCGTTGCTGTGTTGTTAGCGACTCCATGATGATAAATGAGATATTTTTGATTTTTCATATATCAAAGAATTTTTTTAGAACAAATAACATTAAGTACTAAAATCCATCGATTGAAGAAAGGACCAACAGATGGCCCACCCTAATGGGGGATAATATAATGTTCCATACTTCGCCTGAAAAATTTTTAATTTGTGGGACACCACTTATTAAAACTAAATCATCGATAAGCTGCTGGTACTAGCTACTAAATAACTATATTTTGTAGAATATAATATCTCTTGGAATGTAATATTTCGTTCTCTAGAAATTTGTAGACGTCAATGTAGTTTGATCCAAACTAGTTCCTTGCACAAATTAACCATCAATACTATTTATCAATAGCTATTTTATGTTAAACTATTCGTAAAGCATACGACAATGGGATATGTCAATGCAATTTTTTTTATGAAAGCAGGTTCTCCAATCATATCAGATTTTGTACCAAATAAGTAATAAATTAAGTAAAGCAACTGTTAAAACCGAAAATAATATAAATTATTTTAAAATTTCGCTAATTAAAAATACAACTCGAACCAGGATTGGTCTCGCAAACAAAAATTTCGCAAACTGAACTAGGTATTAAATTTGTATTTATGTGTATTATGAATTTCAAACCCAATTAGCATTATGAGTTTAATCTGTTCATTAACTTGGAACTGTCTATCTATCTCGTTTACTTGAAAGATTTACTTAAGATTAGCGAATTTCTATTTTAACTGTAGTTCATTAATATAATTAATATTTGTTTTAATTTCTCTACTTTCAGGTAAGTTCGAGCACCACAGTCCGCCACGGTTACATTTTAAGGTTATTTTTAATATTATTTCTATTTATGTTCATATTATCATACAGTTCAAGATCAATACACTCTAAATTAATATTTTGTCACCTCTAATTTTTTTATAGCTGCTATACATCGTGTTACTTAGTAATAATTATGTAAACAACAATTTTTCAATTTCTAAAATAAGTACAATTAAAAATTCATAATTACATGTGGGGGAAAAGATTTGTATTGAGCTATATATAATGCGATCATAAAAAAAACATTATCACAACAGCATAAAACACCACTCGCTTTAAGAGCATACATAATATACATAGTATATGTACGTACATAAGATGTATGTTTATTTTATAGATCTTGAGTGTTATTTTTAACGATCTGTTCAGCATATGGATTTCTAACAAGGTGAACCCATAAAATATTTTTTTTAGATCATGCAGATCATAAAATATTGATTCGTAATTTTAATACAATTCTGAATATTTGATGTTCGTCTTGACATAATACTTAAACTAACAAAAATCAATAAAATGTTATTATTTGTTTGGATTCATTATGATAATTATAGTAAAAATAAATATTTGAAACCATAAATGATTAATGTTTGAAAATTAATCATTAATCAAATCCGTATATGTATCATAATACGAGAGAGAGGAACAATTTCAATTAATTTTATTATTTGTCAAGATGCAATGAAAAATAACGATCGTGGTACCCCTCATATATTGCAATACAATAATTATTGTTATCTATCACACACTTCAACAATGTGGCTGTCATCTATCTTCTGCTGTGTGCTTGTTATGCATGAGTGGGATCATAAAATATTTACTACTATCACGAAAAAAAATGTAGTTTCCACAGAAAATGGGTTAATCAAAAATCTAACTGTACTTCGTCTCTAAAGATAAATTCAATATGTGGGATAGAATAACAATAGGCCAGTAATTAATTAAATTATAAATAACAACAAAATAATGGGTTTTACAGCAACAACAACTACTGGTTTCTAAAGTTTTTGAAGAAAAAGCCGAAAGTTACTAAATGGCTATTCAATTTTCATTTTTTTTGGTGGTTTCACCGTTATTCATAATTTAATATCATTTTGCGGATCGTGCGTAGTGCATGTGTGTCTAAATTTATTTTTCGGTTTTTGTTTTTACATCCGGAAATTAAGTAGAGAACAAATTATCAATTTATTGCTCAATTGTCAGCGAACATTTCATACGTTTGAACTATTGTGATCTCGTGCTGGCCTAATTTTTAAGGTAAGCATGCACCATTTCATGTTTTAAATTTTTTTACCGAAGTCTTATTTTTGTATCACACCAGTAGCAGAGACAATCAAAACTAGATTTCTCATCTAAACGAAAATCGTTATATTTTATTCCAAACAAAACAATTTTGATTGTATGAATTGAACATAATAAATAATTTATAGTAAGTATCGAAAGCAAGATATTTTTTTATGCAAATTTTAAGAACTTAACGCCGTGTAAACTCCTTTGCTTAGAATCATAATTCCCAAGAATACATTTTATTTATTTATTTAAAGAAATCTATTCTGTGATTTACATGTATGATTTCAGAATTTAGTTATTTTAAAACAAAAATATTAAAAATTCAAGTAAAGTTAACACAAAATTATAAATCAAATTTAGATTTAACAATTAAAAATTTTAAAAATAATTCTTAAGGATATTTTTAAAGTTGTCCTTTGATAAATTAAAGTCAAATAGATCATCGACGATGTTAAAAAATTTAGACAACCTAGTAATGGGGTTATTTTCTACATAGCTTGTGGAATGGTGTTCAAGTGCTAAAACTCATGATTTCGAAATGTTCTGCAAGACACATGAATGTGTTTTCCAAATGTTTTCCAAATGTAACCTGAATCAATGTGACCAAGCAAAACGTTACCAATAAAAGCCGCACCTAAGAGTAGTCGTCTATTTTCAAGCGTGCATATTTTGTAATCCGTGCATCTTGTTGAGTATAGAGATAACCGAGCCACGTTTTCATGGAATGGTAAATTGTGGTCGTAATTCCAGTCACTTTTCTTTAACAAGAAAATCAGAAACTTCTTTTGTATAGCATAGTATGGATTCCAGACCGGTACAGCGTATTCCAGTTGAGATTGAACGTAAGCGAAATAGAGTAAACATAAGGCTTGAATATCTTTAGATTCACCTGTACATCTTTTAAGAAATCCAAACATGACATTCGCTTTCGCAATACAATTTTCAATATGCCTATTAAAACTGTCATTTTCGACAAATGTAACACCAAATCTATGATCTCATTGACTCTTTGGAAAACTTCGTTGCTGACGTTGTATGAAGTAATTAACGGAGTGCTCTTATGATGGAAATACATGATTTTCCATTTCTTGACGGTTGTGAAGTTTGTTCCAAAAAAAAAATCCCGTGTACATATACAAATCCAATAAAAAAATTGAATAATGAACTTGTATTAGTAATTACACTGTTAAACCAACATTTTGGCAAAATAACCCTATTATAATAGAAAGAGACGAAAATAGGCATATATTTTGCAGAAACGGTAGCAACAGAAAGAGTAAGAAATAATCTTGAGAAAACAAAATAAAACACATTAAGCCATTTACTTGAGTTCAATAAATTAATTTAAAAAAATAAAATTTAAATATTATATTTAAACTAAACATTATTTACTATATAGATATTTAAATTTGTTTAAAGATGAACTAAAAAGTAAACAATATGAATTCTTGTAAGAATACAAAATATAACTCAGAGCAGGGGTTGAGCTGCTTTAGCGGATTTCATTGATCTAAATAATTTGGAAACAAATCGTAGTATGTACAAGAAAATTTCACTACGTTGAAATGATAGCCTTTGGATAACAGTCAAACGCCCTTTCCAAACAGAAAGTAGTGAAATATTACTTTGCGATCTCGTAATTCAAATCGGTTTTAATGATTTGAGTAGTTTTAGCTTAGAAAAATATCGTAGAGTTTGTCAGAAAATTCCACTACGTGGAAATAATAGCCTAAGAATAACATTCCTGCTCTAAATTTGGATAGGAATAGTCCTATCCAAATTTAGAGCAGGAATACCAAATGACAAAAAGAATAAAAAAAATTATATACTCTTGCGCCGTTTTTTACATACTAATATTATTTGTTGTCATTGATATAAATCTTAAATATACAAGACTAACAAATATTATATTGAGAGAGATTAAACATTAATAAATACTTAAGCAATATATTATAATTTTAATATTTCAAAAAATACTATCTGTATAAAACGAATGAAGATGAAAATGAGCCCCAATCAAGCCATTTAAATCGGGTGTGAATATATACTTCAATTAACACATAGAGTGGAACTTTCCAAAACACTACAACATCCTGAATTTATCAATGCTAAAATAATTGAAACAAATAAAATCGATTATTAGTTCTACATAGTGGACATGCTCTACAACATCCAAAATGTATATCAGTAAAACTTGTGCAAGCGAATAAAATCAACCCAATTTACGAGAAATAAAAAAATAATACATCTTTTGTTCTTTAGGAAATGACTATTGAATGAATTGTTTGTGTTAATTCAAAGCTAACAATTGCACATATAGTGGAATTTTCCAACAAACTTAACGATATCAAGAATTTATCTAAACTAAAACGACTCAACCCAGTAAAATCGGTTTGAATTGCGAGAACGAAAAATCGTACCTATCCCCTAAATAAGGAAATGGCTCTTGATTTATTTGATTGTGTCAACTCAAAGCTAACAAGATGTACGCAAACTAATAAATTCGACTTCATTTAGTAGAACTGAAAAGAATACCGCTACTCTCAATTTGGAAACTTGAGTTATTTTATTGTGTTACCTCATACTAATTTTCCTGTAGACCATGATCTTAGTAATTTGATTGATTGATTGATTAGAATGTACGGCCAAGCCTAAGCAAGGGTCCCGGATACGCCGGGCCTACCGTACACCCTTTTACACATAACAAGATGGAGGGATAGGAAAGGTTGTTAAATATGATAGACTTGACCCGGTTACAGACACCTAAGTAGTCAATAGTTAGTAAATTATTAAGCACAAGACAGCACAATTATTTTTGGTTTTATGATATAAAAGATCAGCATCCTGAAAGAAAAAAAAAAAAAAAAAAAAAAAAAACCTTCCGCCCCCAACTCTTCAATTTAACCACAGTCGTTTGATCTATTAAATGTTATTTTAATCAATTGTCGGCAAGACAAATTAAATCCCAAATATATAATTAAATTAAATTAAAATTAGGATTCAACCTATAAATAAAAATATGTATTAAATACACATATCATCATATAATACAACATATACACCCACATATACACACCCTACATATATGTGTAGATATGTATATTCATACATTCATACACATATGCACACATCCACATACATATATACACTCATAAACACGAGTATACATATAATTACACATATACTATATTACCTATATGCATACATATACATATAAACACCAACTCCTATACCCTGCATAAAACATTCAAACATCTACCTCCAAATATATTTATATAAGCAGACTTATACAACCTTAATAATAATTCTCTATTACTACATTCAATGCATGTATGTAGGTTGTAATTATTAACATATAGCATTCAATAGTACACTCAGATAATTTTAAATCATAAACATAAAATAAATATTTATTAATTAATAATATACTAAAACTTCAGGATTCAATAATAAGCAGCATGTTCCATCAAACCGATAAGCAAATTCAATGTTGAAGTACCTAACCACCACACTTCTAAAAGAGTTAATAGATTAATTATTAAATAATACTGCACCACTAATTCAAGGAATTACATTGCTGGACTTATAACTGGTAACACTATTGCCAAGTAACCCTATAAAATTTCCTCCACCTACTACAATAACCCATATAAGCCTAGTGTTTTAATCTATTAACAAAAATATTAAACCAATTGACGTAAGCCAACTTAAATCCTATATACAATTAAATTAAATTTGAATTAAAATAAGAAAAGAAAAATAGTAATTAAACTAATCAAACTAAAACATAATAAATATAATAATTTATTACTCAGAGACTGAATACTTGGATACAGGACTGTTACTAAAATTAGTTAATCTCTGAAATCAAAATACGGCCGAGTAGAAGGCGAACAAAACAACACGATCGGCATGTATGCAGGCCCAAATAACCTAATTACGAAAAAACATCTTCATACAAATGCCATAGAAATTTCCTTTTGTTAAGATTCTCGCCGACCCTACCCATCCTTATCTCGTACATGCAGCGTGCACATAAACTATGCCCATCCACCCTCAATCCCGATAAACTATACCTTTCACTTTCAAGTCATTCCTCATTCAGAACTTCACCATTCTCCGCTAAGACGTCTCTAATCCGACGATCACCGTCCCACATGCAGAGCAAAATTTGTGTGTATGCACGTGTGGATGACGAACGAAATTACCACTCTTCAAGCATATACCCCAACCGCGATCTATACATTTTATACGACGATCATCAACCCAAAGACACCACCGCGGAAAATGGTAAACTTCTGAACGAAAACTAACTACCCTAACAATAAATAAACAATCCACCAAAACCAAAGATAAATAAACCAAGTTCATGCTTAGGCGAATGAAAATTCATTTCTCCGCCGCATCTACAAGATACAATCTAGTAAAGTGAAAAAACTCTTCAAAAAGAAAATTCCATAGCATTTGTATGAAAGTTTCTTCTCGAGTTTACGGTTTACGTGCACCCATACAAAGTCTATATATTGCGAGACGGCCGTGCACATGCATAGGCCCTGATTCATCGTTTATTATATATTCATTTCTACGCGATCATCATACACGCACACATTGAAAGAAATAATATACGAGTAAATATGTATAGATAAAACAAAAGGTAGTCGTCGATAACCAAAACATGCTTACTCTTCTTAACAAAAACAACAGCAAAAATTGTTAACGAGTGTAGCAAAATAGAATAACAGAATTGAAAACCCTTTCTCGCGTAACCAATACTCGAATAACTCACTACATGAAAATACTAGTACTCTACACCTTTATGTAATATAAAGTACAGTTAAAATATATGTTTTTAAAACAAATGAATGAAACAAATTAAAAAATTGAAAAACACTTAACTTAGGCATCCTTTGGCACCAAAAAAGTCCTACATCTTGAAGATTTACATACATTGCGTACGATGCATTCCAGCAGCGGTATCAAAATACATATAAACGAAAATTGTTATCTGCATATTTTACACCATTACAGCGCACCGTACACAGATTAATATAAATATTCAATACGTACAACTATTCACTTCACTTATTAAATTCACGAAAATTATTATTGAAATTATTATTTATTTAATTTATCGACACTACAACAATATTACTTATTTATTAGTTAATTAAAATCTACATTTAAAATAAATTATTTATTTATTTAAAGGAAAGACAAAAACACGTCCTTCCTCTACGACGATCAATCGCCGACCTAAAACAGACAACTACACATAGGATTCCCAAGCGGTCACCCATCTAAGTACTAACTATGCCCAATGTCGGTTGACTTCGGTGATCGAACGAGAACCGGTATGTCAAACATGGTGTGGCCGTTGTCATTTGTAGACCATGATCTTAGTAATATATATAAACTAAAACTACCCATTACGAACGAATTGAGTTAATTTGCCAGATCAAAATTCAGAAGTATCCCATTTTCATGGAAATGTCCGTTAGCTAACCTAATTGTCTTATCTGTCTTCTGGATATCGTTTTATCGTCTAATTTCCACATAGTGGCTTTATACACAAATTTTCTATACCCGGCATTTCGATATATTGAAATATTATCATCTGCAAACTTAAAAACTACTTAAAAATGAGCAAAATAGAAAATGATTTTCCGGGCTATTATGAATAATGTAAAATACATTTATTGAGTTTATTTTCTAGCTTTCACTCAAAATATTTTTAACAGTGTATTTACTAACACTTGTTTATTTTTGTTATTTGGGACATACTTCACTGCCATATTTCTTGATATTTAAGTAAAGCGAGTTTCGAGCACACCTATCGATGTCTTCTTGAAGTTTCTTCTTATCTAGCATTCCATTAACAGCTCGAAAAATGTTCATATCATCAGCAAATATGAACACGTTTGAGTTTTTGATTATCTCGGTTATTTGATCTATCAAAACAATAAATATCCACGGTCCGATGTGAGATCCTTAGTGAACTTTAGGATCTAACTAACTTTAATAACGTTTGCTTTCTCATTTCTTATTGTTACAAATTGTCGCCGGTTTGATAGATAAATCCGTGTATGCTACATCAAGTTGATGATGGTTTTCTATCTCATTAATTATTTTACTGGCGAATTCAACCAGATTAGTTGATGTGGATCAGCTAGGCATAAACCCATGCTGGTTTATTGATATATGTATGACGTGCAATTGTGGATTTAAAGTTGTTGCATAATACTAATTCAAACAATTTTGGAATTGATGATGTAGTTGATATTCCTCTGTAGCATGTAACGTCATCTCGTTGGCTCGATCTAAAAATTGGTGTAATTGTTGAAATTTTCTATTTTTCGGGAAACACGCCGGTGCTTAATGAGTGGTTGAATAGGTAACGTAATGGAATAGCTAAAATGTCAGCGTACTCCTTCAGAATAGAAGAGGGTATATGGTCAAGACCACAACTGTCTCTAAATCTCTTTAAAGCCGATAAAATGTTATCCTCGAATATAACAGGAGGAGTTATTGATACGTTGCTATTGCTGGGTTGTTCGTACAATCCAGTACTAGCGCTTGGTTTATAGAGTGATCGAACAAACGTGGCGAACATTCAGTTATATCTTTTGAGTTTGAGGAGCTGGTATTGTTATAGGTTATATTAGCAGGGTATCCTTCAATTTCGCGTTTATTCCTAAAGTATTTCCAAAATTGTTTTGGATTTACTTTATTTTTTCCTTAAATTTGATCGAGATACGACCTGTAGTTTGTGATGAAATAAATTTCAAATTCCTTACTTTGTTGTAGAAACATTGGTTTATCCGCATCTAACCCGCTTTTCAACATTTTGGCGACTTCCGATTTTTTAGGTTAACTAGTCTATCAATGAATCACAGTACTTAGATACATAAAGTTCGAAGCCTTGCAGCATAATATCACTAAATTTATTACGCACGGTTTGTTTTTTTGAAGTTGTATTTGATTGGTTGTAGGTGTTCCGAACTCGTCATTAAATTAGTTGATTCAAATACGATGTCTAAAGATTTGTGATTGATATCATTTATGACAAAAGGTAACAGAGATTCTGAAATTTTGAAAGTGCCAAGGTCGTTGCCGAAGACAAGATCCAATAATCTATCACGATTATTAACAATTGGTTCAAATTATAACCGAGCATGGCGTCCACAAATAAAAATTCCGCATCTGTTGTATATCTGTTGTATAAAATCACCAAGCACAAGCACTAAATCTGACGAGTTTGTTGTATTAATAACTTCACCAATCGCATCGATGTAAGCTGCGTAATGATCACTGTTTGATTGAGGTGGTATATATGCTGCGTAGATGAATAGATTGGTTTAGTTAATTTTGATTTTTACACCAATTTGTTTAACTCTCGATGCGGCTAAAGTTACTGGACCATTCCAGAGTTTAGAATGTACTCATCAATACGCCACCACCCGATTTCTTTGAGCTAGTTTTAAGAGACCGATTGCATCTGTAAACAACGTAATCAAGACCAAAAAATTCACTGCTCATTATGCCGGGTTTTAATGAAGTTTCACAAATTACATAGATTAGGTAGTTTGATTTTAAAACGAAGTTATAGAACTTAGATGCTTTTGATGCCATTTTGTTGACGTTTTGATAGTAAATTACATATTTCTCATAAACCAAACTTTTCTTGAATTTTATGGGTTGATTTACTTTTTGAGTACTATAGGTTCGAGCTCTCATTAAAAGTGAGTGTAGTAGATCATTAGCCACTGGTGAAAAAAATCTAAATAATTGTGTGTGTCTTGAAATTGCAACTATGTCATGGGGTACACTATCGAACAGCTCAAGTGGTTGAGAATTGATTCTAATACATATCTCATTTGGTGAGATTATTCCTTGGGCTTCGTTGATGACGATCCACGATCGATGACGATCCATACAAATTGATGCTTTGTGCTTTAGAATTCCGCTAAAAATAGGCCTGCACTAAAATTTAGATTCGGTAAGGCATGGAGTAAACTGCCGGAAATGTACAAATTCGATTCATTGCCCTCCTCTACGAAATATTCAGAAACACGTGTTTTTGAATATAAATACATTCATTTGATAATTTAAACTATAGTAAAATAATTTAGCCATCAATAAACTAAAGTCCACAAATTTAATGGGTTTCCAACAAAAAAATGTCGCTTGATCCTCAGGATCATAGCACTAACAAATGGCACAGTGGTTAAAGCTTTGGCGTTTAGTTCAGGGTACCAAGTTCGAACCTGATTTTCCTCGATTTTGGTTACTGCCACAAAAGAGTTGGGAGTGCTTCAACCCCAGAGTAAATTTCAAAGATTCAAACAAAACTATGAAAATAATTTAAGGTGAATAGCCTAGAGAGAAAAGAACAAACAAATACAAATTTGGAACATATTTAAAACACAAAAAGATGTGTAAATATGAAAAAAAAAACCAACCACCCCAACATGCCA
This sequence comes from Nephrotoma guestfalica, assembly GCA_963691935.1. Taxonomy (NCBI): domain Eukaryota; kingdom Metazoa; phylum Arthropoda; class Insecta; order Diptera; family Tipulidae; genus Nephrotoma; species Nephrotoma guestfalica. The sequence continues at coordinate 134,429,709 of OY829914.1, read as the reverse complement.
AAGTGTTTGATGCGGAGATCTGGGCAAAGGATTCAAGAGCTGATTACTCCTCTAGTGATTAAATCCGTTAGTAATCATATTAAGTACAGCGTCGTTTAACATTATACGGAGATAATTCAGAACATCAGGTAATTTTTACAAATGTCCGCAAGATGAGTAAAACAGAATTGAAACACATTACACTCATATCAAATTATGTGGACTCAATAAATAAATCACAAATAATCTCAAGAACAAAGCTAAATAAAATCAAATATTGGACGAGTTATTACACGCTTTTCTCGATAAAGATCTCATTTCAAAATTTTGAATTTTGTCTTATACTAAGTAAACAAAATCAACAAAAAATCACAGTGCTCCCAAATCAAACAGACCAGACTTTCAAACATTATGTACATAACGAGATTTAAATTTTTTTTAAATATGTCCACGGAGGATGCTTTAATGGGAATGATCAGCATACAGTAATAGAGCCAACACATCGTATTGTGCAACGTATGTGCTTTGGCTAGGCGCAATTTTAATTGGAAAATTGGTGAGGATTTAGATTATTGATAAACGGCATTAATTCTGACATATCATTTTAGTTTGGAATTCATTCACGGTACGATATACTGTATCTCTTGAAAGATTTAAATCATTTTAGGAGATCTTTCTATTTGGTCCCAATGATTGTTGAACACTAGATAACTAAGAAGCTATATTAGCTTTCTTATTCCACCAAAACGTTTGAGTCGAACTCAAGGAAAACGTAGCCAGTACGCCTTTTATTACAGTATCCCAATCATTAATTAACCAATTTCCTTAGTTCAGTTCTCGATTATAATAGTATTACTGCTGAAATGTTTGCTAAGGTAAAGGTAAATCGTATTTCTTCTTTAAAGAACCTTTAAAAATGTATCTCTTGAAGATGACGACTAACGTAGATTCTTGACAATATGTTTTAGGATGAACATTACTGTTACTCTCTCTCTCTCTCTCTCTCTCTCTCTCTCTCTCTCTCTCTCTTTCTCTCTCTCTCTCTCTCTCTCTCTCTGGCATTTTGTACCGTATTCCAAGCATAACGGGTCTCTATAGGCTAAATGGATTGGGTGATCTTATATTTAAATTGCGTCGAAAGAACATAAGATAAAGACGTATGTTGCGTGGGTGGGTACAAGTACCTATACAAGTTAATATATCATGAGTCTTCCCGATTTTCTAAAAATAATAATCGGTAAGATTATTTTGTAATGTTTGCAATTATAAATAGCTTTTGATAAATTCATTTTAGCGAATAATCCTGAACTAATTCTCGCAATCAAAAATCATATCTTTAGGGACAAAATTTGTTTTGCTCTCACATCAAGCTTAACTAATAATATTTGGCCTCGGATTATCCGGTTATTATCTTTGCCTAATAGTTATAACTCGATTTTCTTAGAGATTACCATTCAAAAATCTTGCCTCTAGACTTTTTATAGTTTTTAATTTTACATGTTGCGAGAAATTTTAACTTTACCACTAAATGAAAGAACTCATTTTAAAGCAAGAATCAAGCAGTTTGTTAAGGCTGGATTAAAACAATTAACTACTTTAACACGAAATTTAAAATTTTTGGCCAGAATAGATCTTTTAGAATCCAAGACACTCTAGGTCTTACTCTACAAGAACAATAGAGATTCACTAAATTTAGTCTCTATCCTTTACCATCCAGTTCAAAATACCTTAATTTGGAATATGCTGATCGATATGCAAAATTAAAAACTTCTGTTTTTAATGAGCTAGGCTAGTTTTCTTGTGCAACATTAAGTATATCGTGTCGTCGTCCCGTTTAGCAAAGTAAGATTAATCTATTCCTAAGACCACTTCATGTCTCTTTTACTTGTTCTCAACGTAGTTTCATAAGCATTCCAAGTATTTAATTGAATTACTATATACTCAACAAACAAATTTGTCGATAAAAATTAAAATGATATTTTTAAATCTGTTACCTTGATTTAGACTTAACATTTACCACGAAAAATCGTATTTTATTGTATAAGTCATTAATTAGCATTGAATCATAGATGTTTAGCATCCATATTGTATTCTGTTCTTCTAGTGAACAATGTCTTTAAGCGAAGTGAGATTGAAATTTATTGAATTGTCTCTAACGTACTAAAAATTACTGGAAAGCATAGAAGTACTTTCCGTACAGATAAAGTATCGAAAAAAGTACTCTAGTAACTACAAAATCATCCTTGCTGTCAACTATCACATCCAATTTCCAATTACGGCGTTTATAACATAATATCGTGTTAAAAATGAACAAACTGAGATTAAAAAATGTGAAGTGTGCGAGCGTGATAAACATATCCAGATTCTTTGCAGTATGAGTATGATGAACACATTTAAAATTCACCATAAACAAACAGAATAATTTTTATCTGTGAGTGTTGACTTTTAGCTACATTCTTACATTAATTTATGCTTGAAACAAATATTAGTCATTTCAGTGAGCAAAATATTTACAGTTCAATTCAACTTGATATTTTTGTTAGTTTCATCAAATATCAGTAGATGTCAGCAAAATATATTTGATTCGAACTTTTTACCATTTTTGTAGAGATAGCACTTTAAATTTGTTATAAAAATTTGCATTTCGTCTAAAATTAACGATTAGAAACTTTAATAATGTCTGTCTGATATCAATTTTTTCGACCAAATTACTGACCAAACAAACTTTATGTTAGTTCGTAACAGTTGTTAATAGATGGCGTAAAACACAATACCTTGTACAAAATATTATTCTAATTGACAAATGCCAAAGTTGGAATAGATTTCATATACAGAACACTAAATTTAGCTCGCGGTGAGTAATTCAATTTAGTAATTAATTTTATTACTTTTTACTAATTATGAAGTTTACTTACAGAAATATGTTCATATTTGAGAATATGATTAAAAATTAGCCGGAAAAATAAAATTAAGTTCATAGTTTTATAGGTTATGTAATACATCAACGTACCCTCATTAACGAATTACATCGAAATTTCGTTAACAGAATTTTTAGTATTCAAAAATACGTATTTGGGCCAAATCTTAACAAAAAAACTAAAAGAAATCGGAGAAGAATAAATACCTGATAGAATTAGATGAGTTAGTAGTAAATATATAAATATTATTTAATTCAAAGTATTTACATATTTGCATATTATAATTTTTATTCGTTCAAAGAGACTGGTTATTTTTTTTAATTACGCTGTAGCGAAATTTCGTAAAAAGAAACTTCGTTAAGCAAGGGATTGGTGAATTAAATCCATGTTAAATAAAAAAAGGTATCCAGATAATACGTATTAATCCCTAAATATTATTGAGGGTTTGAAAATGAATTCCAAGTGAGTGTCCTTTCATAGTGAGCAAGCCCTTGATATTTCGACCAATATAAGAATAAATGTGTGTAAAATTATTGATTATTTTGGCTCTAGCAAGAGCTTACTAAAGGCTCCGGGGTGAGTTGTTAGATGCGGGATTTGTATATGCCATTAGCCTAGCATCTCCGCCATCATTTGGTATAACAAAACTTGTGGTTCAAACTTCGTAGATGAGTAGTGGTCCGCACGAAATTAAACTATTTAATGTTGAGGACAAATCTTAAAACTGGAAGTGAAGTGGCGAAAAATGCAACCACATTGCTGCTTGCTTATTACACGTCTATCGATGTTTTATTATAAAAATATTGGTATGCTCCCAAATATGGGTATGAAGCCAATAAGATGCACGGAATTGAAACAAGGTTGGAGTAAAACTGAACGTAAAGAAATGACCGAACAAAATGAGATTGGCCGAGACCATAAATTAACCAAAAAAGAAACGATTGCCGATGCTCAAAGATCGTTGATTAATGAAATGATTCGATCAGGCCATCTTATGTTTTCTCATCTTTAATTGATTATCTTATTTAACACCTATTGTTTTAGTTATACTAGATTCGGAGATTAATAAAATGTTACAGAGCATTTGCACAATCTGCCCGATGAGTATTGAGCCTAAAATTGAGAAGAAGCTCTCAAGATTTACCATCCAACGTTATCGCTGTCGAGAGCTTTATGGTTACTGGAGAGAAAGTTTAGAATTACCGGTAGTAACTCGTATTCTTTGTATATTCTAGAAATCGCCGAATTCGAATTGGGATCATCAAATCTATTTACGATATTAATTTTAAGGGAAATTAAAAACGCGTTGTGTCAGTGTTGGGGAAACCCCAAAAGCATCGGGGCAAATTCTGGTCAAAAGTTGAATAGTTTCTAAAAAATATTTGCTGGCTGTTTTTTCATTGACTTGAAAGGGAACTGCAATTTTATGGTATGTTTGATAGTGTTTAAGATCGACTAGACTCTAAACATAGTTAGTAGATTTGGGTACCCCAGTCATCGAAACTAACTTTCCATCATCATCGTAAAGCATAATTTGAAAATAGTTGTGTTGAACCGGTTTTAAATTTTCTTGTACGCCGATACTTTAAGTTTTAGATAGATTTTCATGACGAAGGCTGGCAATCATCACTAGTCGGCTCACTTGGAATTGCCAATCTAAAAATAACTGTGAACACGTAAATAGTTACACGGAATATAATAAAATTTACAAACAAAACCTACCTCACTGTTGAATTATTTATCACAGCATTTGTTGCTGTTTTTAGTACCCCAAGGTTGGTAAATTGAAACAGGGGAATGCATTATTGGATAGATAAGGTTCCTTTACGACTCTGGATAATCTGTTAATAATTGTTAAGTCGGAATTGATGAAATGTTGATTACAAGCCATAATACTTTTGGGGAATGGTTTACCCATTTTCAATGCTAGTTTTCATTTCACTAACTCATCTTTTAGCTATAACACTCGTTTAGGTAATCTGGGCATTGAAATGCCATATTCATGTACATATGACTTGCACTGAGGAACACCACAAATGTTGGTACTATACATCTTAGTTGTTGATTTTTCTTGTTCCATTTTAAATAAAAGATCACACTGTTTGTAATTAATCACTATCACTAAAAATAAAAACAAGAGATTTTTGTTGTGTTAATTTACTAATATGTATTGTTACGAATTTCGGACGTTTGATGTGGAGTCACACGCGATTTTTTAAAACACTCGTTGATCGCTGTTCGAGATTATTATTTTTACTGCATTTAGCGATGTATATGCATTGCGATTGTAAATCACTTCCATGTAGTTGTATTATTTACCAGGTCGCCACCATTTACAATTGCTTTCGTTATTTGCATATTCCTCTCCAAGAGAGGAGAAGAATGCCAATCTAAAATCCAATCCCCAATCAATATTGGAGGAATACTTGAACCGACAACATCCTGTAAAGAATAATAATCACTTAATAAAATGATAGTCTTCAACTGGGTTCCAACTGTCGAACTTTGGGTTATACCATTGGTAGTGTATAACTTTAGCACTCGACCACCGAGTGATATGCTTGTGTAAAGAAGAATTGGTAACAGTATTATAAATAATTTGCATCGAGAATATATCCCATCTATATTAAAGGAGAGACAAAAAATTATAGATACACATTAGTTCAATAAAATTACGCTAGAGCAAACCGTACCATTCATCAAATAGCAAATTTAATTTGAGGTTTATGAATTGTTGAAGTATTTATTATCAATGGTGGGTAAAATTTGAAAAACAAATATTCTAAGTATTAGACACACAGTATATGTTAGCTAGGAATATACAATATTTTATAAAAATAATATCATAATTTGGTAATGCAACTAAAATGTCAGAAAACAGTTCCAAATATATGTAGGTTATTCGAACACTACTCGCAAATAGCTGTTGACGTTACCTGCGAGTAGTCGATATTATCTACGAGTAGTAACTTAACTTGATTTATTGATTTATTGATAGATTGACAAAACAATTTTAGTAGAGGAAGAGCAAATATGGATGCATTATAAACGAACATCAACAACAACAAAAATACTTTCATTAGGCATACAAACTTCAGATTTTTTCAAAAAACAAATCCACTCCATGCTAATAGCCTCCATGTTGAGTTCAAGCTCATTTGTTACGGAGGATACTGCAAGAAGTGAATACATACAAACTATGTCCAAAAACAATATAAATAAATATAAAAATATTATAATAAAAAGTGTAATATAATAAAAATAGTACTAAACATGTATTGTCATTCAAGCTCTCTCTTTGGAATTCTAACAGAAAACGAAGTATTTAGAGACGTACACAAGTTTATAGGGGGAAGTAAACGTAAATTTGAAGAATAAGACCTACTGAACAATAACTCATTAAATAAATAGGGAGGTTGCTTAGTCCTGAGAAGCTTAAAAATAAAAAGACAAACGCGAAGTTCATAAAAATCAACTAAATTACAACCCAGAATCAAATTCAAAAAGGGAGAAATGTGATCATATTTCCTAATACTAAAAACAAAACTAGTACAAGCATTGAAACATCTTTGGAGAACATTCATATTCTCCTGAAGCATACCAACAAAACAACATCCCCAAATAGAAAATGTGGAAGAAGGTGCGAGAGGAACATACGCTTTTTAAAATTACTATCAGTAAACCCAACAACTTTATACAAACAACTAAGCATTCCAAAAACCGTTTTGCTAACCTTAATCAAATGATCACCCCAAGTAAGAGTTTTATTGAAAATTAACACTAAATTTCTAACTGTATTAGAGAATGGAATTAAAGAATCACCGAGAAAAATTCCAGGAAAAGAGGAAGTATCTATAAATTTTTTATAAATTATAATAGACTGAGATTTATAAGCATTAAGAGCGAGCCGGTTAGATAGTGACCAATTATAAATTCTTACCAAATCATCATTAAAACGAGAAATATTAGAGTTAATGGAATCATTATCTAAGCGACTACTCCTATAAATTTGTACATCATCAGCAAAAATATGAAAAGAAGAATGGCGAATCGAACATGCAACGTCATTAATGTACATTGAGAATAGTAAAGGATCAAGAACCGACCCCTGAGGAATGCCAGAAGAGACAGGTAAGAAGTCAGAAAACGAATTATCAAAAAAGACTGCCTGAAAGCGACCCGAAATATAGTCCAAAATCAATTTAGCAGCAGAGAGAGAAAAATAAAAGTTCGAAATAAGCTTATTAAACAAAATTTGGTGATTAATTGAATCGAACGCTTTGGAAAAATCCAACAAAGTAAGACAAGTAATTTCTCTTTTACTCATACTACGACGAATATCATCACAAACATTCAGTAAAGCAGTGGTAGTACCGTGGACGCGTTGGACAGAGAACTTAAAATACTAATAGGTCGGAAATGGGAAAGCTCAGAAGGATTACTAATTTTAGGAACAGGAATAATTTTACTCAACTTGCACTGAGCGGGATAAAAAGAGGTCGTTAAAATAAAATTAAAAATATGTAACAAGTATCTTGATAAATTAGGAAAAATACGTTTAACAAATTTTAAACTAACCATATCTAGAGCAGTGGATTGAGATTTAACTTCCCAAATTGCAGAATGCAAATCAGCAATAGATATATTTGCAAACGAAAAAGAATTTAGGGATTCTAGAATTAGAGAAATTGAGAGGGGTACCGATACAACATTACATTTAATATGCTCGTAGAGGCATACTCCACCATAATTAACCGGTGGATTAGCTCTATCACGCCTGAACAAATTATAACCACTAATGGCCAACGCGGAATCGGGAATATCGGACGATAGAAACTTTTCCGATAAGCAAATGACATCAATTGGGACCCCATTAAAAGTATGACGAAGTTCGTCAATATTTAAAATCAGACTTTGGACGGTGGTGAAAATGGAGGGTAAAGAAATACTTTCGGTAGACATCGCGAATCGTGGCGCACTTCAACAACATTTTTTAAATAAATAATTAGTTTTTTCTTCAAAAGCTAGGTTAACGTCAAAATCTGAAACAAAACAAATAAAGCCAAATAATACCAGCAATATAAACGGTAATAGAGGAACGATACTAAACCAGTCATGTTCGCGATCAAGTAAACATTAGTAAATGATCCGCCCATCTCTGTTTCTAACCCAAAATCTTCAGCTCACATGTTTCTTTTTGGCCATAATAGACGCCTTTCACAGCTACAATACCTTTATCCCATTATCGATGATTAAGCAAAGTGTGTGAAGTTATTCCAGTTTTTCATCCCAGGAAAAATAAAAATTTTCATCAAGTAACACTAATTTCATCCCATCCCAAGATTTTTAAATCATACAATGATTAGCAATGTTATGCTTGTAAAAGGTTGCGACAATTTTAGCTTACCATTACGCAGACGCCTAACATTAATATAAATCAAAATTACATATAAGAGTATAGACTGCAATATATGGAATTTGGAGTGCCTAAAGATTCACACAAATTTGCCTTTGATTTTGACTAACACCATGGTTGAGATCGAAATTTTTATCAAAATTAGTGGACATCATAACGAATCAAAAACAAAAGGCAAATCTTTAGACATTCTATAGGTTTGAGAGGATTATTAATTTTAATTGAGTGTTTTCTGTAAATTTCATATATTGCAGATTATACTCATATATGTAATTTTATTTATGAAATTAGTGTTACTTAATGAACATTTTTATTTTTCCATTTTTCCTGGGATGAAAAGCTGGGATAACTTCACACACTTGATGAAGCATAATTTTCGGCAACCAAAACTTTTAGCTTAATAAAAAGATGCTATGTGATTTTCGATATTCTACCTTGACCTATTAAATTATGTAATGTTGAAAGTCTATGTTATATAAACTAACCTCAAAACGTGAATAGCTCCATAAATATCTATAGAAATATATATTTTCTGATCGATCGTACAACAAGTGATCACCGCACATCGCGATCAAAGATCAATTGATTAAGTTTTTGTTTACATTGTGTTTGAAGACAAAAATACCTATATTTACCTTGAATACCACTAATTGGATAGCATTGTTCCCCTTTTCAATTCTTTTAGATTTCCGTTATCAATCGAAATCAAAAACCGATACCCACTTAAATACATCACATAAACATTATTTAAGAAAAATAAATTCGATATTTTAACATAATTTTCTTTTCACCACCACGAACCAAAAACTTATTTAAGAACACTTCTTCAGACAAAAAATAAATTATCTTATGAATTATATTCCAAAAATTTCTAAGATAAAAATTTAAAAAAAAATATAACATTTGATTTTATTCCCTGATAGCAGATAAAATTGAATTCAATATTGTGTTGTTTTCGGTTGTAGTTTTGGTGTGTAATTCAATCTTTGATCGTTCGAATATAATTTTTGGTTTTTCACACACCGTACACACGATCGGATTGAGAAAAATGTTAATAAATTATATTTCTGGTCGTTTAATGATAAAATAATGACATCGGTTGCGTGTACTTTGTATATTTGTATACAGTTTTGGCTTTGGTACGCGTTTTGGTCGCACACTATTTATTAAATTTGCAGAGTTTCACGCACTCTCGATCGTATCGACGCAAATTCTCTAATACGATCTGTATTACTTAGTACTTAGTTGCTGTAAAAATGCATGTAGGTTGTATGTTATTATTGACGATTAATAATTCAAGACCATCTAGTTAAATTGCATATAAAAGGTACATTAAAAGCTTCAATCTTGCATTTTTCTTATCATTTCAATCAATCAATTTAAATATGTATATATATATTTATAATTTTTTTATCTCGCCACAACAAAATTGACATAAAACTTAAGAAACACTTTACATATCGAGTTAATAATAATGTAAATGGAATCCGACTTTTATACCGCTCTCTTGAGATGCAAAAACAAAAAAAAAACATTTAACACCATAATTACCATGGCACGATATGATGAATGTAATCTTGTTAAATTTTAATATCGAACCTGTGGAGTAGGTTGCGATTCAAAACATGCGACTAAGCTAATTATCTTCGGTTTTTCGAATTCCAATCAAAATAACATTATGCCAAACTAAATTCAATTATGTCGCGATAGGGTTAATCCAATTAGTCGATTGTATCGCTGCCGAAAAAAACTGTTTTAATTTATTAAAAACCGCCCGCATATATACAGGTTTATTGGAAGCACTTTACATTTTATACTTGAATATGACACGAATTTTAATTGGACGTATTTGAATTTTTTTTACCATTAAACAAAAATCGATTTCACTTTAATATTTTGCTAAATGCAGTCAGCAACTCCAATCAAACTAAAAGGAATAAATAACAATTTCAAAGAATACAATTTTATTATGTATGTACGTAACGTACCGATAAAGTAATAAAACAAGTTTTGATATTTAAATATTATTTAAAAAATATATTTTTGAATTAATTTGTTTGATAAAATTATTTGTGAGAGCGCCTAGAATTAAGGATATTTGGAACGATCAATGGACGCAGTGAAATAGTAGGAAAAGCATTTGAAATTATTGTTTTTGAAATGTAAAGTTCTACTCGCTTCAATTTTACACAAACAGTGAAGTATCACTAAAAAGTTAAAATCACAACAAAGACAGTCTTGTAAATAGTAAAGAATTCCGTGTAAGTGATGCGCCATATGTAGACAATTAAAAAAATGACGTCGACAACGAAGAGAATGTAGACACTGACGCACAAATTACAAAAAACAGGGTCGATAGCAGATGACAAATCATCAGTGCGTGTTCGCACAGGTCATTCAACTGTAAACATTGCTACCTTACGTGAAAGTGTGATCGAGAGCCTAAGCACATGAATTCGTTATCGTGCGCAACAAATAAACTGCTCTTGAACCAAATAACCTCGAATCTTAACAGATGGTTTGAGTGTATACGTTTATAAAATATAGTTAACGCAATAATTTAAACCTCTAGACCATTTCAAGCATCCATTAAACACCCTTTTATTTTTCTTTGCGATTAACTGAAAATAAAAGTCTATGCCAATAAGCCAGTAACAATTCAATGGAATTATAAGGTATATGGTGGAATAGAGGAGCAATTAGAAAGAATGCCATTCTAAATTTGGAGGAACGGATTGATAAGTTGCCGCTGAATCTGCGATGAATATTAATCGATAAAATCTTTCACGCATAATTGTTATCGATGAATACGCATAATTCAAGAAATAAATCAAAATCATTCCATCGCAACGGTTTTTTATTTACTATTCTCATGGTGAACTCTTATTATGCCACACTTTATAATGAAAATAGAATAGAAGAATTTTGCTTGAAATGCTCAAACTCATTGCCAAATTAGAGGGTTAAGATGGCTGAGTTTATTTCAGCATGACCAGCTTACAGAATTTCGTTTCAAATGTTGTAAGAATGCCAGTTCAATCCTATAAACCAAATTTGCTAGTGATTAGTCATGAACCGATCTTCATTGAAAATGTTCTGAAATTAGCAAGTTCTAGATTCAAAAGAGCGATAAAAATATCGTTAGAATTGTATCTTACACATCAAATTTTAAATGTAACGGAAAAGAACTGACCATTATTGAATAATTCGCAATCAAATCAAACAAAAATTCCACCAAATTGATAAATTCTTCAAAATTCAACGAAATTGATTATTCAGTTTCATCTGCGAGATTTTTAAAATAAACGTCTTAAAAACACGAGACTCTGCAACAAGCAACCCCCGTTCTTCCACGCGTATTGGTCTATTCGAAAAACCTTGAGAAGTTAATAAAATAGCACCTTAAAAGGATTATTGGAAACACAACTCGTTCATATAAAGAACTACGACTATCAACAGTTGCATCGCAGATTGAAACATGTCTTAATTGACGGCTGCGTACTAGCCCCAGGAAACTTTTTAGTTGCCGATGCGACTACTCCAAAATATGGTTTTCTGGAAGCATTGGTCAAATGACTACCTAACTGGTACATTGCATAAGGAAATAAGTGGCCCAGCTAACAACCAGTATTAACAATTGATGGCATTATTTTAAAAGGATATTAACCTGCCGCCACAAACTGGCCTTTAGGAAAGTTTATTGAACTACAGCCTGTTAAAGATAACCTAACTAGAACAGTTACAGTAAAATTAAATAATGGATTTGCTTAAAAGACCCATTACAAAACTAAGTGCTGTATCACTAAATTCTAAAAACTCAGGATAAAAAGATGCAGAAATTCATTCTATTGCAATTACTAGTTACTATTGCAGAAATGGTTAATCCAGTATCATAAACAAGTTTCACACTTTGTTCGACAACCGAGTTTTAATTTGGTGAACGCAGGAAGTGGCGCCACATTTACCAACCAACAATGGAATATAGAAACATTTCACAACATGTTGTAACACGTCAAATATGCTGTGTGATGAATAATTAACCGACGATCATCTGACTCTTCCGCACTTCATCTCATTGATCTAATTTTCTTATTTTAAATTTTAATTTTATTACTACAGAAACATAAATAGATACATTCACCAAGCTGAAAGGTCAAAATATCGATGACTAGTTTCTGAACACATCATTACAAGCTGTTACATAACCTTATCTATTAATATTGTTAAGACCATGTAATCTTGGAAAATCGGACATATTCGTTTAACCTTGGCGGTCTTTAAAAGTCATTCAAAATGTGGAGACACATATATAAAGTCACGATTTAATCTCTGCATCAATAATTAATTAATATTAATTTTTGATTTATATAATTCGAAATTTGTTAAGCATCCTTACGTTATCATTAAGTAGATTCGTAATTTGATACCGTTATTATACGAAATACAATATCGATTATCATCATGAATTAACAAAACTATTGTCTTAAAGATTGTGGCGACAAATCATAATAATTCCGAATGCAAGACACGACTTGGATTATACGAGTATACCAATTCGATTTTGGTGACAATATTTTCTAAGAATTATTAAATTTATTAGTTTTCATATAAAAAATATTATTATTTTCCTTATCACAATTATCAGTAAATATTTATTATTTATTGGATATAAATTGTAAAGTTTTATTTTCTCTCTCTTGTCTTTATGTGTTACTCGGGATTTATCCAATTATAATTTGTTGTTGTTGCTGTTTTATCGAACAGATTTTTGTTTTGTAGCACTATCTGGATATAAGGCCGTTTTATAGTATCGAAAGGAAAAAAATATGTTTCATTGTTGCTGAATGCTTTAAGGGTATAAGGGATCGCTCCCAGGTCATAAAGGATTGATAGGAAACTAATTTATGAGATTTAACTTTGTACTTGTGTATTGAATAGTGATGCGGAAGTTTTTGAAATAGAGGTTATTCTGGGTTATACATAATATAATTTTTTAGCAGCTGTTAAATTTTTGTTTAACTGTTTAATTGTCTTAGAGATTATTTTATGATTCATTTGACGTATTCATTTTACTTTTGAAATTTATAGTTTCCCCAATTTAAGGTGTTATTGAACTTGTTTTCTTAAAAAAAACTTGCTACATTTGATAAAAGTAGATTCTTATAATAACGGTTACCAACAGTACCTAAACTTTGCAGAGTAACGCAAGCACAAAACTTTTGTTTATAATTTTTGACAGTTTTATTGGTGAAGTGCACATTCCGGAAATTCATTATCTGTAAAGTCGATTGAATTTTAGAACACAATACAAAAATAATGTTCTGGCATCTTCATTTTTTGTTCCGCAAAAATAATAATTTATTTTCCTATAAACGAGTTCCAGAAAATGAATGTTTATGATGCTAGAAAATTGTATTTGGTTCCAATTCATTATTTTTTGTATACGAAATGCTAATATTTGTTGGTGCCGTTTAGATACTAGCTAATGTTAAACTAGCCCTTAAATCTGTACATATCCGTTTTGTAATTGACCGAGTTCCACGAGTTATTCCGAAAGCAATACTTATTACAATCGCTTCCTGGCAACAAAATTCTCTCCTCATTTTTTGTAATCTTGGTTAGACGGTCACAAATTTTCCCGAAATCAAATAAAGCCGTTGCGATAGTATTCCCCATTCACTGTAAGGACATTTTCTTGTTCGTTTTCAAAGAAAAATGGCCCAATGATGCAACCAGCCTATAAACCACACCAAACAGTAACTCTTGCAGGATGAACTTCTGCTTCGTGAATAACATAAGGATTCTCCGCTCCCCAACTTTTACAATTTTACTTATTGATGTACCCATTAAGATGAAAATGAGCTTCATCGCTAAAGATGATTTTTGATGAAAAACCTTCATTTCATTCAAGAATCCAATTAACAAAACGACAACGATTTAAATGATCTAGTGGCTTCAATTGTTGAGTAAGTTAAATTTTCTATGGATGCAAATGAAGATCAACCAGCAAAATGCGTCGTAATGTGGTTTATGAATTTTTAGTTCTCTTCAGTCTTCCCTTCTCTTTAGTCTTCATTACGAACACTTTCTTTACGATTTTCCACTGAACCAGTTTCTTCAAAACGATCAATAATTTTGCCAATTGTTGCGCGCTCAGTAGGACGTCCATGTCGACCAAAACTCTCACGTAATTTACGAAATTTGTTGTTTTTGAACGATTATTTTCATAATAAATTTGGACAATCAAAATGCGTTGTTGTGTTGTTATAGCGACTCCATGATGATAAATGGTCTATTTTTGACTTTTCATATGCCAAAGAACTTTTTAGAAACTGAACTTAAGTACTAAAATATTATATAACTTTAAGTACTAAAATTCATCGATTGAAAAAACAACCAACAGATGACCCACCCTGTACTTTATAGAAGTCCCGGGCAGGTCAAAACGAAACATCAATAACGAAACGCCAATATATTTTAGAAATCTTTCTGTCTTAATCAGAAATGCTCCAAATTGAGATTAATTCTTTACATAGATTAATAGGGCTGACTATAAACTGAAGGATTGCATTTTATAAAGTATGCTAAAATAGACTAGCAAACCAAATTGGCCTTGTTTTCACCTTGAATATTAATTACCTCTACTAAGTCGAATAACATCAGGTTCGCGTTCTTCGTCTATTGCTTCGATGCATTGTCAAATTTTGCTACAGTTTAGGAATTTCTGTTAGCCTTTAGGTAATACAATTACCAATTCGTGTCCATTAAATGTTTATCAGCCAGGGAAAGGTTTTATGTATGTCTCATCCAATCGATCTCTACATTGGTCTACTGGATTTCATAGAACCGATTTCATAAGTACACTGCTAATTTAGTACGTAATGCCAATTTGAAACACTTTTTGTAATCTAGGTTCGTATAAATAAAAGTGCTGAAGGTTAAATGGGATTCCATTTACTCACGAAAATCGGTTTTTCCTTGGTGGGCCACAAACCAACATTTAGAATGCAATTATGGCTTGTTTCGAATATAATTTTATTTATTTTAAATTTTATTCGAGATGGTTTGCAAGAAAGTTAGAATTCTTCATTTATAAAGGCAATGTTAATTAACTGGGCTGACACTGTCAGTATCAATCGAAAATCATCTCTGGAAAGTGAAATTGCAATGAAAAATTCCAAATGTAACTGTATATTCATAATATTATAAAAACAGATTTGAAATCAACATTGCATGACATTTTCTTCGGTCTGGTTGTTCAATCTGTCCATTGAATCATAACAGAAAATCATGTAATATTGCGGTTGGCGCCCAACGTGGAGCCATTAAAATAATATTAATCGATCGATCATTCAAGTCAGCACCGTATAAACAATTAGAATTATATACAAGAAATATTGCGATTTATATTTATATAAAAATTAGAATTTTATTTATTAATTAGACGATCAAAACTTTAACGTATTGCAATTTATACAAAAATATAAATTGCGTGTTGATCTCTATCAAAGTACGATCCAAATCGCAACATGTATAATGTGTATGATGTATGTACGAGTACATGTCTACATAGGAACGAAAATTTCATTCACCTCTTTTCATACGCATGTACTCGATAGCACACTCTAACCGTTTTAAGAACTTTTGTACCAGTACATAAAAATAACCAAACGCAAAATGAACTAATTGGAAAGTTTTCTTTCGATTTTCGCACATGCAAAAAAAAAAATTTTAAAATTCGCGATCATAAATTTTATTCAGCGCAAAACGAAAGAACAAAAATGAACAATTGCTGTAAGAAATGTCTTATTATGAATTATATAAGATAAAAAATTTCCTGATTTCATTTTCAAGGTCTTCATTTTTTGTGGGTAGTGTAATGGTCTTATTAATAAACGATCACGATCGCACAACAGAATTTGCAAAACATGCGTATAGTTGTGTTAAGAATTGGTTACGTTGATCTATTTGATGGTATACAAACTGTGTGAAGCATTTTAAATCATAAAATTTAAAATATAAATTAATCGATCGTGGATGATCGATTGATCGTATCTATATGCGTATGCCTATAGAATAGTATTGTAGAATTTTATATTAAAAACCAAAAAAGTAAAAATAAATTAAGCCAAGAAATATATTCATGCAATCATCATTAATAAACTATGTGATGACGACCTATGACGATTGATCATTAAAAAAAATATATTTGTATAGATTATTTAAGTACAACACGAGAATATAAATAAAATCGCGTAACAATTACCAAATTTTAAAATTACAATTAAATTATTAACGATCACCGCCACCGATCGACCAAAAAGAAAGGAACAAAAAGTTTAACGACCGCGTGCGTCGACGCCGTCGTCGTGCAAAAATTATTTAAAATAATTTATACGTAACATACGTATGTTTTCGGTGTCACCGTCGAGTCTTCCAGATACACAAGTAACCGTTTCTCACGTTGTAAATGTTTTTTTGGCTTGTTGTGATGTAGATCTAATTTTTCGTTCGTTTGGTGGTACAACAAGATACCACAATATTTTTTATTTTAAATATTTATTTAAGATTTTAAACATTTGATAAAAGATGCACAATTGTCTTATATTTCGTGGTTTCCGTTTAAATCTGTTTTTTTTTTTTTGATTTATAGAAATGTTTTTTTTGTGTGTTCTTATTTTCAACAAGTACATGACGTTTTGTTTTTGAGATCGTGTCTGTATATTATAAATACAAAACGATATGATCACGTGCAAAATATGTAAGATCACATAAATAATTTATTTCCTATACATAAAAACGAAAATTAAGTAATTATAAATTTGTTGTGATGCGATCGCACATAAATCAATTTTCTCACGAGCACCGCACGTTATTTGGGCGATCGAGTTATAAAACTATAAAATATATAATTATGAGTGTAATATACGCGATTAATTAAAACAGGATTTTTTTAATAACAAATTCTCTTTTTAGTCTTTGTAAATGGGCCGCCCAAAACAACTTTTATAACTTTATTGTTATTAATAATATTTTATTTGGTGATTTTTAATTTTCGATAATTTTAAAAAATCATATACTAGTATATAGTATATTGAAAGGCGAGCAAAAAGAATAGATGCGATCATGTAGGTTTATAAAAATTGCCTTGCGATTGGTATTTTGTACATAACAAATTTACGCGCGGATTTTAGAAGTGCTAACTAACAATTTAACATTTCGCCTAAGAGTAAGTAAGATGAACTGAAAAAAACAAAATGTTTATCGAAAGGTGTGAAGTTGATAATTAGTAACGGCTGAAATACAAAAGAAATTCTAAATTGTAAACACGTGTGGAATAATAACGGGTGTTTTTTTAGGAGGTTTGTTTTTCCGATAGATGTCGTTTTATTTTATGACAGTTGTTTTGACAGCTCAAAGTGGCATTTCTACTCAGTATTGTTTGGCAAATCATTATGAATAGGTTAACTCCAGAACAACGTTTTCAAATCGTGGAAATTTATTTTCAAAATCAGTGTTCAATTAAAAATGTTTATAGAGCACTTCGTGAATTTTATGGTGCACATAATCGTCCGTCAGAGACCACCATAAAGAACGTAATTACCAAATTTCGGTCTACATTCACTCTTTTGGATGCCAAGCCACCGACAAGAATGAGAAGAGTTCGTACAGAAGAAAATATTGCTGTCGTTGAGGCCAGTGTCGAAGAAAACGACAATTTATCGATTCGTCGTCGTGCTCAGCAAATTGGACTTTGTCCATCGACTTTATGGAAAATTTTACGTAAAGATTTGGGTTTGGTGCCATACAAAATTCAATTGGTGCAAGAATTAAAGCCACACGACCATCGTTTGCGCCGTGAATTCAGTGATTGGTCGTTAAATCAATTGAACGAAGATCCATTTTTTTACCGTAAAATTCTCTTCAGTGATGAGGCGCATTTTTGGTTAAATGGATACGTCAACAAACAAAATTGTCGCATTTGGAGCAAAGATAATCCACACGCCGTTCAAGAATTACCAATGCATCCTGATAAATGTACTGTTTGGTGCGGTCTATGGGCTGGTGGGATCATCGGTCCATATTTCTTTAAAAATGAGGAAGGACGACGCGTTACCGTGAATGGAAATCGATACAGAACCATGTTAAATGAGTTTTTGTTGTCAAATCTTGAAGATATGGATATGGATGAAATGTGGTTTCAACAAGATGGTGCCACTTGCCATACAGCACGTGAAACAATCGACTTATTGAAAGAAACTTTCAACGACAACATTATTTCGAGAAATGGTCCGGTGAATTGGCCTCCGCGTTCGTGCGATTTGACGCCACTCGATTACTTTTTGTGGGGATACGTGAAGTCATTGGTTTATGTGGATAAACCTCAATCGATTGACGCTTTGGAAACCAATATTCAACGTGTCATTGCTGACATACGCCCTCAAATGCTTGAAAAAGTGCTGGAAAATTGGACCTCCAGAATGACATTTGTGAAAAATAGTCGTGGTAGCCATATGCCAGAAATTGTGTTTAAATGTTAAATGCCAAAAAATTATCTACCAAATAAAAAAAAATTTTGGTCATTTCATAATTTTATATGTGTTTTATTCAAAAAAAAAATCGGCAACCTCTTAAAAAAACACCCTTTAGATGAACAAGATAATGTCTTAATTATGTATTGTGTTTATCGTATACGAGTAGTTTTGAAGTCACTAAGTTGAAGCTCTCTCTAGATATTTTTGTATAGGGTCGTTGTTCTGGGAGTGGCTGTGAATGGAATGGCATCACCTGATTACCGTACTTCTGATGAACTGATCTACGAGGTAACTATCATCTCTCTAGAGCACACACCTTTGATGTACTTCGTTGTTGAAAATAGATTTGGTGCAGGCCTTTGTGCGCTAACATTGCTCGTCGTGTCTTTGTAGTATTCCGTCACTTTGCAGTACCTTCCAAATTGCGATTCTTGAAGTATGTGAAAAACTCCCCCACGAATAGTAAAACAATTGACGCACTTCTTTCCACAGGACATTTTGAGTCTGATTAAGTTTATGTGATCAACACAAGTCGATTGAACCTAAATCCTCTAAGTTTCACGCTTAATAATAATTTTGTTGTTGGCCCTCGGAGGTGGTTTTCTTCCACAATTGAGGGTTAGATAGATCAATTGTTTGCCTATTTGCCTGTGGCCTAAATTTTATGAACCAATAGTGGTGCGAAAATATTGTTGTTGAATAGTAAACGATTTTTCCAAGACTTGTTTTGATAATCAAGTACTCTGGAGTACCGTACAAAAATCGCTACTACGAGTATATTATGATTATACAACGACAAATCAAATATCAGGTAATAGTTGAGCGTGCATCTCTAGTTATCTTAAAGTTAGTTAGTAAATTTATTGAGTGGGATGTGTTTGGTTATAGTAAATTTCTTAGAATGTTTGATTCCGTTTCGTCTAGGTTGAGATCTAGTAGATTGTGTGTGGTTGATTTTGTTATTTCAGGTTCTTTGTTAAACTGCTTGTTCTGTTTCATATCGGTTTTGATTAACGTTGGATACGAAAATTTCGGGATTTCAAAATTACGAGTGTTATTGCATTTTACTATAATTTTCCGTAGGCTGTTTGTTCTTCGTAATAAATTTCGTATAAGATTGGGTGATAAATTTCGTTTGTTTATGGTTAGTGCTTTTTGTAACCTGGTAATTGTTCTGAATGTAATTATTTTTTTGTTTATTGTGTGAGCTTTGCTCCTAAAAGAAAGATAAATATATAAGAAATTAGGAATATATCGGTAAATTGGACATGTTCTGTTTCTAAGACTAAATTTGTTTGCCCCGACGCTAGTTCAGAATCTGGTAACGTTTGTTTGATTTCATTTTTTGTGGGAGTGGCTTGGCTTTGCTAATTATTAATATTTAATTATTGAGAAGCTGATCTCATTTGTCCGATTGCATTTGATGACTGGCTTTGTCTTTGCTTTATTTTTTGAAGACTGAGTTGGTGTTTGGTTTGTGTTTAATACTGATTCCTTTGTTTGCGTAGTTGGATATGGTTTACTATTATGGCTTGGTTTGTTAAAGTTTGATTTTGTTTTGTTAGGGGTAACGTTTTGGTCTGCTTGATATTGTTGAGATAATTGAACGATTTGCTTTGAGTTGGTTGATTAATAATTAATAATTAAATGAATAAGTTGGTTTCTTAACTAATGAATAAGTTGGTTTTTTAACAAGTTTTGTGTTTGTTTTAAATTTGTTGGCAATGATCTAGTTCTCGTTTGTAAATTTTTATCCTCCTTGTCACTACTAACTAAATTGAATGGGGAAGTGTCTGGGCACATACGGTTATTAGTTAGGTTATATCTGGATGACTAATATGCTTTTGCTTAATTGGTTGATGATTGTCTGGGCTCGTTTGTTTTCTAGTTATATTGGTTGAAAGAACATCTGGGTTCGTTTGAACTGTATTTATGTTAGACTCAGTTTCTTAATTACCAATCCAATACGTGTTTCCGATATATCAGGAAGTTGAGTTTGGTTGAATTTGAATGTGTGATTTTCTGCCAGTTTCCAGGTTACAACAAAACATAGTAAAAAAGTAATAGTTGATATTAGCGTTTGTTTCAAATCTGTTAGCGTATGTTTGAAATCTGTTTAATAGAAAGTGTTGCTTTTGGAAGTCGTTGCGTTTCAATGTCTAGGTTGGTGTAATATTGTGATACGTTGAATGTATATGGCGGTTGGGCTATTTGCCTTTTTCTTTAAGTTTATTCTGGTACAACGAATGGCCCAAGTAAGATAAAATTCTTGACAGTAATTGCGTATAATTTGATGTGATCTTTGATTTAGTTGTTGTCCTTCTCTTGTTGGTAGGACGAATCATGATCATTCATTTAGCTGCTATTTTTAGCTTCTTCTGTTTCGTTTATAATTTCGAACAGAACTTGCTCGATGATGAATTCGTGCTGTACATGTGAATTGTAGCGGTGACTTCTGTTTAATACTCGATTGTTGATTATTTGTTCTTTTCTGGATGGTTGTATATTTTAGGTTTTACGCTGAGTATTCCACGTGGTGGCCATAATTCTTCCTCGTTGGTCTTGTTTTTCTTGTAGTTTACATTCGAGCGGTGTACTGGTAGTTTGTCTTTCTTTTCGTCTCCTGTTGTTGTGTTTCGTTTTTAAACTTTCGTTTTGGTTAACATTAGAATTTTTGGATAATTGTTAATTCTTGAATGATAGTTCAAATTGTTTGCCGGTTTACGGATATTGGTTTCATTTGTTATGTGGCTGGACTCATTTGATTTTTATTTGTTTGTGAGAGCCAGTTTTGTTTGTTTAGCGGCTCGCGCGTTTGGTTTCCTTTATATATTTGGTTGTGAGAGCTGGTCTCGTTTATTTGGTTTGCTCAGCTGTGCTTGTCTCCCGTAGTATGATGTTGTTAAATTTTCATTCTGATGTGTCTTCTACTAATATTTATGCTGTACTTAACTTTGCATCCTTGTGTTTACCGTTCTATTAATCTATATACGTATAGTTACTGCTTAATTTGATGTAGTTCTGTCGTCTCCTCAATTATTTTAAATTGGTCGTAGTTGTTGATCTTCGTTTGGCTGATCCTTGAATATGCTTTATTAAATCTAAATTTTATTAATTTATAAAATGTGTTGTGTTTTGTGTCTGTTGTGTGATTGTCGCAGTGTTCAAAAACACTGATGTTATGTTTTGATACTGTGTTTCGATTTTGTGTTTTATGCTGTGTGTTGATGATGTGCTCGATGCAGTGTTTTGTGCTGTTTTTGGGGGTGTTTTGTTTCAACGTTTTATAATATGTTACGATGCAGTATTTCAATGTTGTGTTTTCTTTTGGCCTATTTTTTACAACTGTTTCATTGATTGCATTCATTTTCGCTTCAATGATTGTCTTGTAGCTGGTTCTTCTGTTAGTCGGAGTTGGATTAATTTGTCGAATAAATGCTTCTGTACTGTGTAATGTTGAAAAGAAGGGTTGAGTTCAATATTTGTAGCTCTACTTTATTATTTCTAGCTGTTTCAGTTTTTAATATTTTGGCATGTCGGAGTTCGGTATTGATAATAACGCACATTAGGCAGGCAATGGTTTATGTTGATGCCATTGGTTTGTTCTTTAAAATTAATTCGTTTGCACATTTGTTGATATTGCTGATAATTTCATAATAATAATTTTTGGGATCTCCAATATCAATGATGATTGATCACCAGTTGATCTAGTGGTGGCAAGTTTCGTTCAGCAATGTTGACATCTTAGTTTTTCGATTGCGCGAGTAGATTCGTCTTTGATTATTATTTGTGTGAACATTATCTTTTATTCAGGAACCTGAGAGATTTCTGCCCGCAGGGTCCTGTGTAAAGCGTCACACAACTTAAATTTTTGACTTTTAAAACTTAACATTGAAATGTTCTTCTTATATACTAAAATTTCGAGAAAATGAAAATGTTACACAAGCACTACGTGCACTCCTGTACAAATGTACATTTTCCGTGGTTGCGGTTGCATTTTCATATTTTCAACACAACTGTGTATATTTTGGTAAAATTTAGTGACCTTACTTAACAATGCGTAAAACAAATAAATGGATTGAGTTTTTCCGGTATATTATGCAACAGCTAAGAAGCGTGTGTTGTAGCTATCGGTCATTGAAGGATATATTTATTAAAAAAATATAACATTATTTCAAATTTTGAACCAATTAAAGTGAAGTGTCATACCAACTAGAGTTATCGTGGTTCGAGGCACTCAAAAATATACACAAATCATAATTTTTTATATATTAAAAAAATGTTGTTTCGATTTATATTAACTATTTTCCTTTCCTTTTTTGCAGGTAAGTTTTAAATCAACAAACCAATCAGGTAACAATAGAATTACACCACCACGAAATATTTATATTAATCACCTCCATTCATAAACATCATTAAACAATTTACTAATTAGACACTTCTTCGATGCGTAAGACTTAAGAATTTTTGTGCAAAAAAACTGGATTTAGTCATTAGTACGCCTCCAATGACTCCAATAACCCAAACATTGTTTTTTCACACCAATTCTGTAGCTTTTACACCGAACAGTCGCTACAATTAGCGTGAATTAAATGTTGTATTTTTTACTTTTACCGCATACCATAATTTTCGCAACAAATTAAAGCTTAAAAATCGTGCTGATTGATGCCTAAGCGCATCATTTTTATTTACTCGCTTCATTAAATTTATAATCTGCATAAGTTATGTCGAGCAAATCCTGATATTTTTATAGCCTAACATCATTGAACAAGATCTTATCTTTAACAGTTCTAGATAATAAAATTTTGCTATAAATATTACTACAGCTTGAAATATGTGTACGCGTAAAGACCGGTCCATAATAAACCACACACGGTGGATAAATGGCCACTCTAAAGTTATCAGGGAACTATCAAGTTTGCTTATCATTGCGTTATATAATTTACATAAACTAAATAGAACGTCTTAAAATAAACCGACGTTATCAATTTTCATCTTGGAATTTCTCTCACTGCATTTAAATCTATTTTATAAAATTAACATAAGAATAGTTTTATCGGAGAACGGTTAAAAATTAAAACAATTGCATTTTATTTATTTTAATTAAGTGATTAAAAGAAACCAATTAATAAATTAAATTTAACGTACAACGAATCGGTGTATGTTAAAAAATATGCTCGTCGTTATATTTAGAGAAATACGACCCCACCTTTTGATTTTAAATTCTATAAAACAAACTGTGTCATATACACGTAAATACACTCAGTTTCATTTGATTGTGAACATTATTTCTTATCTCATTTTCTGTCTTAACTGGGGAACGATTGCGGATATCGGGCGATAGTAAAAAATGTATCACCCGTTAAAAGCACTTTCTTGGCGGACATTGAACTTGAAGTCGTTTATCTCTTGCTCCTTCGCTATCTTTTATTATAAATTTCGCTGGTTTCTATAGTGGATCAGGTTAACGTTCTCTTACGTACGTAATCGCACTCTGTATACTTAGCTTCACTGAAACTTTTGCAAATGCCAAAAATATTATTTTCCATAGCTTATTGAAGGCTCGATAATCCAGTATTACGCGGTGGTATAGAATCGTATACTTCTGATTTTGAGAGGAGGAGCAAGTCACTATAAATAGTTAGGATTAGTCTTTAGGTGTAAGATCCGGTTCTGATTAACATCATGAGCTTGAGAAATATGTTGAAAATATAAGAGTTGGGACTCTGACACTGAATTGTATGAAATCAAGAGAAATCATTCATCATATTTATCATTCTTCATTTTTTCGAAAGGTGTTTTTCACTGATGAGAAACACGTCGGAAAGTTTTTGTAGCGTGTTAGTTTCGAAAATCTATTTTAATAGATATGAAAACTTTTATGAATTAATGTTTGTCAAAAAAGATTCGAGTACAAATTTGAACACACTTGCGGTAGAGACTGATTTCTTCTCAGTGCCACAAAATAAGGAAAAGCAGAAAAACACAATTTTAAACATTGCTTCACACCCCGATATCTACAAAAAAGCTTGAAACATAAACCCTTAATGCCAGTTTGTGACTTCTGTTGCATACATCGCGCATTACTGATTAACAGATTGAACCAATTAGACTGCTTCAATTACAAAATTCGTCCATCGTCTCGAAATTTTGTTTAGTTTTCTTTGATATTTTTCAAATCAATCCTCAAATCACCAAAGCACGGAACACGATTGGCGCTCATGAACTGGTCTTTAACCATCTATGGTGTTATTGTGTTTGTTTCTATTTCATGCAGCAACAACTAAGTCGTTCTAATACCTGGCCTCAAGAACTATTGCTCTATCAGTTTGTCCCTGTTATAATTTTTTCCAAAAAAAAAACTAAGAACGGATTGCGAAATTACTCTCGGTGACATGTGACGTGCTTACAAGGTTAGCACGTTGCATGTCACATTACGGTTTACAAATAAGAGCTAGGTGTTTTTCCAGCGACTCTAGTAAAACCAATATTCTAGGCTTGGTTTGAGGAAATAATTGAATTATTTACACCATGAGCACGGAATTATTTTGGTGTACTAGTAGCTAACATATAAATTCTCAACTATTACAAATCACGATAAAAGAAATCATATTTTCTCACTGGTTTACCGTTCGAGATATCTCCATTCTTACCTCAAATTTTAAAAATTTTAAACCTACGTTTTTTATAGAACTGCGCTGACACATATGCATGTAATACGCACATCGTGCGAATGTGCATTATGCGGAAAAGGAATAATCTGAAAAACTTGATATTCCTTTTATGCTTAAGCTCTGTTAGTACCATTTAAAAAAACACGTAACCTTGTGTTAAAAGATAGAACTTTATACACATATACATGTTTAAACTAAAAGCATAGCCGCCAAAATGTCAATCAACTGCAATGATAAACATGTTAAGGTTTGACAGACAAAGAGATACTCAATTTTCGACCACTCTTTCGCATAAATCGGCCGAAATTCCAGCAATTTCACGATCTATATTGGCTCTGAGCTCTTGCAACGTCGCCGGCTTATTGGCATAGACCAATGACTTCACATAACCCCAAAGAAAATAATCTAGAGGTGTCAAATCACACGAGCGCGGCGGCCACTGGACGGGCCCATTTCGCGAAATAACACGCTCATCGAACTTAGCCTTCACTAACGCGATTATATCGTGTGCTGTGTGGCCCCGCCCTGTTGAAACCACATGTCGTCCAAGTCCATTCCACTCAATTGCGGCCAAAAAAAATCGTTTATCATATCGCGGTATCGATTTCCATTAACGGTAACGTGGCGATCGTTATCGTCGATGAAAAAATATGGCCCAATGAAGCCGCCGGCATGTAATCCGCACCAAACAGTGACTTTTTCGGGATGCAACGGTGCCTCATGAATCACGTGTGGGTTGCTTCCTGCCCAGTAACGCATATTTTGCTTGTTGACAAATCCATTTAGCCAAAAGTGAGCCTCATCGCTGAAGATGATTTTTCGGTGAAAATTTGCATCATTTTCGATTTGCTCTTGAGCCCAATTCACGAATCGGCGTCTTTTCAAATGGTCAAATGGCTTTAGTTGTTGTGTCAGCTTGATCTTATACGGATGTAGGCCAAGATCTTTACGTAAAATTCGCCACAATGGTGTCACAGAAAGGCCCAATTGTTGCGAACGTCGTGTGAGCGACACATTCGCGTCTTCTTGAACTGAAGCCCTGGCGGCTGCGATGTTTTCAACACTTCGAGCACTTCTTGCTCTCGAGGGCACCGGAACATTACGTAGCGAAAACGTAGACTCAAATTTTGCCACTATACGGTCGATTGTCGAACGGGCTGGCTTGTTAAATGGACCGTAAAATGGCCGTAATGCTCTTAAAGTAGCAGCAACAGAACGATTATTTTGATAAAAAATTTGCACGATTTGCAATCGCTGTTTACGTGTGTAGCGTTCCATGATGAAATGTATACTAATGAAGTTTCCAAATGACAAAAGATTAATAAAAAATATGGCGTCGTTCGCCGTCCCTATCGGAAAAAAGTTGAAGCGCATCTGTTGAAACACCCTTTACTTTATGAGCATACAGGTTTATCGGCTCCCAGTTAAATGCGAGAGTTTGGCCGAACCCACCCGTGATATTATTTCCAGATCCATTAGGGTTAAAGTCTGACACCTCTTGCTATATGGAGCTTCTTTAGTTTGCCTTCTTCCACAAATCATATTTATTGTGATATTATTTAATTTAGTTATGTCCTTGGAACAGAAGTTATTAAGAAAATGTTCAATGAAGAGTGGAAAAATGATCAAATCATAGTTATTGGATAAGATGTTTAATGAAGGCTGCTAATATAGCTAGGATTCGCGCCTGCATTTAATAAACTTTTACCTAGAGATATTATTACTTGAGGCACCAGCAGGTACATTATTCTCCGTTTCTCCAATTTTATGCTGCTGTCTTGTGGTTTTGTTAATCAAAAGTAACTGATCCAAGAAGTTAATTACTTTGTAATTACAAACCTGTAAAACATCCATAGAGTTCTGTGAGGTAGAAATTGTTTTTCTACCACATACATGATTCTGCTTTCAACAGCTTTGTTTAGTGAAATTTTTTGGTTTGGTTCTACGCCTGCAGTTGTTGGTTCTTTAATATAGATTTGTTGTTTTTTCGCTTAAATATCTTTTGTTGGCAATCCTTAAATCTTTAGAAGGGTGTTTTTTTAAGCCCAATAGAACTTGAAATTGTAAAAAATAACACAAAAAATTAAATTTAATCAAAAAATTTTTTTTATTCGAAACATGAATACATGGCATTAATATTTGAAAATGATTTCGGGCATATGGCCACCGCGGCTGTTCTTGACGAAACGCATTCGAGACGTCCAACTTTGGACCACTTTTTCGAGCACTGCTGACCGCATGTCACGAATAACACGAACAATACTGGCCTCAAAGGCGTTAATTGTTGCTGGTTTATCAGCCTAGACCGGTGACTTTACTTAGCCCCATAGCTAATAATCGAGAGGTGTCAAATCGCACGACCTTTTAGGCCAATTGACAGGTCCATTTCTCGAAACCAAGTTATTGCCAAATTTTGATTTTATTAAGTCGATGGTTGCGGTCGCCGTATGGCACGTAGCGCCATCTTGTTGAAACGACATCTCGTCCGAATCAATGTCATCCATATTTTCGAACAAAAAATCATTGATCATGCTGCGGTAACGATCTCCATTGACCGTAACGCGATCCCCGACCTGATTTTCAAAGTAAATTTTAATAGTTTCTTAGCGTTGTTCAAGCGTGAGTTTATTCATGATGATTTGCCAGAATATACTGAGATCCAGAGTAGATTTTTCATAAAAACTTAATTTTTTGCTTTATTTTTTAGAATTTCAAGTTCTGTCAGGCTTAAAAAAATACCCGTTGAAAATGTTTGAAATTTTACGAGTATTCTTATTTATTTACTGTAAAACTTGTATTCTAATGTTAGAAGTTTATAAGAGGCTATGCATTATGCAAAATATAGAAAATAATGAGAACTAATGCTGATACGAATACATCTGATCCCTTATTGAAATAGCTACACTGAAAATGCTTTTAGACCTATCGAACACTAATTACCAGCGATTTTATGCAATGAGACTAATCTCGTAGCTTAATTTATTAACTCAAATTACATTGAGTATTGTATTTTTCTTCAAATCATTGTATATGCAAGGGGATATTGCATCATTTGCTTATAAATCATGATGGCTTGTAACATTGACTGTATTGGCATCATTTTCTTGTCACTTAAACCAACATAAGGCGTAGAAGAAAATAGATAGCCAGCCGCAGAACAGAAACAAGACAATTTACATTCGAAACGAATCGGGTTGTCATGTATGGACATTCTAAATGAATACCGACCAAAATATAGTACCATCGGATCATTTACCGAGAATTAGTAATTTGTCTCTTTTATCAAAGGTGTTTGGCTAAGTAAAGTTATTTTTTAATGGTAGTTTAACGGTAATCAGGAACCAAAGAACATCAAAAGTTTAAAGTACCAATAAATCGTTTAAATCTATTTAGTTAGTTCTGACATCAGAATTGCATGTTGTGTTTTGCGATTTGTCTCTTCAGCAATCTTATTGACAATTTTATCGCTAAAGTAACGCCCAAACAATTTACGTCGTGTTTATTTTTTATTTCAGATGAAGTGTTATGTCTCATATTTAAATTATGTTAGCGATTTCTTTTGTTACCATTATAATGTACCAAGAAGACAAATTATAATATTAACAACTGGAGAAAACGTACTGTAAAAATTAAAAAAAGACAAATAGTTTCCAGTGTTTGATAAATCGATCACACAGATAAACGCACACCTGACTTACTCCACTCGCTAGAGAGAAAAAAGTATAAAATAATTTTTCTTAGCATTTTGTTTAAACAGAATAGAAGACGGGGGGTTGCATTACCGTTGTCTGATCGAAAGAGAGAGGCTCGGCATTGACTTTCTTTTTTATTGGAAAACCAATGACTAATCGAACGCTGGTAGAATATGGGTCAACGATTTTCGATACCTCCCAATGAATCCATGGAAACCTCGCTTACTATTAAAAAAATTCACTTAACTAAAAACTGAAGTTCCATTATCCTAAGTTTATTAAATCGACTATAAGATTTATTTTCAGCTTCTGCATTAACGATACCTACAAATACACAGAAAAGTTTATCTCTAATCTTTCAGAATACAGTGTCCACAATCAAGTGAAACGAAATGTATGAATTTTAATGAAATATAAATATACAATGTTTCTGCTTAGAAGAGATAAAAATTAATGTGATTTGCGTATGTATCGCACACTGAAAACTACTAAAGAAACCTGTTCATTTCAATTTTTTTTATTGTGCCTTTTAAAATACACACGCGCTTATAAACTTTTTTTCAAACTTTAAGACAAACTTTCAACGACCGTTTCTTTTTAATGTTATTATTATTATTTTTTTATAGAAAAATTTCTTTTTAACAATACAGATTCGACGACTTCAAAATCTTGTCCCGTCTAATACGAAAAACTGGGTTTTTGATTTTTTGTTTTTCTAATTCTACAAACTTACCATACACAATTTATTAGTTCAGTTTTGAATTTGCAATATTGATATTATATAGGTATATAAATATACGTACGATATATAGAATTACTTATATAAAGTGAAAGGTTGTGAGATATATGTACGTGCATTTTATACATAACAATTTGACTTAGTTACCGTTTAGCGTAAATCGGTTGACGCACTCGCGTAACTTGAAAATATAAAGACATCAATTTGACGCTGTGACATGAATGGAGAATTTTACTCGTATTATCAAATATACACAACAAAAAATGACAACAAATTATTGTTGGTGTAGGTCTTTAATGTAACCAATACACAAAAGAATGTAGTTCAGTGTCGTTCAAGCTGACTTAATTTGATTAATTTTGGTTTTGTTTAACGCGTTATCAATTTTTGTTTTTTCACGTGTAGGTTGTCAAAATGTTTGTTGTATGACTCCGTCTTTCGGAAGTTGTTACTTGTTACAGATCGCCGTTTGAATTTTATAAAAATAATTTAATGTAATTTGAGAAATCTCTTGCATACACGATTTTCCGATTTATATGAGATTAGCACGCACTTGTTTTATGCCCTATAGTAAAACATTTTAAGACAGGTTATTTGAATGCAGATTGTTTAATTTAAAATTACAAAATTAATTTAGATCGTATAATAATCCAGATACAAGATTAATCTTGATTGCTGGTGCAGGCTCGGGTTAAACCGATAAAATACCAATTTATATATTTAGGACGTTTCAAATTATTTCCGGCATAGTCTGGGCTTACATATTTTTTTAGATGTGTTTAAATGAGGTCTGCGTAAAAGCATATTGATTTTAGTGGAACATTTCATTTTCGACGGGATAAATTATGCAAATTTTTGGAATTTTCAACACGCGAATTCATTAGTGAAAAACAAAGACAAATGGTACATAGCCAATGGGATGACATTTGCTCTAAATTAGAACATCAGCATTACCATGATGAGAATAATATCGTATTTTTTATGTTTTGCACGTAAGATACGATAACAAGTTTTTCACTTCAAAAATAACTGTAATCACTAATTTAAAAAACAAATACAGAATTAATGTTTTTTGGTAAAAATTAACAAACTTGTTTAAGGAAGTAACTGAAAAGGCTACAAAACTAAAGGTCTGCGAATTTTAGAAGTCTACAAAATTCATTTTATTCGAAGGACTATATATGATGCCATTATTTATCATTTCCAAGTTTGGATTTATTTATGAGCTTCGATGCGAAACCTGTTGATGTGAGTAACAAATTAAACATTTAAATTTGAAAGGTGTTAAATTGAACCCAAAATTGGAAAAACCCGAAGTCCCGAAAATAAAATTAATGAAATACTTAAAAATACAAATTTTTTTAAACAAAGTCTTTCAGCCGTTTTTTCATGTTTTATTGAGACTAAGTAGAGTATAGAAAACGCCGCCAGTGGAAAAAAATAAAGCTCGCTTCAGGTTCACCCAAGACATTTTTTCATATTTACATTGATAATTTTATTATTAATTGTAAATAAATTTATAGTGTTTATATTTTAATGCAATCTAAATACAAATAATATTAAACTTTCCAAGACCACTTTTCATTCATAATAATTCATAGAAAAGCCTAAACTAAACTCTATTTTTAGTAATAAATGTTTCCGCGAAAGTACAGGAGTACAAACCTCAATAAAATATCTTGCCTTCTTGGATCTATAAACCAATATGGCGCTTATCCGTAATGACATTGGGCCATTTGTGCCAGGCATCAAGACTATGTTGCGTTATTAAAATATTTTCTTTGATATTTCCAAATACAGCATTTTTCAATTTTTATAAAGTTTCAAAAAAGAATACTTTTTTTTTTTTTTTTTTTTTTTATATATTTATTTATTACAACTGATTTACAAATCATCTAGTAATTTATCTTTCATAATTTATATTCTTGTTTGGAGGGTTGTAGCCCTTTGGCTAGTCCCCTTTACAATTTTATTATATTTTTAGTCGATCCTGATTGGATCATGCGGTTTCTTCCTTCGCAGCCATCTTACTAGGTTTGAATCATCCAACATACGACATATCTCAGCATTTTGGTGTAGACTAATACGTTGCATGTGTTTTCTCGCGTGTTTGCTTATTTCTTCACTAACGAAATCCATCTTCAGATCTCTATGGAGGTTGTCATTTCTTATGTACCACGGTGCATTAACTATTCCACGAAGGACTTTGCTTTGGAATGACTGGATGATATTGACATTGGTTTTCTTTGTACAGCCCCAGAGCTGAATACCGTAAGTCCACACAGGTTTTAGGATTTGCCGGTATAGTAGCAATTTATTATGTAGAGTTAGCTCAGAATTTCTTCCTAAGAGCCAATACATCTTTCTGTATTTGATGTTTAACTCTTCTTTTTTCTTTTTCAAATGCTCTTTCCATTTTAGTTTCGCGTCTAGAGTCATGCCTAGATATTTTGCCGTATTTGCATAGGGAATTTGCTGGGAGTTCAGTTCTACTGGTATCCAGTTGACCTTCTTGTTGGTAAAGTTTACGTGAACAGATTTTGTTTCATTAAGTTTTATTCGCCATCTCTTGGTCCAGGTACTGACAATACTAGTAGCTCTTTGCAATTTGCTTGTAGATTCTTCTATGCAATTAGCAACTGCTAAGATGGCCGTATCATCCGCAAACGTCGCTATGTTAGTATCCTCTATCGTTGGCAGGTCCGAGGTGTATAGAACATATAAAAAAGAATACTGAAAAATGCAGGAATGAACTATTTTTTATTTTCAAGGTTTTTAGGTATTTGTAGTTTAGGTGATTTAGAGAGATTACGGGTTCAAGATTTTATTTTTCAGGATTTCGTATTTCCGAATAACAATATTAACCCTTAAGAAGGGTAATAAGTAGTATTTTAAAAATTCAGTTAAATAGAACGCAAGTGCAAACTTCAAACGTTTCTGAAATCTGGATTGGTAAATGTAATGGTTTAATTTTATAAGTGTTCTCGATGGCTAAAAAACATGAAATGAAAAAATGTTTAACTACCCTGAAAAAATATTTAAGTCAAGTTTGAAATTGTGTGAAACTACCTTTAAAGTATGTTGACATACTTTAAAGGTAGTTTCACAAATGTTATGTTGACATTTGGATAGTTTCAAGCTGGATTTGGATTACACTTCAAAAAATATTCAGATCAAATTTCATATACGGAGCTCGATAAAGTTTGGTTCAATGTAAAACGTGGTTACAAAAATTAAAAAAGTCTTAAAAGATTATTTCTCAAACTTTGTTATGTCTGGATTGTCTGGAACATTATTATGTCTGGAAATTTTCTCTTGGCATAGCTAAGTTAATCATCAACCCCTTGCCTCTGTTTACGTTGTGTAGATCTTTCTGAAAAGAAAGATCACATTATTCGAGCAAATAATAAGCTTTAGAATCGGTTGAAAGCTCTCAAAGAAATGCCTGCGAAAATCTAAAGCTTCCAGGCGGCAAGGAGAAAAAATTAAACTTATTCGAAAATAGAGAAACACAATGCAAATGATGTTAGATCAGTATTTTACATATTTTTGTTGATCACTGTCTGGTGAAATAACCGGGTTTTTTAATTTAAAGAAATCAATGTTTCATTAGGCGAAAGGTAGTCTGACTTCGATGTAAAACAAATACCTCGATGCCAGCCAGCATAACCTAAAATTTAACATATGTATAACACCTATCATATTCTTTTTAGAAAATGATTTTGCCGTACTTCTTCATCGTTCGTTTTTTGTTTCGATTTTAATGCTTTCTTTTACTATTTAATGCTATTCTTTTTCGTATAAACGCTTGACTATCAATCGAAAAGCTGCGTTTGTTTTTTTCTAAATCTCGCTGGGCTGATAATTCAGAGTGGTTATTTCTTAAAGCTGGTTCTTGTTCTTAAAGTGCTTTGTTATACTTCGCTTTGTTCTCTTAGTTACAGTGGGACCACAATCATCACATTTTACTTTATAGATGCTCGATTTCTTGAGTGAATCGATTTTTGTCTTTGAAGTTGCAAATTTGATTACCCTGTTTTTTGTATTGGTTTCGTTACTACGTAGTTTACTTTTTGTTGGCCAAAAAACTTGAAATACGATTCCTCATCGCGATACTATTTCAACTTGGTTATGTTTTCTTCGAAACTGAACTTGTTATGCATGACTTATTGTAATCGATGGGTATGGGGTATGTGAAGTGAGCTTTCAGATATAAATTCTTTTAAACCATTTTAACCAATTCTACTGATTTATTGTCTTCAAAAATTTTCGGGCTCGATATTTTCAAATCTTATGAATAAAATATTTTGCTAAGTATAGAAACAAAAAATTACTGAAAAATACCTTTACAACACCTCATTATTTCTT
The DNA here is from genome assembly GCA_963691935.1 of Nephrotoma guestfalica. Lineage (NCBI taxonomy): Eukaryota > Metazoa > Arthropoda > Insecta > Diptera > Tipulidae > Nephrotoma > Nephrotoma guestfalica. The sequence goes on along the minus strand of OY829914.1, from coordinate 134,395,388 downwards.
AATATAATAATAAACAATTTTAGTAAACTCTCCGAACGTGTTTATAAATCCCCGCGCCTGAAATTGAAATAAAGAGCCCCTCGGCTACACAAACCCTTCTGTAGTTTCAACGAATTGCAATTTCACGAATTATCTCCAATTTCTTTCGGTTTATTAAAATTTTTAACCTTAATCGATTGATATGTTTTTACCAAAATACATGTTGGTAACCTATTACCATAACCAGTTCTTGTAAGAATTTTGTTATTAAATATATTTAATTTCATGATTTCAAAGTTTCGGGACTTTATTTTTATTAAGGGTTTTTGATAATGCATACGTCATCGTGTACGATAAGGTTAATTTATATTTTAAATACGGCTGGAATAAACGCGAACAAGCTTTTGTAATGCCTACTTTTACTGCCATAAATGGTGATTACTGGGAACGAATTCAACCATTGTATGATCCTTTTTTTAGCATTGAAATTACTCAATTTCTGCAGTCTGGTTTATCAATTTTAATCATACCACAATTTTTGCCAGAACGTCTTCCTTATAAAGTATTTTTACGTAATTAAAAATTTATTTTTAAGTATTTTTACGTAATTATTGATTCGAATTTGTGCTTACAACACCAATTCTTAAAATTCACACCGCTTCCTGAATATTCCGAAATATATCAAAACTAGTCTTTGAATAATTCCTAATATTTACTCAACACTTACCATCACTAGAATATTCCTGAAAATACCAAAAATATTCCAACAATAATTTTTTTCCATTTCACAAAACTTATAATGCTGGCTTGCTTCTCACTTGCTTCCCGACTTTAGCGTACCAAATCGCCTGAATGACTTAATTAAGACTCACTGATTGCATAAAAAGTCGATCTAACTAATCTCACTAATCGGTAATACCACTAATCTGTTATAAAACTACTTCTAATATTACTACCTAAACCTAGATATCACTAAATTTTATAAATGTCATTATACTCTTAACTCGAATTAATGTCTTGCCCAAGTAACCAGTCCACGCGAAATTGGCGCCATACAAACCAATAAACGAGAACGTAACAGAACCCCCTAAGCCTGTTCGTCCTTAATATAATCCAAACGCCCGCCCCTGTAGTATAGTCCGAACAGCTCTAACCAATTTAATCTCTCCTTTGTAATCGCTGCTCGACGTCATCCAACCTCGCAGTCACCATTTATATTCCATTTCACCTCAGCCCCATCCTCGATAACAATCCGCTGCCCATTGCCAACGCAATCTTTAATCAGCAGAGGGTGATATTTTTGCCTTCGCCTTACCCTCTCATTTACTGCACAACACTGGCTTACTGCATTGAAACCATCATTGCCAGATGGGCCGTTATCTTTCCCATTCACCATGAGCACTGCCTGTATCGGCTCCCGCTGACGTACAAATGGTTCGAGTAGTTCATTTTTTTCGTCTTGAACTGTGGATGATGATTTTCATCATCCGGTTTCACTTATTACAGGCAGTCATTCCCTACATCTTATCCCCACCATTATCGGAACACTCCATCTGCTTCTTCGTATCGCTTACATCATCATCTCGTTTGTCAAATATTATGTCTCTCATTTTACCCAGTTTCTTTTCGATGTTTTCAACACATCCTTATTTTATATTGTGCTGAATAGTTGTCCGCGACCAGCTGCAACTAATCTGTAAATCTGCAATCCGGCGAACTTTAAACAATATGTGGCACACTCAATTAGCACAAACAAGTATTATGCGTACGACATAAAATAAACATTTAGGCGGCTAAAGGAAAGTAGTTGATAAAGAAAAATTGATATTGACTTGAAAATTTTAAAAGAAATTATTCTTTGCATATTAGGTAGGGATGGGGGAAGGGGCATCAAACTCGCTTGAAAACGATACAAATTTTCCTGTAATTTGATTGTTTCTAATGCACGTATGTACTTCTTATCATCAACATTCAGGAGTATATAAAAATTAAATTAAATTAAAAATAATCTAATATAAGAAATGTTTTTTGTGAGCCAGCAGACAGCTAATTGAAAATTTATTTTGCTTTTATGGTTTTTTCACGCTCAGATATTGCGGTTTTTCTATCTGAAAGTTGTATCAAATATTGTCCCGAAATTTTATTCTCTCGTTCCAAATCCTCTACTCTACGGTTTAGTTCACAAATTACATATAATACACAATAATACTTTAATATATAACATGATATTTTTAAAAACAAATTTTTGGAAAATCAAACGATCGATTTGATCACGTCATGCGGTTTCAGCCCCTATCACTTTCTTTTGTGTAGAGCACAGTAGAATTAACGCAAAACTACTATTTGACAGGTTGCATAAATATTTCGATTGATCGATGCTTGATTCGATGCACCAAGCACTGGATTATGAAGTAAAACCCTCAAGGAATGTTACTTCATAATCCAGTTAAAACGATCATGGGCATATTTAGATTTGTTTATCAATGCCAATCATCGATCGTCAACGTCATATATACTATTATTGTGTTAAGCTGCGATTAACTAAAACCGTTGTTTGCCGACTCGCGTAAAGACACGATTTTTTCAGAAAATCTCCAAACCCGTGGTGCATGCAAATTTAGAAAAGAATTTAACATGCACATAACCGAATTAAAGCCAAAGATTTTTTAAATGAACCAGTGTATTGCAATTCACAAATCTTCACTCTCATCCAGTAATTAAGATACAAATTAGATCTAATTACAAACAATTTTTGTTTAAATCACGATTAAGTATAATTTCGTTACACATTATTTAATACATAAATAACGTATATAACGAAACCAATATAAATATTGATATTCCCATTAATATTTAAGTAATCCAATTACCAACCGATCCGTTTAGACTAAGCTGACGACATTGCTATAAACTATGCTTTAAGAACAAATTACACTCTTAATATTTTTTTAAATATATTTTCGGTTGACAAATAGGATTATTAACTTCTGTGTGTGACGTATAGGGCTAAACACTTGATCTCCAACATACAGAGTATACTGATAATGATCACATACAGCATCAGAATGACTTGTATGCTAATTTCATTCGAGTTTGGCATAAAAATCAACATAAAAACGTTTTTTCTATAAAATATTTGTTAGACTTGTAATAAATTTTGATTTTTATCTTAACGACTGCATATTTTTGTTGATCAGATGTAATATACATACACAGATAAAACTAAGTTACTCGTATAGGCCTGTAAAGTTTTTATAAATTTCACCAATAGACGATTTTTGCTTTGGGTCGTTAATGAATTATTAATTCGTGGTGAAAACATAATCATATTTGAAGATTTTTTTTTCTTAACTCGAACTATAAATTGTTGGATTAAGCCCATTAAGATTAAATTAAGTAATTTCTGTTATTGTTGTTTTGTATTAATCTGATCTATAATTCGTGTGGTGTGTAGGGCTTCATTGGCGCTCTGCTGGATTTTTATTTCGATATAATTTTCACATAATATAATGAACAAATACATATATTACTTTGTTTGTTTGTGAATAATTTAAAATCTAATTAATTTTATCGCTTAATTAATTAATTAATTTATGTTTTCTTAATTACAATATTTTACAGTTGACATCACATTTTTATTTTTGTGATTAATCTGTACTAGACATTCACCGGCATTCCGATGCAAAAGGAAATTAATCAGACTGTTAGACAAATGAACGGATAATTGTGCGGTCGGAAACCAATCAATCAGATACAAACTGGTACCTAAGGGCAGCTGATTGATTTAGGTAATTAATATTTCTTTGCGACATTTGTCATGATTTGTTATGCAGATATAATGCTATAATAAAATTTTTTGTTTTTTGGTGATTTATGCAATAAATTTAAATATAAATTTTATGCTAATTTGATTCGTATTTGCGTTTCATATGCGTTCGTTCAGAACACCCAAGTTATAATTTCAGTTGCAACATAAACCTGAAATGAAATAATAGAATAACAAATCCCTATATCTAGATCAATTTTGTTGGTATAGGCAATATTAAATCCACACGAATTAAAGTTGCCTATGTATCAAACTCACTTTGGCAGCTCCATGATTAGCTATAAAGCGTTAGATTAAGACATTTCAGTTTCGATTTTCTCTGCCTAGTTTTTGTCTTCACCAGAATCTTGTCGTGTCAACTTTATAAAGCGGCGCAGGCTTTTGTTTCTTGTTTAAACTTCCAGAACTTCATATTTTTGAATGTCCCCTGATAGTTCTCACACTGCCGTGTCAAAGATTACCTTGCATGGCAAACAATTCATAGCTATGTTAAATAAGTTACGGCTGTAACGGAATTCAAATATCGCAATTCTCCAACATGATAAATGATATATTTTTAATGTTTCTTCGAACCAGTGCGATATCTGTGTTGATCAACGTGGTATTTGTGCAGCGCAAAGTCTTCCTTCGGTATATGAGTTATCAATGTTCATTCCGGATAATGGTCGATGCTTCAGTAGTGGGACTCTTAAAAACACAGGCTCTCATTGGAATTCCTATCCTTTCCCATGGAGCGACCGTCCGGTTGTACTTCAGATAGAATGAGCTTGTACTGTCCCAACATGGAACCATCACATCCCTCACGTAGTATCCTCATGTACTTTATTAAGATTGTGAGGCAATTTAGAACGGTTCTGCAGTAAATTTCAGTTCAATTGAATATCTCCTGAATTTCATATAACAATAATATGCTTGTAAATACTATCTATGGATTCACTATATTACAATAATCTAGGGAAACAGGTCCTACGGAAACCATTTGTTGGGTTCAAAATCTTCTAAGAGCGAGCATTAGTTAGGTGGAGAATGGTGGTATGTTGTCCGCTTAGCTAGCACTCGAATTGATAGGCGTCGGGTTTCCAGAGGATATGTTAGGTTTTATATTAACCATATATCAGGCGCTTATACGAATAACCGTCTGCCAGTTTCTCGAATCATAGTTTTTATATAGGTATTTCAGTAATTTAGAAGTAATGTTTGCATTATTTATATATTTTGTTGTAGTATGATATTTCTGCCTATTTTGGCCCGCATTGCGAGTGCAGTTTCCTCGTCCCTCCAGTATACTATTCTAGTAGACGCACCCAACGCTACAATGAGCCGATGGTGCAAATCGAGGATTATATCCCAAATCATAATTACATCGGAACGCTTCTATGGCAAACTACAAGAGCTTGAAGCAAGACATTGAGGGTAACTGGTCGACATTCAAAGATCTGTGATCAAGAAACCGGGACCTAACCGACTAGAAAGCTGGACAACAGCAAATAAACTGAATGCTGTCATCGTCCTATTCAAGCAAGCCCCATTCATTTTAAATGTAGCTTAAAAAGTCATGACCAGTAAGACTAGTAACCAAAACTCGTAGCTTGTGTTTCTTCAGAGACAGATCATACCTCGAACATCGAATTAGGTTCACAGATAGAGTATGTTGCCTTCCGGCAGGTGAAGCAATCAGGCCATTTGCGCTTAACTTTGTAATGAATGTAGTTCAATGCTTTCTTGGCAATATTAAAGCTCGGCGGAGCTACAGGCACGGGTTCGACCCGTGGCCGAGAAACCACCCATCATATTACTCTACATATCAAAATGAACCGGCACCCACAAGGCATTGACACATTGTTGCAACATAGGCGGTTAATAAAATGTTTCCAGCTCTTAACCTGTTTGGAAGTGGTGACAGGATTCCCCAGTGGATTAAGCACAGCTTTACTATCCGTACACACAATAATATTTTCACTTGAAGCAGCGAAGTTAGAGACATCAATGGCATCAACGATTTAAACACTCGGTTATTGAAATTTTGGGACATCCAAAGGTCTCTCTAAAAATAGACCACTGTGGAGCGACTATCAAAGTAGAATTCCGCTAACAGTTTGTCATTAACCATAATAATTTCTGCTACAGATGAACTAAAAAGATTCAGATTTAATCTATGCCATGCATTCAAACCTATGTTGTTCCACTCCACATAACATTTTAATCTGAATGCGACAGAAACTAAATGTTCTGCAAAGCAACGATCGGAGTCGAGGATATAGCACAGGTAATAGTCCTGCATGTCATACCCTGTAGACTGTTAAGTTTAGCTAATGCGGTATTCGGTTTTACCACGGCCATAAACCTACAGAAGCTTATGATAGCATAGGTAAGACCAACGATTTGTAAATAAACATCAGCATTTTGGGAGTTAAACTGCAGGACTTCCAAATGTTGCATATATATTGCCAAAAAACATAGGCAAGTTTATTTTTTATGGTAACGCCAAGATGTTGTTTGATGGTATCTCGTGATCGTTTCTCCCAAAAAGAGAAAAGCCGAACAGTTCAGCGATATTTATTCGTCTAGTAGAGCGCGCTGCATTAATTGACCACTTTTGGATACTTTATTGAAAACTGAAGGGTAAATCCAGCTCAACCTCATCAAAGCGAGACCTGAGCATGTTCCCAATCCGTGCCACGGTGATTTGGTCAATGCCAAAATTAGTGCAGGCCTCAATAATGGTAGAAAACGAGGTGCTATCGAAAGCACATACAATATACAGAAACATGACCAAGAGAAACTCGCTGATATTAAACGATCCTTCAATCCTTGTAACAAGTTCATGTACAGTAATTTCTTGTGATGTACCAAATACGTAAGCATGCTGCATGCTACAGAGTGGGAAATTATATAAGTGGAGAGCTCTCATAAATCTGTCGACAATCCTCTTAGGTTTGAGAAAGGTGATGAGATACAAATAGGCCAAAATGCTTTAGGGTCAGTGTAATCCCACTTGCCACGTTTAACTTCTAACAACCTGTGCTGTAATTCAGCAGTAAATCCACATCAGGATCTCCTGCCTTAGATGGTGCGAAGGAGAAGTTACTCAACCACAAGACTTCGAGAATGACTAGCCTCTAATTTAAGTCCCAAACAGGTGCAGCAGCGTTAGGTTCACCAGAATCAACAGCATTAGAGTCAACTGGCAAACTACTGTTCAAGAGTTCTGCACTTTAATTATTGGACAAGAGGTCTGCATGCCATCAGGGAAACGTTCTAAATCCAGTGTTAAGTCTTCCGATGCCGGAAATACTGTTAATTTCTTTGCAGAAGCTAACCCAAGAAGCCCTACAAGAGGATATTAAACTTCTTTTATATTCTCTTTGTGCTGCTAAAAGAGTTAAGTTGCTTCCTCCGTGTCTTTCCGTTTGAAAAAAAGGTCAAGGTGTCTCGAAAGCTAGAGTGATTGTTCGCGTCAAACACGATGCTAGCAATTTAATGTAGTTAGCTGAACGTTTCTCGCCCAGCGAAATTAGCATAGGATGGCGCTCAAAAGAGAAAGTTTCCAGTTTGTTAGCTTCTTATTACGGTAAGTTTTATGAGGTTGTATATTATGGTTTATGTTAAACACGATACACCTGCGTGATTTAACAAAATAAGAGCATTAGTCACTTTCCAGTTCAATAATTAAATTAGAACACAAACTATTTCAATCACTTCCCTCCTTACAGGCCCACACCTTTTATTGAGAATTTATTTCCCTTCACTAGGCTTACTATTTTACAAATACGGCATCTAATTTAGCTTAAACGGATTCAAACAGTCAGCATCGACCATTTTTCAAATTACGACGATTGGCACTGCTTATCAAACATTAAGAAACTAGTTACGAGCCTCCCTGCATAGGATTAAAACTATTTTCAGCAGTAAACTCGCCATCATTATGGCCAGGGTAGCCAATGCAACGGTTTCCTTTTTATATACTCTGTTCAGTTCTTGGCCTAATGAAAAAAGTGTTACCCAATGTAGAAGGTATCCGATAAAGAGCAAAGATCTATTATCCGACATCAGTATTCTAAGGAAGGGGATAATCTGACGAACTCTTTCTTTTAGTTGAAGTGTCCTGAATCAGCTGAATCGTGTATTTAGCTTGCATGGAACGGTGTTGATTTACCGAAATTTCAACTTTTAAATAGTTAACTAGTCTGAACCCTTGGGATGAGATATTTAGGCTGACAAATGTCAGAAGAAGATCAGTCAGCGACCGTGGAATTTTAAGTGCCAATGTAAGTGAAATGTATGCTTTTCTTTTCCTTGTAATTACTATTTCCTACTATTTCATCTCTAGCGTTTTTAATCCCATCAATCGCCACTGTTAGAGAACTTGTAGCTCTAGTTACAACAAATTCGTTATCTTTGTTGATAACATAATCTTAAATCATCTATCTGAATTCGGCGACTAGGATCCTACTTTCACACTTGCTAAAGTGGCCGTTACTGTATTCCGAATTCTTACACCGTGTATATCATTTAGTTAGTTCTCTCTTTCGTGTATTTCAATACAGGATGCATGCGGTTCAAACGGATTTTAACAAATATTCCTGCTTATCTGGTCAGACTAACGAAATGTTGTAGTTGTGGGAAATTTGATGTTTTAAAAAATTCTGCAATCACCTTCCGTTTCGGAAACGTCAAAAACTCTGGTTTCAATAAATTGACATTTTTATAATTTCCACCTCTGTCTTTTAAATCAAAATCATTACAATGAGTTCAGCCTTACAGACGAAAAGAAATCATTCGATATTTAGGTGGCGATACATTTAGTGCACATGAGCAAAACGAACCAATTAATAGACTCTTTGACCACAGAGACGAATAAAGTCCATTTCGTAAAACAGGAGTTTATGAAAGTACTTGAACTCTTGCAGCTTATCGATTCGATTATTTATGGATGGCATGGAATAACGGCCTTTGAAAATGGTACTGGTAAGCTTCTAACAACTAGCTAATTGACCAAAGCTATCGGACTTGCATAGTTAGGAACAGTAGGTCAGATAGTCCTTCTCCGAATCGTTTAAACGAATAGACAAGATCTTTCTCGTTTACGACGAAAGACTGTGATTTCTGGTAAAATGGCTTTAGTTCAGACAATAAAATTCCATTTTGAATTTTTTTACTGGAGTAGTCAATTGTCGATTTTTTATTAGATTTAGGCATTCTCTATGACTTATGAAATAATCGCTGAAGTGTTCGGCTACTTCCAAAGAGAACCTTCGATTTGTAAAGCTCCCTGATGACAGAATTTTCACGACTTCATTTGGCATAGTTGTATTGTGCAAATGTAAATGCAATAGTACTCGTGTTTTGTGACCTGTATATTTTGGAGTAACGTGACCAACTTAAGCACATCTGCAGCATATGGAGGCTATGGTGTTGTCATCACAACCTTTCCTCTTAAGTATCGTCCCGTATAATGTGCAGAAAGCCTCGTTTTCTCTTTACTATTCGATCTTCTTTACATTTTATTTCAATTCCTCCTCATAAAGAATGAAGCTATTAGTATTTTAGACAATTCTCATTTTTAATTTCATCCACATTTCTATTAGAAATTGTCTAAGTTCTTGTAGAAGGAGAAAGAATAGAGTTTTTTGTAGAAGTGATCTCTATTCAAAATTTACCGATTTACCAAAATTTGTGTTATTGTCATTCGTGTAGAAACCCTTATCCTACCTACATCTAAGCCATTCTACAAAATTACACATCCATCTAAAAAGGTGCATACTTATTTTAAATCGTGACAGTCAGGTAAAGGTCATCCAGCTTGATAATCAAATGGAAGACAAAGTATTTTCATTTAGCCCGTGAATATGTCCGTATAAATATGCAACAACAACAATCGGTAGTTGTAACAATAATGATTCATTTCCAAAATGTGATCTGATTTGCAACTAAGAATTAAGAGCACTTGTGAACTTGAGCAGAAACAGAAAAACGGAAAAAATTAAGAAAACAATCCAAATTTCAAGATAAATATCTCAAATTCAACTTTTTTTTTGTATTGCAAATTGAATTCATTTTTGGTGGTCTCTCGCTTCTTTTATTTTTTAATTTTGTTGTTTGATTGAGAGAGCGAAGTTAAGCAAATAATAAATTGGGAATAGGAAACAGTTGATGATGGAACATTGATTTGTAAATTTCTGAAATGTTTGAGATACCGCGTGGGCGAACATTTATACGTTAATTTATGCAAAACATATAATCTTAACACTTTTTATTAAGCTTTTATCTTCATTATTAATACAGAGTATAGCCATATATATGGAGATTTACGGTTATTAAATTTATATTCATTATCATTTATATTATGACATGAATGAAATAAATTTCATCTCATTTCATCAATGAAATTTTGTTGCCAAAAAGTATCAATCATTTAGAATGTGATCATTTCTAACCAAAGTACATTAGTTAAAGCGATTTTGCAGTTATTTATTGCTGGATGGGTTCTGCTAACTTTGGGGTGGTTTATAATGAGGCGATATGTTATAAGCTTTACAATTTAGTTATATGGCGATAGCTCAGTGACTTATCGTAGCGTCTCATTTTTCAAAAAACAAGGCTTATCACACGGACATACATCCAAGTTGTACACCAATTGTTTTCAAAACCCTCACCGAAAACGGCCAAAATATGTCAAACGTAGTAAGTTTTGGTTGCTTTCGAAAAAATTTTCTATGTGTCAATATTTAGGTATATACACCGAAAATAATTTTTCAATGATTTTTTGTTTAAAATATTTTCAAACAAAAGCGTTAATGCACGAAATAAAAATTTTAAATAAATATTGAAATATTATTATTTCATAAAAATAAAACCAAGAAAAACTTTGAATGGAAACATTACGGATTTTTTGTTGTTGCCTCTTGATAAGCCTAAAACTATATCGAAAACAACAAAATAGCCATGTAAATCATTGTGTTAGCAACCCACACTGGGAAATTGAATTTTTCTTTTGAAAATGTTTGACGGATGATTGACGGTCAATAATGGACAGTTAAACATATTTGACGAAATCTAGTTTCTTTACTATTAAGAGACACAAAATTATACTGTACAGTTAGCACTCCAAACAAAAAATTTCAATTTTTTTATATTTTTTTCGATTCAGAGTGGTTAAACAATAAGCGACGGGGGAAAGTCATTTTATTTGATGGTAATTATGTAAAAAGAATTTTTCGAATGTATGGAAGAAGCATCAGTATACTAGACATCAAAACAGAAACAGTTGCTATCGCTATATGAAAAATTTGAATTTCTCGTTTTGGACGACCTTTGAGGGACTTCGAAATATTTTCTCTAATTATTTTATTGTTCTTGTAAAGAAGGTACTACATTAAGTTTACAACCCAACATCACTCACTTTAAAGTCAAGATTTACACCATTATTCCCTTAGTCGCATCACTTCATGCGATGTGACTACTCATCTTCTTGCTTTCTAGATTATTAAATCGAAACTTGCAAAATAAATGATTACAAAACCTACAACGAGTTATGTTTATTGGATTTTTAATTATCTCTTAGTAAGCTGCTTTATAAACATTTCCTTCCACGACAATTACACTGGAATCACTGGAAATTTTGACGCGGCAAAGAAAACGAATTTATTTCAAACTAAGCCAGCCAACTAGGGTTTAAAAAATATTCTCTGTCAGTTTTGTACAAACTTATTTACTATATTGTTACGAATTTCGGGCATTCGATATGGATTCGTACACGATTGTGCAAATGAAACACTCAGCGATATGTGTTACAAACTTTATTTTTCAAACTTATTTCACTCGTTTACTGCTCATCATTAATTTGCTTTTACTGTTCACTCCCCCTGTTCACTTTTACTGTTCACACTACTTTTCCGCACTTTTACTTTTTACTTTTCGACTTGCGCTGTTCACTAATTTAATCACAACTGTTCGAGATTATTATTTTTAATGCATCTGACGATATATGTATGTATATTAGAATTGTAAAACACTTTCATGTAGTTGTGTTCGCGAATATTCACGTCATCATTTCACCTGTCTTGATGTTTAACGCCCGTTGTCAATTCCATTTCCATTTTCGATGATGATTATCGATGATGATTATCGCCGCCGAATTGAATTGCTTTCGTTATCTCCATATTCCCCCCCACTCGGAATGCCAATCTAAAATCCAGTCCCCAATCAGTATTGGGGGGGGGGGGAGTTAATAATACTTGGTGGTGTAAACCTTAACCAATCGACGACCAAGTGATATACTTGAATAGAGTAGAATTCGTAACAATATTTTAATTTTTTAATCTAGTAACCAAGAAGATACATAGTCACGGCGCATGAAGTGATACGACTAAGGGAATAGATACCTTAATAAATTTAGTTTTACAATCAATTCATACCATATATCCTTAATTACATTACAATGTAAGTATTCATTACATCACACATTGATACAAAATTATATCTTTATTAATTTTTAAAAGTTATCTCCTTTTATATTTTTAACAATTTAGGTATTTTATTTTTCGAGTGAAAAAACAAAATTTTGATTTCTGTAAAAATTGTTTTTCCAAACCTACTCCATCTACTATCGAGTAAATGACTTCTATAAGGACTTTAGGATCTTAAACTCCACGGTAGTTCCTCTCCGATGAATTCGGATGATTTCGTGAAAATAATTGCAGAATGTCAAGTCGTGTTCCATGAAAATATGAAAAAATTGTTGTTTTCATTGCCAATCGAGTAGGTTTGAATTGCCCATAAGAAATTTTGATTGGTATGGTATTTTATTGGTTTCATTTCTACCTTCTTCATTTGCATAAATGTGGAATTTACATTTAACTGACTGCACCGACTGCTTAATTTTCCTTTTCATAAAATAGTAATGCTATATATAATACCTTCAACATGGTTTGGTCTATGAAATATCATATCAAACAATTTATTTTTTCCAAGAATGGGAAGGTCATTTTACGCTAAAATCACCAGAAACCGATTACGACGGATCCTGATTTCGGAAAAACTCATTTCGGGGGCTCGGATCTCTTTCTTTAATTGTTGTCGGCTCGAACGGTTTTTAAAAAATTTGGTGAGGAGGGTTTTTCTCAAAACAGGCATCAATTGCGAAGGGTGTTATATTCGGGAAATACCGTGATGGGTTCTTCCGATGAGACCCGGGTCCCTTTATTTAATATCTTTTCGGCTCGCATCATTTTCGAGAAGATTGCTTATGGGGCATTTACGAGGTCACATTATATTGCACCGGATTGCATGATTTTGCACCATGTTGTGTGAAGTGTCACCATGTTGCATGATGTTGTACTATGGCGTGGGATGTTGCACCATGTTGCGGGATGTTGCACTATGTTTTGAGATGTTGCATTATGTTGCGTGATCTTGTGCCATGTTGCTAATTAATATTTTGTGGGGCTCAATTTTTAAAAAATTGTTGTGGAGCTTAAACCTATTGCGGTGGATCATGATTCATTGAGGGGGTCATCCGGGCCGAATATAATTATTAAATTTTTACGGTGCTATTTTCCGGAAAATTCGTTTAGAGGGGCCTTTCTAGCGAAGACCAGGTTGATAAAAATAGTTGTACTACTTAAGGGGTTTTCTTCATTTGTTTCAATAAAATAATGGCTTCAACGATTTTGATAAAAATCGGTGGGGTGGGAGGGTTTGAGTGCAAGGAACCAATTATGATAAGTCCTAATTTTCCAAGAATCGATTGTGATGAGTTCAAAAAACAGTAAAATTAATTTAGGGGTTGTCAAATGGGCCCTATTTAAAAAAAATATCTCGAACGATTTTCGTAAAAAAAATTGAAAGGATTTTTGAATATCCAGACACGACTTCAATGGATCATGATTACGGGAAATTCGTTTCAGGGTCCTCTTGTTCCACAATAGAAATAGCTCATTTCTCAAGGTCATGCCTGTGGCAAATGGTCAATTTAAACAAATTCAACATTTCTTAACCGAGCGAGAATAAACTCTGTTTAATTGTTAAACAACGGATTCCAAAACGAATAGTATGGAGCTCGGTTCGTACTATGAAAATATCCAAGTTGATTTAAATATCACTTTTTCCTTTGAATTGAATATAACTACGTCGTTGCTTAACCAAGGTGGTATAATTATCTGATTTAGTGCTGATAGGAAAAACGATTTAATGACTTACGTGAAGCCTTCGAGGCGTTTAGATCCGGCAAATTACCAGTTCGAAAAATAATAACAATTTCATAAGGTGAAGTACTAAAAACGATCGTCGAAGCAAATAAATTAATGCAGGAAATGTTTAGTGATTCAAACCAACCACAACCAATTAAGATATTGAAAATAGTTGGTTTGTTTTTGTTTCCAAGTGTGTTGTTATTGTAATGTAAATTATAGCCCTAATTCAAAGTTCCTATTTCATAAGAAAAAATAATTTCTCGTTAGAAAAGGCCAACGATTGGCGGGTTATATTTGCTTTGGCTTTTGAAACTGCAATGACACGTAATCGAGGTTCATTCGAGTTTTAATAAAGCAGATGGGGAGCTTCACCTCATAGGAAAATGCACCACATGCTATAACACTGTCGCCACCAAAATAACGCGTCGACCTAACGACTTTCTATTCTTTCAAATTATCAATACCGGTGGCAACGGTAGCAGTCCGAGCCATCTAAATTAATTATTTCTAGTCAATAAAATCACTCTCTGGCAATCTGTTGGGTACGAAGTATATTTATTACGAACAAATTGAACCGACTACTCTTGTTCAAGGTGGTTATGAAAGTTAGACGGGGGTCGAGGATCGAGGATGCCACACTGATTTTTGTTAGACGCGCATTAGAAAATTGTTCCTTTAAAATAAAATATTTTATTTATTAAGCCTGATCAATTATTTATTGTGCATGACCTAATATCAGCATCTATTGCCAAAATTACCTTCGCACTTTGATTTATTCAAATACTCAGGCTTTAACGCTCAGTCAGATAAAATTGAATTAATTATTACACCGACATTAAAATGTTTCGTTAAAATTGCGTATTTTATTTACTAACCCTGGACACTTTGGTTTATTTAAATACCAAATAGTTTATTTGTATATAATCGAATAAACAATTAATTAAGTGCATTAAATAAAAATAGACTCTACAGAAAATTTTATTTGTGTTGCATTTCTGGTTATTAAAAAAACGCGCGGCATTTTAAATTATTTAAATGAATTTTTTTTATCTGTTTTAATATATTTGCAGACCTAACCAATTATTGGGTTTAGCTTACCAATTATTAGGATTCCAATGGTTATTCGATGGCATTCATTCCTTTTCTGATTTTGCTTACTTGGGGTGCTAGAATTTTAGTTGACCTTGAAAATATAAACGATTTAAAAAAAATTCTGTCGCTTACTAGAAATAACTAACCAATTGTGACAGAACGGTGCCCAATTAAACTTTTAATTGGTTTTTTTTACTTTTTGGAGGTTTACTAGTATACATGCAAAAAATCAACTTTCTATCATTTATAGTTTTTGACTTTGAACAGGTTACAGATGAACAGGTTAAATTCCTCCATTTTAACCAAGCACTACAGAACATGATTTATTTTATTTTCTATATACTCGTAGAAGGAAATCCAAATATAATTAACATACATTTATAAATCCTTTTACATATTACTTAATTTAACACAAATCAAATACTCATTAATCTTAATTTAAAAAAAAAATATAATAAAAAAAATTAAATTTGTTTTCTTTATTAATATTTTCATCTCCTCCCAGTACGCTGCTTTAATTAATCGGATAATTTTTCAATTTTATGTATCCCCATTCCCACAGAAACAGTATCCTCTATCCATTCCGATATTTTAATTTAAAAATGTTTGTATTTATATAAAATATCAAATAATTAATAAAAATTTATATAAAATCGTTTTACGAAACCAAAGCGCACTCCTGTATTTTATATAACGATTTGAACTGTTCTTGGTTTCGAACCGAATCCTCATAAAACAAAAAATTTATTAATTTTGATTTATTGATCGAGAAACAAAAAAATAATTTTCCGGTTTATTTTATCGGCATCTTGTAATATTTTTAACTTCTTGATACAATGTTCTAAAAAAATTGTTTAAGTAATTATGAAATATTATTGTTTGGCTGAACGCGGTACTTTTGTTTATATCTATATCGAAAACACAGATATTTTCTCGATTTAACTTCGAAATGTGTCAACAATGCCTATTCGTATAATTTTATGCAGGTGGACCAATTTAGGTCAAGTCAATTATCCGTTCGCTTTGTTTAATACGATTTTAGATCTACTTTGGCATTTGACATCATAAAATTGGTTGTTCGAATGAGTAGTCAAGTACACACCGCAGACTGATGTAACAAGATTTTTAACCCCACATAAAATTTTTTAAAATTATATAATTACACTTAAATATACAAAAAGGCTCTTGACCTTTCTTTTGACATAACAAAAAGTAAAATATGGGAAAACTGTTTATTTATTTATTGTTCCGTTAAAAAAGTTTTCTTTTTTATCTTATTTATAAAATTTTAGAATTATTAATACTTTTGGCATTCAATTTAAAAAAAATTAAAAAAAAATAAATTTTTTGAATTTCTGAAAAAAAATCATAAAAATTTTCTACTGCAATAAAATAAATTCTTGGGATTATTTCAGATTATCATGTACAATATATTTGGGCGGCAAGTAAGGAAGTCAGTAGAACTCGGAATGATAAATAACTGATATTCATTGTGAATGTATTTTAAATGTTTAGTCAAAATAATTGTGAAGTACAACAAAAATGAAAATCACATGAGAGTTTATCACATAACATGGGTAAGTGTGCGCGATACAATTCCATTGTACATGATATGATGATGATGATCATTAAAATTTCTTTTGGTCTATAAGACATCACTGGCTTGTTTACAAGTAGAGAGTATACAAAAAATTATGGATTGTATTTATTTCACAGCTCTCTTAAATATTACTTTTATTTCCGGCAAATGGTGTAACGATTTTTTATACGTCTGGATGTA
This sequence comes from Nephrotoma guestfalica, assembly GCA_963691935.1. Lineage (NCBI taxonomy): Eukaryota > Metazoa > Arthropoda > Insecta > Diptera > Tipulidae > Nephrotoma > Nephrotoma guestfalica. The sequence continues at coordinate 134,378,518 of OY829914.1, read as the reverse complement.
ACGATCTTGTCTGTTATAAATTACGGTGACTGGACTTAATATGTAGGGGTTTTATTTACGTACACATAATGGCTTATTTCAAAGTTGAAGGATGTCATTTATTGTACTGAAGGATCAGGACGTGCATCCTTCCAAGTTGGAAGAAGTTAGGGTCAAGTATAGCGAGATTTATGAGAGACTGCTCTAAAAACGGGAATTGATTGATATATCAGCAGGATATTGCAAAACTGGTGCACAGTATTCCAAGACGAATGTAGGTTGTGATCAGAGCTCGTGGAGTGAATACTCGGTATTAGAGTGTAATAATGCTAGTGCATGCTTGGGATAATGTTAATTTTCTTGAAATTTAGTTGTAGATACATGATTATTTTGATATTTCGTTATTTTATTCGTTTTGTTTCATAATATGTGGTACAACAGAATGAGTAATGCTCATAACCACCCTTAATTTGTTATTAATTTACAGAAAAAATATAATGTCCGTTTTTCTACTATATTATTTTAGTTCGAGCTTCAAAATCCTAGCTTTTTAAGTACAACTCTTCAACGCAGATAACAACCGTATTCCATCTACTCTTTCCAAGATCTTTTCCGCATACAATTTTATTTGATTTTTATATAACAATCGATCACAATTAGAGAAACTGGAAATAAGAGCTGTAAAATGAAGCCAAAATGCGTAACCAGCAAATAAAAAGCGTATTCAGCACTCTGAAGCCTCACTGAAACAAAAAATATGAAAATAGAGACGCCTTAACACATCGGATAACCCCGATGATTGGTTTTAAATCGTTGATAGTTGCCGAGACCAGGATGAGACAACTAAAACTGATAACTACATTAAAATTACAGATCAATTTAAAACCTATTGACAGAAAGTTGATCTCAGTAGCCGGGTTCAATTGGCGTTAGAAATGTACTTGCAAGTATTGTGAGTGGATGCAAAACAATTTTGTAGAAGTGAAACATAAAAAAACAAAGTATTTATTTATTTAGTCGTAATAAGCTACAAATACTTGCAAGTACTTGGCTATCACTAGTTAAATGACATTGTTTAATTCATAAACTATTTGTGTTATAATTTGTTTTTCGTTTTTGTTATAATTTGTTATAATCTTTTGCTTACAATGCGCCTTTTCCATCTAAACGTTTTATCATGGCATTTGGTGAATTCACTTATGTGATTCATACTCTTCAAATAGCACAATTTTCGGAGATTTTATTAAATTTAGAAAATTACACTTGTCGATAATTATAAAATTATCGATGTACACTAATTTGATGACACCCAAATATTTCGTATGAACATTATACCTGGATCCAGAATTAGAGATATTCGTATTTAGTTGCAACAATGGACATTCTTGATAAAATGCTTCAGAAATTCGAGAAATTGGGTTTCGGTAGTACAGCTGTTCTTAGAAACATCTTACACTTTGAAGTATAAATCAAAATCTAATTAGGTATAAGCAAACGTTTATATTTATAAAATAAATCCAGGTGATCGTAGCACTTTTTATTTGCAATCCTGAAGTTTTCTTATAAAGTTTTGCAGCGGTACACAAAACAACTTCGCAACGGAGATGTATTTAGTGTTACTTTTTACGATATGGTATCGACTAGGAATCGGCGTTATATGAACGTCTTGAAAGATAAATAAACAGATTTGTTACTTCGTTAGGAAGTATAGTTACAGTAACCACACCCATGATAATGAAAAATGTGAGGAAGATAATTGACCAACTGACGATGCACTAAAAATTTTATAAGATAAGGTAATATTTGGCATATATTGAAGACGATGAAGAGATGCATACATCGTTTAAAGAACCTGATAATGCTGACGAAGATAGTGACGTTCATAATTTCTTAAGCAGAAAACTGCGGGAGTACAAATTAACATATTTTGAGATATCAAAAATACCTTCCAGCAGCGGCAGAATCGCTAATAAAATTTTCGCTTAGCAAACTCTGCGCAATAACCTTGTTTAAGGAAAGATCGAAATACCTATTTTCTGAATAAAATAAAAAATATAAACGAAAATTTCGCCCTTATAACAATTCTGCATACACTATTCCCAGAGGAAGCCAGAATAGTACCACCGAATTTAATGCTGTTTTAAGTTCGTTTTATCACCGGTATTGTCAAACCCCAGTAATTCTGTAAACCCTAAAAAGATGTGACTTAATCCGTCACACTCAACTCCTGGTCAAAGGGATTCGAACATTATGAGACAAAATGTTTATAGTGAAACTCATATTTTTAATATATATTTGACTATTTCTAGTTGTTCGTTATTAGAAAAGGTTCCCCTTTAGCTTCTCGTAGCTGCATTTACAGATAATTCTTTATATTTTAAGGAGTTTCAATCTTCTTCCATATTCATTTCTACACAATTGGCACGCGTATTTGTATAATTCCGAACTGTTTTCCCTAAATTAAAGCCCAAAACTCATTTCCAATTTGGGCGATACTGCGAAATTAGTAACAATTGTTTTGTGGCAATTTATCAACAAACACAGGAGAATCTATAAACTAATAAGAACTTTTTTAACGACCTCAAATAAATCTTTCAATAATTATATTTAAATTCACTCCGTCTTACCAGAAAGAAACAAACTCACATTTTCAACGCATTAAAAACAAAATATTTGGCTAAGAAGCCTTTGGAATTTAATTTAACAAAAACAAAGACAAAATTATAGATAATTAAAGATAGAAAAGGTGATTTTAATTTATTTGTTGAATTATACCTTGCGCAATTGGATCCAGATATGTGAACTAACCCTATTTTATTGTGTAGTGTGGGCGTGTGACGTTTATTGAGCTAGTTTCTTTTGTTTGCTAATCTATATCAAAGCAAACCCTTGATTGTTTTACAAGGTTAGCTCAAAATATGTATTACTTGTGGTAAACTTTTAAGTGATTCTGACAAATAAATTGTATACTAAATAATATAACTGAAGAAATGTATGATTATATTTCTTAATTTTTCATAATATAGGAATTACTATTTTTGTTTATGTACGCCGTTTATCTGTTTTCTTTTGTTCGTATATACAATCGTTCCACTAATCCACAAAATAAAACTAATCGCTAGTCTGCGCAACGAATTTACTGATTTAGATCAACCGCTAAGAACGACCATTTTAATCTAAATCATAAACCATAGTCTACGCAAGGTATCAACCAGTAAATGCATCGCGCAAACAAACCTAACACCATTTGTGAAAAGTGCCAGACGTTCAGCGACGAATACAGTTTAATTTAGAACTTTACCAAAAATTCCATTTAGATCAAGAAGGTCAAGAAATATTCCATTCATCGTGCCTGAAACTTGGCAAGAAATCATTTTAAAATTTATAATTTCTCGATGAAAAAAGACTCAATTTTTCAAATCACCTTTAGCTTTTTTCCAGAATACATACAATATTTCATAGCTATATTAAAATTTTGTTTACAAAAAGCAAATTCCGGTACACAAACTGATTAAAATTCCGTAGTCCAGAATTTCATCTAAAATATATGATCCCATGTTCGCGAATTTACTACCGTGTTTGTAAATAAATCATTTTGTTGCTCCAAGTTGTTTAAAAATATAAATTTATTTTTTCAACTCTATCGAGAAGAGATTTATTAGGTTAATAATTTGGAAGTAAAATTTGGCCCAACTAAATTTGGATGTGGGCATAATGCAACGATAATTTATATGAAACGTACGTTGCAACGATAAATTCTTGGTTTATTTCCAAATTGAGGTCTACTTGTATGGGGTACTAACATTTTCGTATTTTAGAAAAATAAGTTGATTTTAGAAGTTTAATTTAGTAGAGTCTTTTTATTTCATTTGTGTGAATTGGTTATAATGCGGTCTATTTTTAAACGAAAATGTATTTTTATACTATAGATGACCATTCATTCCAGTTCTCTTTCATAACTAGCGTTAGTAAGTATCAAATATTTTAGTCTGATATCATCGTATTGAAGCAATTTACTTAAGACTAGTGTTCAACACCGCGTAGTTAATTAATATTCTACATATATAGACAATGTAACACATTGCCTGGAAAGTTCCCGGTCTAACAAAGAAAACACAATTTTTTCGGAAAAATACATTTTATTCATCAACATAATTTCCTTCTAGAGCGATTCAATCAGTCCAACGCCTCTATAACATTTTGATATCTTTTTTGTAGAACGATTTATCTTTGTCATCAAAATAAACTTCAGTTTCAGAAATCACTTCTTCATTGGAGCCAAATCTCTTCCAGCGCACGGAATCATCGACGAGTTGTCGTTTTTGATCCATTATGAGCAAACGCCGTACCCACTTCGAACACAGCTTTGACATGAACAAATGTTCGTGCAAACTATGATCAACGCACGTTCCATTGATATCTTTACAATGTCAGCTATCTCACCCAACTTCAATTTACGGTCTTTCGAAACAATTTCGTGGATTTTTTTATGTTTTCTGGAGTAACAGCCTCATTTGGGCGCCCAAAGCGTAGTATATCATCGGTAGTTGTACGACCACGTTTAAATTCAGCATACCAGTCAGTGATCGTTGATTTTCCTGGTGCAGAGTCCGAATAACACTTATCAAGCCACTGCTTTGGTTGAACGATATTTTTCCCACCAAAACAGTGTTTAATCAACATACGAAATCCTTTTTTTTTTCATTGTTTTGAAATTAACAAAAGTAGTGTCACTAAAACAACTGTAATTTGTAAACTAATGGTCGGAATGTAATGCAATTTTGACACATATCGTTTGAAAATTGGTAAAATTTAAAAATCATATGGGTTTTAAATTTGTGGCACGATCTAGGTGTCAGACCAAGAACTTTTCAGGCGATGTAATATGTATGTAGAGAATTAATAAAATGGCGTCAAAAATGTCTAGAGTGTAGAAAATATGTCGACAATCTCGAAAATGATCATTTCTGTAAATTTTCTACTTTTTTTGTTAATGGAACCATTTCAAAAAGGAGAGCTCCATTTTTACTCCATTCTCGAAAAATAAGAACCCAAGTTAGGGGACAAGAAGGCAAAAAATGTTCATGTCAAAAAGTTCTGGCAAATCTATCGTAATTTGAATTGTACGGATTTACTTTAAAATAAACCATGAACACCAGCAACGTCATTTTAAAAGTGTGCAGCGGGATTTAAACCGTTGATGCTGTTCTTGAAAGATTTTCAAGAAAAGCGTTTAGCGCCAATCATTCTGTTTCTTTAGGGATTACTTTTATGTTCTTTCTATATAGTCCTGTTGTGTTAGGGGTTTGGCCCCTAACACAACAGGAATATATAGTAATTAACCGATTTACACAAAGAACCTTGTCTAGAGCAAGGGCAGATGTTTTAGAATGTAAGTCTTCGTCTCCCAATAACACCAATTTTAATGGAAAGTTACTAAATTTTGTGATCGTTCAGACCAAAGCATTGGCTTCACGTTTAATTCAAGAGACTTATTAAATTTTAATGTAAATATCCCCCCCCTCAAAACGAATCGTTAATGTAGATGATTTGTGCCATTTTGTATTGATAAATTAAAAATTTCGTTTTAGATAAAATAGTCATTTTTATTGTGGTATTTTGGCAAATTGTTGCACCAACCTTTGATCGAAATTGGATTAAACTAACCAAGGCTACTTAATGACTTCTTTAATAGCAACTTGGATTTATATGAGCATTACAAGCATTTAATTAATTAATTACGAAAGAAGCAAGTTTACCGATATTTAATAAATTTATTATCTCGATTGTAGACCTCATCATTTAGACTAATGATTTGTTATATCACAGGGTTCCATCAGAAAGAGTTGCATTTCGCATGTGACTTTTAAAAATTATTACACTTATCGCAAAACATTAAGCTACTTTAGTAGCTGTAATCACCCTGATTCTATATGAAACCCAATAGATTGAACTATTTTGATTCTTTCTTCTGCAAACGTTATATCATAATTCAATTAGGTACAAGTTCTGAAATTTTCCCAATAGTACTAATAATTGCACGGAAGTATCGAAATACTTTTCATACAGCTACAGTATCGAAGAAGACAATATCATCTCTGGTACTGTGTTATGAACGGAATGGTTGAAAAAATAAATGTTTTTGTATGCTTTAGCTGATTTGGTGATTTTTGAGTCAATTTCGAACAAATTTAAAAATGACAGATACCTGCGATAAAAAGTAGAACTTTAAGTTAAGTTTTTAACCCAAACTTACACAGCTGCCAAACTATTAATGTACTATAACGAAAAACATCATGACATAATAAAATCTAAAATCACAAAATTCAGCGGTTCATAATCCTAATAAACGCAAAAGTTGACCGAAACTCATTTCATGCAATATAACTCCAGTGAACAAAATGAAATGGTGAATCTCTCACCTAAATATGCAGAGAAAGTGCATGTCACCGATAAACCACACAAGTGATACTTAAATATTGGGGTATACGGTAATTAAAGAGTGACGCTGAATTTACATTTACGAACCGGTTGTACACAACCTTGATGCATTTAACTATATCTCTCAGCCTCTCAAAACTATGAAAGGACATTACATATTAACATTTTTTTTGGTTTCGTTAATGATGTATCTCAATTCTGACCAGAATTGGGATACATTGTAATGGGTTAAACTTTAGCTACTGCTAAAGTCGACCCGGTTTCACAGAAATTTGCCGCTACCTGTATTCATCCCCAGCGGCATTAACCCGCAGCTCAGTCGGGAGAGGTTAATCGGTCGTGGGGATGGGGATGCACCGGTAACGGCCTAGATAACCACATCAAAAAAAACAAACATACAAAAAAAAAGGAAAAAGTGGGGTATCGGACCCCGAAGTAGTGGTTAACGTGACCTGCCCATTACGCGGGCAGCATCAACCGTGGTTGTATTGGTAAAATGTTTAGAATAACATTTTACCCTAACCTAACTAGCCTAATTAAAACAATTTGGACCATGGGCCCTAAAAGGTGGTGTTAGTAAGGGGAGGGGTTGATAGTGGTATGCTATCGATGGCAGCAGAAAGAAAAAGAGCCGCTTAGCGTCAACAATTTTCTTTCCGCCGGCAGCCGATGTCAACCCACTATCGTTATTTATTAGGTTAGTAACGCCTCCACACTTCGAACTTACCTGATAGATGTTCCTGCACCACACCAAAAAAACTCAAATTGAGCACCAAAATAACTAAACACGAAAAAAGTTCTTTATAATTAAGTTTATTTCCTTACACCAAACATCAACTAAACAATTATGCACACTTATTAACAACCTTATTAAATCAAAAACTTATTAACAAACACCAAAATTATTATTATTGAATTTATTATTCCTATACACCTATTCGCGCACTCCAAAAGCCGACCTAGCGTTGGTCTATATCAAAAACTGACCGTCTAGAAAAACTAAAAACTAAGCGACCACCGGTTGGTCTGTCTAAATACTAACTGTCCCCAAAAAGCAAGAAAATATTGTACCTATTTTGAGTTTCATAGGAAATTTTATGCGATCTCATCACAAAACTTCCTATGAAAATTGTACAGCAACGTGACATCGCTTTTGCTGAATCGATCCACGCGCAAATATTTTTTTCTTCAATTCATCCGTTGAGGAAGTTCGAACAACAACAACCACAATGCTTTTCAATATTTGCATCGGTCATTGTCATTCACCTAATAAATAGATCAAGTACATTTATTATGTACATAGGCAACGTAATCAAATTACGTTGATGTACATATCTGCGTTTACTTAACTGTGGCACATATGAAAAATTCTAAAGTGAATGAATCATATGATACCACTATAAATAAAGGCAAAGAAGAAATGTAGAAGGCTGGCATGACGTTTGCTTGAATGGAATGTAGTTGAAGATATTATCTTCGAGGTCATGCCGATGAAGAAATAGATTTTGTTGGGATGGGTTGATAACGGAATTAGGTTTAATTCCGTTACAACATCCTTAACGAAACTAAGTGAATTTATTACACAGACGCGTGTGTAACAACGATACAAACAGCATTTCAGTTAATGTCACAGGATCGTATTAAAATCCTTGGAATAAAAGTACGAGACCTAATGAGATATGCAAGTTACACATAATATTGCGCGAAAATTATGTGTCTCTTATCTTACCCAAATATTGCCGAAATAATACTAACTATTGATAACATGATTTATGTTTCTGAACTTGGATTTATACAACTTAATAATTAAAAAAAAACAAAAACAAAATATACGAATGCTAATATCATTGTTTATGTTTGTCCCAATATCGCTTACCCAAAGGGCCAGTAGTGGTATTTACTGCATAAGAAGAAAAGGTTAGGCTTAAAATTATCATTGATCCTGGACAGTAAAAAGTACAAATCTTTTGAAAAAGCAGAAGCATAGCTGCAAACGAATATCGCCCGATAATTTTAATCATGTCCACGGTTATCATTCAACTGGTTGAAAGTGCACGTAGTAAAAGCTCAGTGGACGTAGTAAAATTTTAGTACATAGTGGTACTTTAAAATTTTCTTGCTGGATCCCCTACATGTGCTCACACCGAAAGTAAATGATTGCTGGAAGTTGTGCCACACTATTACAATCTAAAGAAAGATTTGGGCTAACTAACGGATAAGAAAATGACAAAATGTTAAAACTGATCTTAGCAAACAAATTAATTTGGGTTCAAGTAGTTATTTTCTACTAAATTTTACTTAATATGTACGAGTAATCATAACAAATTGTACACCAAAGTTTTAATTTCAACTATCGGAGGCAGCTGACCTAATTAAAATTAAAAAATAATATTTATTAAAACCCGTGATTATCAAAACTTACAATAAATGTTAATAAATTGCCTGAAAAAGGGCTACCTTGATAGGGTAAATTATGTGGAGATATTCACCACATTCATGGTCAGCTGACAGGTAGTAGATGACACATGGACTATTTCAAAAACTAAAACTTTTACCAGTTTAGTTTTAAATTTTTTCGAAATTACTATATTTTCGAAAACAAGTAACCAAATAGTGATGGTGTCTCAGCAAGAGCGCCGGATTCAAATTTGCCGCCATTTTGTTAACGCGAGTTGTACGGTGATTTTTTTTGACAGACCACGCGATTTAAGAATTTGGACAAGTATTCAAACCAATAACGTTTAATTATTGTAAAAACACATTACATATAGTCAGGTAATAAGTAGTACTATTTGAAGCCAACGCATTCCATCCTTAAATCGATAGAAAATTTCTTGTAAACACGTTAGATTCATTAGCGACAATTAAATTTTTATTGTTCAGACCAACTTTACTGTTTCAAGCTGGGCTTAGGAGATGAGATTATGCTATAGTGCTACCATTCAATTTTCAGCTTAGTAAGGTATAAAATAGGTATGGTTAGAAGAAATTTAAAATTGACATATTGTTCAATTTTAAATTTCTTCTATAGCCATAATTTACCCATACAATTTCCTATTTTTTGTTACAGCACAAATTTCCAATAAACTCTAGAAATTGGTTATATTCTGTGATTTTTTAATTTAAATGCAGCTTAGTTGGACGTTTTCGGCTGAAACACTTCGAAGTTAGTGTTTTTCATTATTTTGTTGCACAGCATTTTTAGTTCTTGTGGCAACAAGTTCGTTCATTCATTAATAATTAATAAAATGATTTCTTAATCTTAAACCTTAATCGTATTCAGAGAAGAAAGACAGATGAACTGAAAAAACATCTACAACCATTTGTTTCCTTAGTTTGTGGTCAGAAGTAACAAACAAAAATACAGTTTGCACTTGATTTGGGGAATAAAAGTAAAGCGCAAAAAACAAATATTGCACAGGCATTTAGTTATCTGAAAAAATGGAAAACTAACCATAATTGGAGAGCTTTTATTTCAATTTCTTTTAAGGCAATTTACTCAAACATCACCCATTTACTACACGATCAGTTATAGTTTACCATTACCTATATGACAACCATTAGTCAGCGTTGAGTTATGCAGCGCAATAAGGGGTAACAGTTGTTATTATTAACATCGAACAGCATAATCTGACAGTGAAATTTGTTAAACCAAAATTAAGATTTTATAGTCGATTCGGCTAATGAACACCATAAAGAGACACATCTTTTTTTGTACGGTATTTCGAAAACTTTGGTACAAAATTTCCAAGCACCTTCAATTCACCAAAAACGAGTGACTGTTTTGTGTGGAATATGGTCCAACCATAGGGCCAGTTTTCTAAAATAGGCAAGGCGCCGCACTAACTAATGTTCTATTCCCCACGATTTAAGAGGGAGACCTGGCCGATATTCAGTTTCAACAGCACAGTGCTACTGCCCACACAGTAATGTTACAATCTAACTTTTACATCGACGTTTTTAATATGAATAAAAGTTACCGCACCCTGTAGATTTTATCGGTCAAACTTCTGTTTATATTCAACACGCAAACCAGTAGCAAAAATATTATTATTTTATGGCTTCACGTGAAATGTAATCGATATGCCGGTCACTAGCCAAATTAATTATGTCAGTCAAATTTCCGGCTAAAACTTTTTATAAATGAATTCGTTGTGATTAATTAAACACGATATCATTAAATGCGTAAGTTATTGAACTTAGCTAATACTGTGCACAGTGTTAAAACATGTTTCTATCATCATGTCTATATTTATAAATATAAGAAGCGCTTTATACAGCTCGAATTAATTTAATATAAATTAAGTAACAACATTTAAAATAATAAAATGTTACTCATTTGTTTCAATAATTACATTGCATGCTCTAAAACTATATATAGGTTTAAGTTTGTGTTCTAATCCGATTTGTAATCCTTTTATATAGTGGATGGTTTTGTCAGCATGGTTGCGTGACAAATTTTCATTTAAAATATTTTTATTTTGTAATTGAAAGGTAATTGAACTGAATTATTTTTTTTATACATATTCTACGATATCTTCAATAAATATTATTTCTATATCTTTCTGTTCAATTTTTTTTAGTTACAAAATATTTTTTATTTCATTAATTCCAATTACTTGCCAATACTGCGTCTCGAACACAGTACTAATTTTATTGTTCTTCAATTTCCTGAAAAATATCCGAGTTTCAATCAGAACAGTTAAATCCCAAAATTGTGTCCCAAAGTGCACTTATAAAGTACCTATCTTACTTACCTATCCTAATGCGAAGAAGCTTAATTCACCATCCTAAAGAGTGTTTTTTAGAGGTTCACATCTTTAAGTTGGCAACACTGTTTTGTTTCACAACCGATTTGACAACTGACATTTGCTTTGTCATTAGTGTGATTTGCCATTTCATAATGAATAGACTCACGCCAGCGCAATGCTTGCAAATTGTTGAAATTTTTTACCAAAATAATGGTTCTGTTCGCCAAACTCATCGTGCATTACGTCCATTTTACGGTCGCCATAATCGTCCATCAGAGCGAGTAATTCGGTTAACTATGGATCGTTTTCGCACCACGTATACTCTAAATGATAATTCGCATCCAGTAAGACGTCAAACAGTGCGTACCGAACAAGTGGTAGACGCTGTACAGCGTAGCATTGAGGAATACCCATACCAGTCAATTCGACGTCGTTCTCAGCAACTGGGGATGTGTCCATCCACTTGATGAAAGATTTTATCTTACAAAATTCAACTTGTGCAGGATTTAAAGCCATCCGACCATCGCGCACGCCGACAATTCGGCCAATAAGTTGAAGCACAAATTGATATTGGTGTTGATTTTCCAAACAAAATTTTGTTCAGCGATGAAGCTCACTTTTGGTTGAATGGGCACGTTAATAAACAGAATTGTCGGATTTGGAGTGAAGATAATCCACAAGCCTTTGCCGAAAAACCATTACATCCAGAGAAAATCACGGTTTGGTGAGCTTTATGGGCCGGGGACATCATTGGCCCATATGTCTTCAAAAACGATGATGGGCGGAAAGTTACAGTCAACGGTGAACGGTATAGAGTACCCCGATTGGCAGATATGTGGTTCCAACAGGACGGTGCCACATGACACACAGCGCGAAATCCAATTAATTTACTCAAAGAAACATTTAATGAAAGACTAATTATACGTAATGGTTCTGTTAATTGGCCACCGAGATTGTGTGATCAAACTTTATTAGATTATTTTCTTTGGAGATACGTAAAGTCACTTGTCTACGGCCAGAGACGATTGAACACTCGGAACACAACATTCGGCGAGTTATTAGAGTGATACGGCGGCAATTGCTGCGAAGAGTGATTGAAAATTGGACCTTCAAATTACGCCATCCGCGGCGACCATACATGGCCGAAATCATATTCAAGCATTAATGGCATAAAGCTAGTTTCACTGATATTCAAAATGTTTTTCTTTGTTCTATTTTAATGTAATTGTGATCCTCTAAAAAACACCTTTTACAAACGAAAATTGATCGTAATCGGTTAGAAAATTATAAGTCTAAATTTATCCTCCAAAAAGAATTTGTGCATAACTAGATAACAAATTTTCTAATTATAAATACTAAGCAAACCCAAATACTAACTTTCTCTAAAATTCATGATAATATTTATTTCTTCTAATATTAGCTGTTTCAATTGTCATGGGTAGCTGTTTCAATTGTCATGGGTGCAGATTTATTATTATTATTTCATTAATTCTAAAGATGATCAAACATATCTAAATTGTGTGTGGCTTCCTGCTTTAAAAAACATCAATTTTGCCTTAGACTGATTAACCGTCGACTGCTATTTGATCACCGGGAAGTTTGATGATATTACTGTTTATCCTGTTATTGTTATCTTCTGTTATTGGACACCGCTCTGGCTTTATTGTTACTGCTCTGTAGTGTTATAAATTGTGTTGCTAACTGTTGCTGCTTCAATTAGGGTCGCCTTCTGTCTTCGCTCAGTGTGAAAACCAACAAGCATTTTTTTTGTTTCAACGATAAAACCAAAAAACCATCTTTACAATGACTATGCTTTATTTCGTTTACTAAGCCCGAAAGGAGCAACCCGATATCTATCTATGATCATAACGAATTAACAAACATATTTATGTAGCTGCAAGTTGATAAATATTAAGTAACAAGCAAGGTTTTACTCAAAAGTTACAAAGTCTGGTTCACACCAAGTAGAAAAAAATAAAACATTATTTGGCGACAAAAAGGCAAAACACAAAATTTAATTAGAAAATCGAAACAAAAGCGGACTAATTTTCGGTTAAAATCTAAATTATTATTCAACTTTGACTGTTATTTTCTCATGTTGCAAAAAAAGGAGAAAAGTTTAAAATATTGAAAAGCCTAAAATGAAGATTTTCAGGAGGAATTCCAGAAATATGATATTGGGCGTCAGTACAATTCAGTTCAAATTTTAAAACGTTTTCTTGCAAAAGGTAATTTGTATCATACTTTATCGTCACAGTCTGAAGGATCGTCACATATCGTTAATATCAGTGAAAGTATCTGATTCTTTATACAAGTTGTTAAGTTAAATTAAGAGTATGACACTGATTATTTTAAAATTAGCAACACTACTTTAATTAATTAATTATTTTTATTGAACAATAACTTTTCTAATAATAATAAACATCAAAACTTTACTTCGATAGCTTAACTAATTTTCCTCTTATAATCGGCAACCTAAAAATCTTTCATAGTCGGTGTTTAGTGAATTTTGCGGAGTAATTGTCTTGTACTAGAAAAAATATTTCCGACTTTTTGTTGGAATATCTCTGGCCGGACCAGTAATTATATTTATTAAGCTACCAAGTCGCCAAAAACATTGAAACTGTCCTGGCGCCCTATTCTTGAAATCAGTGGAAATTTCCCTCATACGCATATAATTTGCTTAAAAATTCTTTATACATATTATTCGAATTTTTCGCCGGCTACTTTAATTATTTTTTCAAATTTATTTGCTGTTAGAATCTTTCCATTATAAATACTAGAAAACTTGCAAACAAATTTGCAAGAAATGATTAAAGTAGCCGGCGAAAAATTCGAATAATATAAAGAATTTTAAAACAAATTATATGCGAATGCGGACATTCCACCGATTTCAAAAATACGGCACCTGGTTGAAATTTGGTGTTCTATTGCGTTTATTCTGGATATTTTGGATTATTCTAAAACCGCCAATTTTATCTTCTCATTTCGGACTAAATTTATTTGTTGATTTTAAAAACAAATTCAACTTTTAAAATGTTGCCATCTTTCTCAAAAAAATGTAGTGTTTTGTATGTATTTAAATGTTGGCCCTTAATATCACAAAACATAATGAAGGAGGTGCATTTAAATACAACAAATTAGTTCAACAATAGCTTCATTAAACCTTTTGGAATAGCTTAATAGCTTAAATTTGTTCATATTTATCGAAGATGAAACGTTTACCCTCATGTATACTAAAGGGTACTGGACAAATGGTGCAGTGGTTAAAGATCTTTCACTTGGACCGGGAGGTACTGGGTTCGAATTGCACAACAGGCTGGATGCAAGGCGAATTTTCGTCTTCGATTACGATAAGTGATATTAATAAACACAACTAAGATCTTCTGTTGGGGTGCAGAATTCAGCGCCGACAGCGGTTGATATGGAGCTTGCAATGTGTATGTGTGTAATTATGTGAATGGATGGTCTGTGCATGAATGAAAAGGGGGGTATTTTACCTTCAAAGGACATTAAATTTACTGGACAATTAATACTTGCTTTAAAAAAAATTAGAGAATGCAGACTTTCGCCCAAACCCCACTTATTTACTATTTTGATAAATGATTAACGTCAAATGCGTAAATGTTTAATTATTATGATCCACTCTTCAACTTAAAGCTTCTTAGTATTAGATAACTTTACTAAATATTTCAATTAAATATAAGCCGAGTATGTTCGATGTTTTATTTTTAGAATTATTTTTACGATCAAAAAATTTATTTTTAAATTATTTTTAATTTTTCAACAAAAACAAAATGGACGTTTTTGTAAATCGTTATTTCCTTTTTCGGGTAACTAGGCAATTCCTGTAATCAGCCGCTATAGAACATTGAAAAACTTCAACACCAATGACCATTACAACTTTGTAGAGAAATTGCTTCATTTGGTCCGGCGATATATGTGAGCGCACTTTCTTTCAGGTTGTAATATTTTAGATTTATTTTAACCCTTTATTTATTAAACACTTAAATACTGGTTTCTTATTATTTGTTGTTTATTGGCGCTTAGAACTAAGATGTACTTAAATCTAAAGCTGAGTTAGAACTTAAACTGAACTGACTTGAATTAAAAATTGAATTAACGGACTCAAATTAAAACTTGAAATTAACTGACTCGGATTAAACCTTGAACTTAACTGATTTGAATTAAAACTCGAACTTAACTGACTGAAATAAAAACTTCAACTTAACTGACTTGAATTAAAACTTGAACTGACTGATTTCAACTCACTGACTTGAATTATTGAACTTAACTGACTTGAATTGAACTATTTTAAATTAAAACTTGAGTTTAACTGACTTGAATTAAACCTTAAACCTAACTGGCTTCAATTAAAACTTAAATGGGCTATCTCCAACTCACTGACTCGAATTACTAACTTGAATTATTACTTGCAATAATTGACTTAAAGTCTAAATTTGGTTTTAATATATTCACATAGAAAACATTTAAATAGTTTACAATAGAATCGTTTGTATTCGTCCATAATTATAAAGTGTTTTGCATAATTGCTAAATATACTTTATACGTGACTTTTATCGTTATTTATAATTTGTATATGTTTCGTTTATATTCTAGATTTCGGCGTTTTAGTTTTTTGGTTTTGGATTTTGAAAATCGCAATTTCGGCGATATGCATTTCTTTGGTTTGTGTGTTGGATGAAGCAATACGATTTGTTGCTAATTTATTATATTCCATTTCTGTATGAATTCCAGATTAATGAGGTTGCATTATTTGATGTAAATATATATACAACAAGGATACTAGAGGAAGTAATGTAACAGTTATTGACGTTTCGAATTTGATCAATTTGTCGCATCAATCTTAGCTCAGTGCTACTATGAAAATTTGACAAACAAAATTTTCTGGTGGAATGATGAAAAGTGGTGACATAGAGTAGTCTAATCCTTTGATTTGACCCACTCCGATTATATTTTGAATACATGAAGGTGTACGCTAACCAATTTAAATCTCGATGCTTAAGAATAAGATTCGGAAAGATTATGCTTAAGTGGCACCGTAACTCTGCGAAAACATTTTGACCAATGTTGGTCAAAATGTTCTCACTGAAACGATTAACGGAGTATAAAATATTGAAACTAAAATTGAATTGCAATGACTATAGAATAGGACCTACACACATATGTATATATACGGGTATTTTATATATAGATACATAATATACAAAATAATTTAATATTATAATAGTTATAAAGAGTGATCCAATAGGAGGTACTTTTTCCAACTGGGATTCTCATTGGGATTCATGCGTCACAACTGTCATGTTCATATGACATTTGTGTTCAGTATTCATTGACATTTCACCATGAATAGACTTACACGAGAACAACGTTTACAAATTGTGGAAATTTATTTCAAAAATCAGTGTTCAGTGAAAAATTGTTTTCGTGCTCTTCGACCATTTTATGGTGTTCATAATCGTCCGACTGAACGCACTATTCGGCACTATTCGCGAAACAATCAATAAATTTCGAACCACTTTTTCATTATATTATATTCATCAACCGAATAGAGTGCGTACAAGTCGATCTTTTGTAAATATTGCTGCTGTAGCTGAAAGTGTACGTGAAGACGTATGACACATAGTGGCATATTTTGAAGAGAGATCTTGATTTGAAGGTATAAAAAATACAGCTTGTTCAAGAATTGAAGCCGGTTGACCTTCCTTTGCATCAACGATTTGGTTTATGGGCGTTGAAACAGAAACGGACCCGTGAATTGGCCTCCAAGATCTTGTGATCTAATGCCGTTAGATTATTTTTATGGGGGTAACTGAAATCACTTGTTTATATCGATTGTTATATCGATTCCTGCATTAGAAGCGAACATAACACGCGTAGTTAACGAAATATCGGCCGAAATGCTCGAAAGTATACTCGCAAATTGGAAATAGAATGGATCATCTAAGAGTCAGTCGCAGACAACATTTAAAAGAAATTATTTTCAAACATTACGTCACAAATACAATTTTTGATTCTTAAATTGATTTTAATGCGTTTTATTTCAAATAAAAACTTCCGGGAGCTCTTATTGGGTCCTCCTTTATAATCAATATTACAAAAATTTTCAATTTAAGTTTATTAAATTTATTTATGACTAAAATTCGGTATTTCGTGTTTCGGGATTTTGTTTTTAAGTTTAATTTTCAGTATTTCATGAACTTCATTGTCGGGATTGCGTGTTTTTACTTTTTCGGGCTTTTGATAGAATCCCTATTGTATGTCGTCAATACTTAATATCCAAATAGTTCCCACACTTCATAAATTTAAAGGTTAAACAGTATATCAATAAAACAATGGACTAATAGCAATAGAGGCAACATAGAGGATCTGAATTTTAGAAAAACAAATTCTACCCGAACTTGATATACCTACATTAAAATAGATTCCGCTAAACCACGTTACAGTAATCTTAGGGTTGTACGGTGACAAAATTTCTAGAGTATTTATTTATTTATTTGTGGATCGCCACTGGTCGTTGGTTGTTTCACGATGAATTTTATTGACACAAAATGCATAAATGTCAGTAAAACTGTTCAAAAAACTTAAATTCATTGATAACTTTTGGATCCACATCTTCACTTAGGTGCAATGGAAGTATATTTTGTTGTTGTTGTTAATCTATAATGCTTCCATGTGTGCTCTACCAAAATAGTTATGTCGATCAATACTTAAATAAATAAACAAAGCTTTATTTCACCAAAGTAACTAAATTATTTTGCTCTAGATTACTTCAGATCCATTTCAAAATAAAAAGGTTAAACATACTATTGAATTCATTATGTGCCTTTAAATTAACTGCTCCTTCTGACGTTAAAACCACTTTCATGATTTATGAAAAAAGGAAGTTTTTATGGCATAATGTTATCGAACAATTCTATCAGCTTGCAGTGTGACTGAGTGAAGGCGATATCAGCATGTGTATCATTTGATCAACAATAGCACCTAACTTTTTATGTTATTTAATTTATTTGATTGTTTTTGATCGTATCGAGTGAAATCGATTGATATGAGCAAGTTTTTCGACCACTTAATGAATAAATCTTGACCGTATTAGCTACTATACATCAAATCGGGCATTGCTTGAACTTTTTAATCTTCTGCACTCTGATATTTGATAACTGAATTAGAAGTAGCAATATCTGGTTTAAGAAAATTAATCAAAATGTTATTTTATAAGATATGTTCTAAGAGATTGGGCCTGAAATCCCTTATGTATGTAATTCGTTAATTTCAAAATATAAGCTAAAAAGTAGAAACACAATTTTATAGACGGCATTCCAAATGAAACCTTACTTACCAGATTGTTGTTCTCCAGTTGAAATGAAATACAAGTATATATGTGGGTTTAATTTTTCCACAAATTCTGAAAATTTAGAAATCCCGTTTGCCTCTTAACGCTGTGGTCAAAGAAAATTTAAATGATTCTGGCAAGTACTTCTACATTTTACGGAAATATTTAGCTGGAGGATGCACCTTCAAGATTTTGAATCAGAAGAAAGTAGTACACAACAAAATTGCTCACAGATCGCATAGTGTAAAACAACTTTGAGAAATTTATATAGCGTCTCATACGTTTACATGAGTCGGTGATTGATTTTCACGATTTCCACAGTAAAATACAATTTTGACAAATCAAGAACAACTGAAGGCAAAACTTCCGAGCGATGTCCTAGCAGAGCAAGATGAAAAGCTCTGAGTATATGTTTGAAGTTTAAAGCAAATTATTGTTGAGGTAATATATCCATATAAACGGTAGTTAGGTAATATTTTATTTCGAGTGGTAGGTAAATTAAATCGTAGCACTTTTTTGATATTCTTAGAATGGAATGAATAATAGTGGGTGAGTAGTATAGTACGGTAGTACATATTTCCAAAAGGTGTGCATATACTCCGATAGTAGTACATCGGCACCACTGCAACCAACATTTTTAATTTTCTCGTGTAATAAATTAAACTAATTAATTCAAAATTTTAAAAATCTGTGTTTTTACGTCATCTACCGCATATTTTAGAATAAATTTATTAAACGAAATCCAACACAATGAAATTTAATATAGTTCTGGTTTTCTTTTTTTGTATTTCTTTCCAGCAATCCTTCAGCGTACCACCGTCGAGATAGGACGAATAAAAATCCAAAGTGTTGCCACATGCCTTTTATTATGTATGGATACATGTGGAACTGTTTATGGATCGGTAAGTTTATTCTTTTTAGTTTTATAATAATTATTATTTTTACAAATTTTTATTTGTTTTTATATAAATAAAATACCAAATTCTCAAATCATTAAATTTATTGAAATTTGTTGAATAACTAAAAAATATAATAAAATTTATATAATGAACAAGTTTTTCTCCTGAGTCGCTCTCAAATCACATAACCATATTCTAATAATTCTAGCAACACATTAGATATTTTTAATAAAAAATAAATAAATAAAATTTATGATCATAAATAATAAATTTATTTATTTTTCCTTTTTTTATTAGATAATTTTCTAATAAAACAGTCTAAGTCTATATATAGTTATTGTGTGTTATATCGATTCGATATGGTTAGTTATATACTCGTATTTATTAGAGATGAATATACACAACAATGAAAGAGGATTGAGTGAGGATCATCAACATGATCGTGACGATCATAATCGTAAAAAATTAAAATTACATGATTATAACATGAATTTGATATTTTTGTTTTATTTTTTATTAGAAAACAAACACTTAAATTTTTTTTATCGTGTAATCAAGTCAAAGAATATAAAAAATTAAAAATATGATCGATTATGTTCTGATAATGCGTTAGATTGAATGGTGTGTGGTTTTTAGTGCATCGAATAGGGGTATCCGAATGCAAGAGAGCATCTTATACTTAATCGAACGCCAATTTTTAAAGAAAATAGAAGAACATTACCATTGCTCTTAAGCAAGAGAACTTCTAATAAAAAAGATTTAAAATATAACATGAATATCTCGAATAACACGAATGGTGGCGTTTTATATTTCCTTGAAAACATTTTCAACTTTTATTAAAAGTTGTTCTTCATTACAATTTCTTCACGACACATCCATTCTCAATTACTTGATTAGTAGCACAAATTTATGAGTTATTTATTATGACTTGTAGAAATCCTATTTCTAATCCGTCCATATATCTAATTTGGTCCGTGGGCAGCAAACTAAATAGAGTCGGGGTCTCACCTAGAGATTAGAATGGAGAATTATTTTTCCCGATTTCTCGAGAATTCCAATTTTCTCGATTTCCGAAATAGATTAAAAATATTTAATCTATTTCTGCAGATTTTCGAAAATCGTTAGAGCCGTGATTTCACATAATTTGGTTGCTCTCAAATTAATTTTAAAATTTCCTCGCTATGCCATTTTTTATTAGTTTATAAGCCCTGGCAAACATTTCTCTTAGTTGTTACAGCTTTATTTTATTCCGATAGGTAGTGTTTTATCTTAATTTTTAATGATCAAATTTATTACCAGCAATAATTATTGCAGTGTGTCGTAATAGACTAAATTAAATAAGCGATATAAAGATGTAGTTTCTACCAGGGTTCACTATGCGGCTATTTATTATTTTACTTTTAGATGGCTTTTTAATTAATGTATAATTTTGCTATGGTGTACTAACTTCGGATGACACGGATTAAAATTTAGTGACACAATGATCTCAGCAACACCTCGGTGAAGCTAGCCCAAATTTGCAGCCCGAAAATTTTAATTTTTTACTTATGGCAATACAACTTCTGTCATGACACAAAATATACGCAGATTATAACTATAAAGCAAATTTTAATCACATGCAAATTATAAGTATTAATAAAATATGTATAAAATAGCTACGAATGAATCTTTGCTTTTAAAATTTTATTAAAGTAATAAAACCAAATTTATTACTAAAACATCAAAGCAAAAATCTAAATAGGTCATATATTCAAAAAAAAATCAAAAATGCTTTCAGAACTATACTCAGCTTGAGACAAATTTAGCACATGACATGCACCGTCGAAATCGTTAAACTTATAACTACAAACTGAGAGATATGTACAAAAATTCTATCTGAAATTATCTGGATATAGTCGTTTGATTCTAGTCTCACAGGCGATTAACGAGCACTTGGCATATATCGCCAGATTCGTTGAAATTTTGTCTACAAACGCGATGATTTACAGAAATATTTTTTCTGGAATTATCTGGATATAGTCGTTTGATTCATGTCCCACAGGCGATTCACGAGCACTTGGCATATATACCGCCGGTTTTGTTGAACTTTCGACTACAAACGAGGAGATATGTAGAAAAATTCTATCTGGAATTATCTGGATATAGTCATTTGATTCTAGTCTCACAGACGATTCACGAGTACTTGGCATATACCACCGGATTCGTTGAACTTTTGAATACAAACGATGAGATACGTAGAAAAATTCTATCTGGAAGTATCTGGATATAGTCGTTTGAATCTCGTCTCACAGGTGATTCACGAGTACTTGGCATATACCGCCGAATCAAACGAATATATTACAGCCTTTACGTGGCGGAGTAGTTAAGATAGTATAAGTTTAATATTTGATGCAAATCTTAATTAATTGTAAAATATTTAAAATTAGTGCTATCTGACTAATGTGATCAAAATTATACAAGACTTATACCAACAAAAACTTATTTAATATGTATATATCAAGTGCTCGTGAATCGCCTGTACGAGATCCAAACGACTATATCCAGATAATTCCAGATAAAAAATTTCTACAAACATCCTCGTCTGTAGTCAGTACTTCAACGAATCCGGTGGTATATGCCAAGTGCACGTAAATCGCCTATACTATATCCAGATAATTCCAGATACTATTTTTCTACATATCTCCTCGTTTGTAGTCAAAAGTTCAACAAATCCGGCGGTATATGCCAAGTACTCGTGAATTGCCTGTGAGGCGTGAATCGAACGACTATATCCACATAATTCCAGATAGAATTTTTCTACAAATCTCTTCGTCTGTAGCCAGTACTTCAACGAATCCGGGGGTATATGCTAAGTGCACATGAATCACCTGTGAATTGAGATTTAAACGACTATATCCATAAACATCATGTTTAAATTTCGGGCTGAAATTTCTTGCTAAACTCATAGTGGTCAATCACTTAATGCTAATTAAGTTTCCGCATTGTCGCTTTCAGGTTAGGTTTGGGCTGTCTAGGTTTTCCCACAATTGAAGAGATAATTCAAAAATACTTAAAAGTTATATTTATAATGTCGGGCTGAATAAATATCATTACAGATTATCATGCAAATTTTACTGTCGCGACAGTGCTATTTTTCGGACTGGGATATAAAATATTCTCGATAGTTATAGTGTAGTACTGCTAACGGGCTTTTCAACTGAATATTGGGCTAGCTTCATATAAATGAAGAGTCTGACTATGCCACCAAGCATAGTAATATATCTTAAAAATACATAAAAGTAATTTTAAAATTTCGTGCTGAAGAATGTTATAAATCTCATGACATTCTATCATGATACTGTTTACTGTCACGATAGTGACATTTTTTCGGGCTGGGGTAGTAAACTCTCACAATAGTGATAGTTTAGTGTTGCCATCGCGTTTTTTCGGGCTGAGTATTGGCCTAGCTTCATATACATCTCAGCAACAAAGTATTGCTCAAATTTTTTGAAGAAATCACTTTATTTTTATTCCGAAATAAAAAATTAAATATTTAATTTTTCTCGAGAATTGAATAAAAGACCAAAAATTATTCTCGGTTTCTCGAGAATGAAATTATGTTGAGAAATGCATATGTCTAGTCTCACCCTTAAAACCAAAAAACATCTTTAACTATTAAACAAGTTTAATCAGCAACGTTGACTCAGTCTGTCACTTTATTTATTTAGATTTCTGCCCAACATTTTTTGTTTGTAAATTATATTCTGCGCTAACCTGTGTTCTATTTTACAATGTGGAGGGCGAGCTCAATAGGAGGGACAAATTGTGTTCATTATTGCAATTGAGTCCAAAATAGTTCTTAGGAAACAATTGGAAATGTTTAGAAAATACTGAAATTCAACATCAGCTCCACCTTCTATTTCGTTTGAATTTGAAATATGATATATTAAGCCATTTTAAATCTCTTAAAAATGTTTCTATCCGTACGTTACACTAAATTATTGATTGAAAATGCGGTGCCTCTTTTCGACTGATTGCCGTTGATGCAGACTCTTAGTTTGTGTGCAAGGTACAGACAAAATTTTGAATTTCTTTAGTTCATCTATACTGAATTAGTGATAAATGATTACAAATTTCTAATTTCGATAATCCTTTCGCAGTGCTTTGGTTTACCCGTTGGGAGACATATGATCAACACACAATTTTATAAACTTTTTATGTATGTTGCAGTTTTGCACACTGGCAGCTTTCACTGTGAATTTAGAGCGGGATTTGAAAGAATGTATACCGATGCTCAACTTATCGTAATTTCCAAAGAATTTAAAAATTTTGTTAACCACGTTAGTTTCAAGAATAGTGTGATGGTTATGTGGGTGCCATTTCAATGTGGTGTTGATTTATGTATGTTATACTGAGGTTACAGCTAGAAAAAAAACAAATAGCAAACGAACCAAAATCTTATTCAAAATGCAAAATAACACGTAATATCATCGGGGTCAATATAATTAAAGCAATTTTTTACAATTTTTGAAAAATATATAGTTATATATAAATATATATATATATATACATATATATATATATATATATATATATATATATATATATATATATATATATATATATATATATATATATATATAGGGTGCCCCAGAAGTGGGCGGTCAAACTATATATATATATATATATATATATATATATATATATATATATAGGGTGCCCCAGAAGTGGGCGGTCAAACTAAGCGCGGTAATGGAGCTCATTTCTAACAAAAACAGCCAAGTAAAGTTTTTTCGAATTGTTGATGGTGCAAAAGTTATTCCACTTTTAGTGTTTTTAAGTGAAATCGCATACCCACCAAAAAATTCATTTACATAAAACCAAGAGTACATTTTGTTAAATTTTTCTAGAAGAGTGAATATGCCTACTAATACAATCATTTTTAAAAACTGTATTACCTTCTGTGACACAAAAACAATGGTTTTGTAAAGTGGTTTTGTTTCCCAAAGTTTTTTGTTGATGTTTAAGTGGCGCCAGTTGGAAAATAATGTACTACAGAAAGTTCACACACTATCAGCAAAATATGCGACACTAATGCAGACTTTAAAATGATATCACACACCGGGGTATTCACAACAGAATGTTTTTTATTAATTTTTTTCATAAAGAAGTCGTGTTTATTAGAAATGCACTTAACAAAATTTCGAGTTCTAAAATATATGCTTTGTCAAAAATAAAAGAAAGCCATGTAGCTTATTTACAGCGCGAATATGCAGAAATTCATTTCGTTTATGGTTTATGTAATGGGAATGAGCTGCAGCAAGAGAATACCAGAGGAAACGCTTTCCCGATGACAGAGTATTTAAAAACGTATATTAAATCTATAGTGAAGGCGAAGTCCCTGATCATCCAGAAGAGATGGAACAGCCGGTCAACTTGATATAAACGAAGATAGAGTAATCGGAATGATGGCAGCCGACCTATCTATAAGTGTTCGTTGTTTATCAAAACGTTCGGGAGTGTCACGGTTCACGTTGCATCGTATTTTAAAAAGCAATCAGTTGCACAATTATACCATGTGCAACGTGTACAAGACCTTTTACCTGCTGGCCATGAAAAAAGGGTGCAATTTTGTCAAGAAATGATGCATCGATGCCAAGTAAATTCGCAATATTTTAACAACATTTTGTAGAGTGACGAAACATGTTTTAAAAGGGAGGGAATATTCAATATCCATAATTTGCACAAATGGGGTATTATAAAGTGCAGGTTTATGAAGGAATAAACAAGACCGAGCAGGTGATGCGGCGACGTAAAATCGAAGCGTCAAATATTATTAAAAATAACAAACGTGCGTTTCGACGGATTAAGCAAAATTGTATACGGTGATGCTGATTATATATTTTGGCAAAAGGTGGACACTTATAATTTAAAATTAATAAAACAAAATATTTTATTCATTTTGTTTTATTTCTGGCAAAACATTTTAAATCTGCGTTATGCATTACGAGTATGCACAGAATGGTTGGCCAAACTGGTTTTATACATATACTCAACTGGGTTCTTATGTTACCGAATGATCATGCTCGTGTGGTTGTACCAACCACCTTGTGAATCAATGTTTTTAATCATCTCCATGTAGGCCACCGGGGAATGATAAAGGTTAGCAGATGGCAAGAAAACATTGTAGGTGGCTTCACATTGATTGTAATATCGAAGACGTTATCCGAATATGTCGATGTTGTTGCTGTGTATTAATTATTTTCCCAAATATCCATTCGTCGTCAGGATAATATCACTATTGAAACAACAATTGATGGTTCAAGCGATATTTTCAATCGGAGGACTACCTAATTGTCTAGTATCAGATGCGCCAGTGACATTAAATCAAACATCTCATGTCAGCTCCATTTCATCTATCTTTAAATGGAGAAGTTGAACGTTTTGTAATAAATTGGATTAAGATTGTTATGAATGGAGAGGCAACTCATACCGCGTTGTAAAAGTAGTATTTGTCCACATACCGATGTTACGGCAGGTAGAGCCAAAAATGCCAGCGAAATGGTTGCATGGAAGACAGCCAAAGACAATCTATCTCCGGCGTTTGAGTAGAATTTCGGATACAGGTATGTGAAAGAAAAATGAGGTAACGTTTCAAGTCCAAGCCTGGCGGTGGAATGCGCAGGATCAGATTCGTCCAAGACTGATGAAGATTCATCATAGCCCAAAAAGAACCCAGTAATGGAACATTACACACGTAATCAACAAAATCAACAAATATTCATTCGTCGAATTGTTGTGATTCTTACACATTAGCCATCTATAAGTCAAAATTCAAAATCAACAAGTTGCTCTTGTTAGAGGAATGCTAGTGGCGAAGTAACATCCAGAGAAGGAGTTCGAAGAAATACGAATATTAAGTAAACAATGTGTTAGATAAAATAATCGTCAAGTTCTGTTTGGTTTCTATGAACCGAACAGCTATTTACAAATGAAATTCTGAAAATAAAGAAATAACAATTTTTTAATAAGCGACCACATATTAATCTCTTCTGGGAAGGTATTCGCCTTTATTGTAAATGCTCCTATTTAACTAATGACGTTTGCTCAAATGCAGTTTTAAATAAATTTACCAGATGATTGCGCTCATGGAATAAAATTTGTAAACTTGATATTACTTTATGTTTTGTTGCGGGGCTATTAGCACAACGTTGGAGGAAGAAGTGATTCCATCAGTGCTGGGGGTGGTAAAATAGCTTTTCCAGTCGAATAACACATTCCAGTCGATTCATTGTGAACATTTTCAGGCATGATAATGTCAACAAATGTTATCTATTTGCCCATTTGAAACACTGGAGTGCATGCTATAATCATAGTCTTTATCGTAAATGAATGCTGCTAATTTTGATCAGCTAAGGATTTTTCTATTGATCAACAATATCGTAGATTAAGACTTTCTGTTTCGATCGCTCTCATTTCAGTTCTGAAAGAAGACGTTCTTTTCGACGGAACGATTCAATATATTGATAAAGCAATTCGTCTCACTGAGACGATTCTATTTCCAATTGGTGACGATTACATCCCTATAGAGATAAATCTTTTGATGAACACACTTTGATAACCTTTTTTGCACGTACTATACTTTATCGTGAATAGGGGCCCCATATTTATAACTGCAGATGAACACTCAAATAATTATAAAATACAATTTCTTGATAGCTTTGATTAATTGGCAATGTAATTTTTACGTGTGGTGTCCATGTTTATGTTTACGTGGTAAATTCGAACAAATGGAGCGTCATTTCTATGACTAATTTAAAAAATAGTTAAAAATCGACATTTTAGACCTAGGAAGCTGACCCTTTCAAAAATATTTCGAAACCCTGCTTAGTTTGGTATAAAATTCCTATGCAACGTTTAAATCCGGTTGGATGAATGGTGTGGAAACGTATAAGGATGTTGTGGAAATATATTCATTGAGAGACCCTCGGCTTTGGGAATGTCACTGATTTCAAATAATCCCTTTGCTAAACTTATTCCCGCGAAAACATTTAAAAAAATTAAATTTTACAAAGCACTTATACCGAAACTTCTAGTCCCCGAGGTCTAAAACGCCTATTCGGAACAAATAGACATTTCTGAGAAATAATTGTATTAATAAGAAGAATAATTGGACCTTGTCAAAAATATTACATAAACCTGCTTATTTTGAAATATAATTTCTTTGAAAAAATTGAATCCTTTTCGGTGAATAGTGTAATAGGGGTCCCGTTGGTCTAGGGGTTGAACACCTCGGATTCGAGCATTTCACTAATTTCATATAACCCCTCTCCTAGACTCATTCTCGTGCACAACTTTAGAACAATTATTGAAGCCCTAGACCCCGGGGTCCAGACCTTAAAAGTATCTATTGTTCAATCGACGATCACTCAAACAATTTCGGCAACAATATATTAACATTTTTATGCATAAGAACGAGCATGTGTTTAATTTATGAGCCAATAACCATATTAAAATTTATTTTCTGCATCTCATATCGTAAATTAAACACGTAACCACGAACACCACTCTTCGTGCCTCTAAATTTAGTAACTGTGAAACCCCGGAAAAAAGATGTAGATCAACAAATGATTCTGTCATTTTATCTTTTATGTTTTAATTCTAAAAAAAGGCCATATACGAGCATATATGTATAGCATACTTAAAATCATACATAAAATTATGATTTATGTTTAAAAATAATATTAAAGTAAAAAAAAAGAAATTGTAACAAGACATGGAGTATACGATAAATTGATTTATGGCGCACGGATTAACAAACATTTAAAGGATTGATTTATTATAACGAAGCCATATATTGATAACATAATTCTTCTTATTATCGTACTATTCAATTAATAAAAATCGTCTTAATCTACATAATAAATTTTATTAGGGTGCTATCCAAACAACAACAAAATATATGCGTGCCGGACATAAAATTAACATTAAGATAAAATTTATTATACCATCGCAGCGCGCGTGAGTTTCGCGGCATCTAGCGTACCGCGCTGCGGCGATAAATTAGCAAAATATGTCAACGATCATTATCAATGACAAACCAAAATCAAGTTCTATTCAATATGTTATCTTGTTTATCTTAATTTTTGGTGTTGTTTTTATCGTAATCTCGATCGATACTCTGATTCAAAATCATCTCAGTATATCGATATGTATTCATAAAAAGGATTAGAAGAAGAAGATGCCCAAAATACCAATATCCGCAATTAATAAACTGAGGGTAAAATTGAAAGGTGTATACGCGACGACGTGTGTGGACTAAAATAAGGTGTGATCATGATTAAGTCATCAAGAGGTTGGAAATTTTAATTTCGGTTAATTATTGAGGATTAAAATTTGGTTTTAAAAATAAATTCCACTCTTGAGAAAGATATACAGGTAATTAATTTTTCGGAAACAATTATTAATGGAATGGAAAGTTTGTATCTCAAGCCAAAATAAACGCATTAAAATAAGCAATGAATATTTATCACATCGGTATGTGTGCGGCTTAATTGAAAAGCCTATAAATAAATCAATAAAAAAAAAAGAGATAAATTTTCTAATCGACGACATTCCACAGCGCGCAGAATATATAGACACGTATGTGGAGAAATCTTATCTGAGCTCACAATAAAAATGTGATAATCATCTCGACTTAATTTAAAAATGTTCAAATGAAACTATTAAATAACATTAACAACAATATTAATGTAATATCAATCTAATAAATTAATATCAATGTTAATTTAATAATAGAATTGTTGAAAAGCGTTGGTGTAAAATATTTTTTTATAGCTTGGAGCGCGCAATCAACACTAAATTATTACTATTATTACTATTCCTATCATCATCATAACTATATTATTATTATATTATTGAAAGGAATTGTTATTTTTATTTAATCATTAATCATCGGATTAATTGTGTAAGTGGATGTTGTCTATGTAAGGAGTTTATTAAAAATCCAAACAATTTGAAAGAAGTAGACTTAAAATTACGATGAGTCAATCTTCCCCATACGTTGATTGTATAACGGTGTGAAATTTAACTAAAAATTTAAAATTTGTTTGCACCAAATTAACTTTTTATTAAAATAACGTTTAGGCTTCTTTCGGTTGATGTAACAAATTTATCGAATTCAACATAAGAATTTAATTTGATCGTATACTCAAAAGAATTACTTGCATTACTTGCCGTTCAAATTAATTTAAAAAATTTGTTTAAATTATTCCACAATACAAACAGGTTTCTGTAAAGTATGATAGCAGTAGTAAATGAAAATTTCTAATGACAAATTATACATTCTTGACAGCACGCGGAGAGTCACAATCTATATTATTATTATCTAAAAAATTACTAACTAAAAAATTTATTCTAAATTTGATTATAACGATGATGAGCTTTAAAACAACATGAAACAAAAAAAATTAATTAAAACAATACGAGAGAAAATTATCTGTTGCGTCTGCTTTGGGAAATGGGAAACGGCAAAATGGAAAAACTGAAACAAAAAAATAATAAACCAGCGAAAATTCAGAAACCTAAAAACAAAACAAAAAATAAAGTTTAAACAATGAAAAAAATATTTAAAAAAACTGGATTAAAGAAGACGAAGGTCACTGCTTAAGTAGTGTAAAGAAGTCTTTTCAAAGACATTTAACTAATATTAAAGTCAAAAACCTCAAAGGTTTGAAATTCAGGAGTCAGTAAGGTTTATACGGAGATGTACGAATGCTTAATAATATCAGCAGCGTCGTTTATAGATTAAATTAAGAGAATGAACTTCAAATGGCTACCCTGGGGCACTACAAATGAAGCTGTGAAAGCAGATGATATTGCTGATCTGGAAATCGCCTGATACATTCTGTCTCTGAAATATGAACCCACTCACAGGAGAAGTTGCAATGGAAATCCTGAAAAAACCAGAAACCCAGAAGCCTTGTCTGATGCCTTAATAACATTTGTGATAACTGCATTCACTTCATTCGTTGAGGTTAGTGATCGTGACCTTTGCGGAAACCATGTTGAAAGACAGAAAGCAAAGGTTTAAAAGGAACAGAATTACTTTGCAATTGGTATTGCACTAATGTCCGATTTGCATCCCTTCTTACGGATAGCAATAATAAAAGAGTCTTTCTAGATGGACAGAAAAATTCTTACCGAGAGTGATTTTTGAAAACGGACCGTATGTGGCTTAGCCAGAACACCACTGCATGTTTTAAAATGATGGAGGATAAACCATCAGCGCCGCATGAAAATCATCTTTTAAGTTTGTAATTTTCCTAACCACAGTGCCGTAATTAGGCTCTTTGATCATTTGAGGAATAACTATTGTACTTTAAAGTGGAAGGGTATCCATCAAACTTGTCACAATGCATTTCATTGATGTAACTATTATACAGTTCTGGAGATAAATCATTAAAATCTCTATTAATTGAGAGAATTTTGTCGAACTTTGGCCAATGTTTATTTCTAAGGTTAAGCGCAGATTCTTAGTTCTTTATTGTGTCACGGAGGACTTGGACAGCTGATCTTTTGGTGAGTGTAAACTTCTGACTGTTCAATACATTAAAAAAATTGCTAAGTAAAATCATCCACTATGAGTTTCAATGTCATTTTTATTATTTAGAATGACACTGAAATCAATGTTAGGCAATAGGTCTTTTTTATTTTAGTTTAGAAAAGTCTACAAATTTGACTTGAGAATATTCAAAAAATTAGACACAAAGAAAATATATTTTTTTTTGTTAAAAAATAATTAAATAGTCGACCTATAAAATGTTTTCAATTTACTTTTAAACCCGCCTTTGCTTAGGCAAAAATCAAAACAATGATCAATTTTGTTACAACTCGTGCGCATGATGTTCATCGGTTGTGTTTATTTATTTGAAGAAACTCAGAATTTCTTAAGATTTTTCTCGATGCTTTTATTCCAATAGACCTCAAGTAGTGTCGGTGAATCGATTTCATCCAGTATGATGTTTCCAATAATTGCACACTTCAAAAGCTCCCTTCTATTTGCCAGGGACGTCAGATTGTAGGTTCTACATCCAGTGAGATATGGCGGTAGTTCTTACAGATTAGCGTGACCTTTGTAAGCCTTTGTCGTATTTTCAGCCACCCTTCCAAGATAAATAACGCGCAAACTTCCTTTTTTCATTATATTTGCAATCTATTCTGGGCCAAGGCTCTCTCAACTTTTTCGCAATTTGCTTTTCCCATTCTTACTATTACGCTGTTGCCATCCAATTCGAAGACGTAAGGCTATAGGTCCGATTTTCGTAGAACCATCTGCACATTGCATAGTTCTATGCCAGTAATAGGCTCCAGGTCAGATGGCTCGGCCCATGAGTTCTGCAGTCCGACAAAGGGTCATAGTTGTGTTTCTTTTCGTCACAGATCGTAATCTGATCATGAAAATTCCCTTTGCATCCTGCCTCTATCGGGATTCGAATCAGATGCCTCCCGATCCAAACGCCAAAGCTTTAACCACTGTGCCGTTCGGTCGGTGTACCTGTACATACGTACTTCTTTTAGATACTCTCTGTGTTACGAATTTGTTCATGGTAAAAGGGGCATTGAAACATTTTCAGCATTGATCAATGAGTTTCTCAAAATCAGGAAATGTTAAAATGATGCCCATGACACATGAGTAAGCGGATCCGATTATTGACAACAACGAAATCAGTCATGAACTGATGATATCAGTTGTTTATTAGAAAACCAACTCCATATTCTTGTTTGCTAGTGTTGTTGCTTACAAACATGGTACAACGCATGGATCCAAAGCTATTATAATCAACGATGTTATTGCCGACTAGACGTATTTCTTGTAATGCTAAGAGATAAATCCCATATTGCGATGACTGTACAGAGACCTGATGGAGATTCTCTGTGCGATTCAGGCTGATTACATTCCAAGTTCCGAGTTTTGGAGAGAAGTTATAATTCGTATCCGAGGCTATTGTCGAAATTTCAAATTTATCCGAATGTTTAAAGTATCCTCAGACCGGTTGAGAAACAGTCCCAAGAGCATACCCTGTTACACACTCGCCGGATATGACTGGGATAGAGGTAGCCTTATATTATCAGGAACTCCTGTCAAATGGGATACTAAAGTCGATGTTACGATCAACCGCATTTCGTCGACTCAAGGGAAATTAGGGGAAATTTATCCTTTGATTTCAAATTTTCGATACCTCAACATTTTTGTTCATTTCAAGTAAAGGAAAGTATCTGTATGATACCCTTTAACTAATTGAAAATTATAAACTCTTCGAACTTTCGAACCTAAATCTTTATTTTTGTTTTTACTTTTTACAATAACCGTGAAATACTGGGACAAGCCATTGTCGGCATTGCATGACGAGATTGATTGAGAGTCCGTTATATAGTAGAGACAAATTATTAAAATAAATCTGTTACTTGTAAAACTTTTAGCTAAACTTTAGGCACTACGACCTTATTTTCATTGGCGAATTTAATTTTTGTGGTCGCGAGTTGAGGATTCCACCCCTTACTTACCTACAAATCCACACCTTAAAGGTAAGTTTAGTCACGCATAATATATTGAATTCCGGATTATTTTAGATTAGCAAAATTCAAAATAACTTAGGACGGCAGCTTGATCTTGTATTTACCTCGGACGCTGTAAGAGTATCGTTACAGAATCTAATTTAGTATTATCCACCATAGATCTATACCCCCTCCCATCTTAATCTGCTTTTGTTATAAACAAGGGAGTGCCAATGCCACTGGATAATCAACGACACGGCTTAATTTTCGTAAAGCTGATTTTAAGAACAGAGGATACGCCCTAATAAACAAACGATTTCTATGATCATCAACCACTACCAAATTCCGCGGAGGTTCAGTAGAATATTATAAAAACTGCGGTAACAAAAGCATCATCACAACAATTAGTCAAGCTTCTTCGGAGATTACAAATGATTGATTGGAGGAAGATTGCTTCAAAGCAATTCGAACGAAATCTATCTCAAAATACAAAACAATCAAGTAACGGCTACAAAATCGCGAATAAACAAAAAAACGAGAATGGTACAATCAACGTGTGCTTATTAGTATTGAAAATTCGAATCTTAGAGATAGATATCGCAACATAAAAGAAATAGCTACAAATTTCCAAATCACATAGCAGCACTATTTGCAATGAATCTAGAGAGTTAGTAAAGGACACCAACAACGCCCTTCAAGTGTGGTGGAATTATTTTGCCTCTCTCTTATCACCATTTCCACCTCCACACCTCCATGGTGAGCGCAATCCATGTCCAATCATGCACCTTCACTCTGAAGATTATATTGGAGAAATGTTACGAAAGGAACATCCCAGTTAAGAGTCTCTTTAGACCTTCAACAAGCTCACGCCACCATACAAAGTAATCTCTTATCCCACAAAGGTTCTGTCCTATCTATATATGCTTTGAAACTGATATATATATATATATATATATATATATATATATATATATATATATATATATATATATATATATATATATATATAACGGGTGTTTTTTAGGAGGTTTGTTTTTCCGATAGATGTCGTTTTATTTTATGACAGTTGTTTTGACAGCTCAAAGTGGCATTTCTACTCAGTATTGTTTGGCAAATCATTATGAATAGGTTAACTCCAGAACAACGTTTTCAAATCGTGGAAATTTATTTTCAAAATCAGTGTTCAATTAAAAATGTTTATAGAGCACTTCGTGAATTTTATGGTGCACATAATCGTCCGTCAGAGACCACCATAAAGAACGTAATTACCAAATTTCGGTCTACATCCACTCTTTTGGATGCCAAGCCACCGACAAGAATGAGAAGAGTTCGTACAGAAGAAAATATTGCTGTCGTTGAGGCCAGTGTCGAAGAAAACGACAATTTATCGATTCGTCGTCGTGCTCAGCAAATTGGACTTTGTCCATCGACTTTATGGAAAATTTTACGTAAAGATTTGGGTTTGGTGCCATACAAAATTCAATTGGTGCAAGAATTAAAGCCACACGACCATCGTTTGCGCCGTGAATTCAGTGATTGGTCGTTAAATCAATTGAACGAAGATCCATTTTTTTACCGTAAAATTCTCTTCAGTGATGAGGCGCATTTTTGGTTAAATGGATACGTCAACAAACAAAATTGTCGCATTTGGAGCAAAGATAATCCACACGCCGTTCTAGAATTACCAATGCATCCTGATAAATGTACTGTTTGGTGCGGTCTATGGGCTGGTGGGATCATCGGTCCATATTTCTTTAAAAATGAGGAAGGACGACGCGTTACCGTGAATGGAAATCGATACAGAACCATGTTAAATGAGTTTTTGTTGTCAAATCTTGAAGATATGGATATGAATGAAATGTGGTTTCAACAAGATGGTGCCACTTGCCATACAGCACGTGAAACAATCGACTTATTGAAAGAAACTTTCAACGACAACATTATTTCGAGAAATGGTCCGGTGAATTGGCCTCCGCGTTCGTGCGATTTGACGCCACTCGATTACTTTTTGTGGGGATACGTGAAGTCATTGGTTTATGTGGATAAACCTCAATCGATTGACGCTTTGGAAACCAATATTCAACGTGTCATTGCTGACATACGCCCTCAAATGCTTGAAAAAGTGCTGGAAAATTGGACCTCCAGAATGACATTTGTGAAAAATAGTCGTGGTAGCCATATGCCAGAAATTGTGTTTAAATGTTAAATGCCAAAAAATTATCTACCAAATAAAAAAAAATTTTGGTCATTTCATAATTTTATATGTGTTTTATTCAAAAAAAAAATCGGCAACCTCTTAAAAAAACACCCTTTATATATATATATTTATATTTATATATATATATATATATATATATATATATATATATATATATATATATATATATATATATATATAATCCTTTTACCATTACAGCTAATCAAATTGGGTTTTAATTCAAAGAAGCAAAAACTATTCTTTGGTTGTGAGTGATGAATACTAACAGCAAGAGATATGTAGAAACTTACTGCAGTCGTGCTTAAAATATTCGTATGATGCTCGGGCCAATAAAAGAAAGCGATGACTACAGATTGAAAATGAATTATGAGATACGAAATTATCTCGAAAATATACATTTTGTATGAACACAACATTGGACCACTAAGCAGGCCGTCTAATCCACGGCGTCTAGTCCAACGATAAAGGAGGTCCTCGTAGAAGATCCAATATTTTTAGAAAGTACCAACCCTCAAACAATATAAATCAAAATTTTAGGAAAATCCGACCTTTTGTGTACAAGTTGCAGTTGTTTAGTAACGATACTTTTGTTATTGTCAAAATATTAGTGAAAAACGAATTTTGTGCGTTGATTAAATACTTGATTACAATACTGTTCAACTCGGCAATTATTCTGGAAAAAACAAAACAGTGTAGCAAATCGTTTTGAAAGACAGCTGTCCGAAACGATCAAAAATGCATATGTCGCCCAATAAAGTTTTGGTTTCCGTATTTTGGGATGCGCAAGGTAATTTATTCGTCAAGTATCTTGAGGAAAGGCCATCAACAGCGAATATTATATGGCGTTAATTGCGCGTCTGGCGGGAGAAATTGCGAAAAAACGGCCCCAATTATTTTAGAAAAATGGAGGGGTGAATATGTGGTGAACAGTAAATACATTTCGTGTAATATTGCTACATTAAACGTTGGCTCAAGATTTGCCAAGATTAAACTTTGTAAACAAAAACGGTTTTGTAATTCTGTAGTTAAGTATGTAGTTGTACATTAATCAATAATTAAAAATACTCGGTGGCTGAGTAGTCGGTACACTTTGATGTTTAATTTCATAGCAAATTATACTTTCACTTGATGCAATAGCAACATAGTAAGCATTTTTACTCACTTATGTACGAGCACCGTTCCTGTTAAGAAATTTGTGTTAAAGGTGTGTAAATTTAAAATACCGAAATGTAAAAATTACATATTTAACACGCTTTAGTATATATTATACTTTTAGATTAGCATTTTAGATTTAATTTTGTCGCGTTTTTTTTCAATTGTAAAATTTTAATTTTACTGTTACGAAAATTAAATATAATATTGAATAAAGAGGATTTTAACAAAATAAAATATGTCAACAGTTTGCATTAATTTTAAAATTAATAACATTTTATTTTGTTAAATGACAGCAAAAATCATTTGACGTTCTAACAGCTTCAAAATTCACTAATAATATAAACTATAAAATAACTGGCACTGACTGCGTCGAGCTTAAACAAATGAAGAAGTAAAAAATGATCTTTTAATGTAAAATTGGCGGAAAATCATTTCAATTGAAATGAAATAATTAGTCACTTAAAGCAATTCAGCTACGAAAGACTAGTAAAATTAGATTAGAAATAAAATTGCTACAGTTGTTTGTAACTGTACTCATTTTTAACGAACTTTTGAGTAATTTTACTTAAAAGAAATTTTCTGGCAAGATATGTTGTGACAAAAAAGTATAAAATTACAAAAAAAATTTATTATTATTTTTTAATAATTATTTTTTTACGAGCTTTAGCAGAATTACGTTTTTTGAACGGTTTAAGAAAAGTGACCCCTTTAAGCGATCTGAATTGGACGCGAAACTAACCACAAATTACTCCGTAGAGTAGTGGTCGAATCATGAGAACTAAACATAAATACAAACCTTTGTTGGTGTTCACATATCAATATTTTTGTACATCTTTCTTAAATTTGTTCGTGATATCTTATCATTTTATAAATTAAAATACTATAATAATTTTGATTTTGCATTATTCATTTTAAATATAAATGTTAAGAAGAAATTATTTGCAGTCACTGCTGGAAACAAAAAAAAAATTGGCAGAAAGTTGTATCCAGTTTTATTTTTTTTTGTGATTTGCAATTCGCATGCATGCCCAAATACAAAAGAAATGAAGGATTGTTGTGCACTAAATCGCTTGAAGGCAAGGAAAAATAAATAACACGGTATTCATAATGTTGACAGTGGCGTGTACCGCTTACATATTAATTTACACCTCATTGGCACCTTTTATTACAATAAATTATATATAAGTCATATAATTCGCTAGAATTATAACAAAAGTCGCGACGCCAATGCAAATTTAAATCACGCGGCGCACATACTTCGTTGAATTTTATATTGTGGGTGACAATTCAGTAGTTTATTACACCTATACACATCCCAAATGATGGAACACCATATTTTAAGGCCATAATACGTTATGTTATGTATATCGATCAAAACTCGTTAAAACTTATCAGTTCCCGGAGATCGCATTAAACAGCCAACCAACGTGTATTATCTTATTTAGTGAGATGAAATCGAAATTTAATTAAACGTCTTCTTCTTAATTTATATATAAAGAGATAAAATTAAAAATTAAATAATTTCTCGATCAAAATATTTTACGATCGACACGATTGATCGATTAGTTTAGTTTGTCGGTTTTTCTCTATTATATTTGGTTCTATACCATTATAAATTTTATGTGTGATCATCAAACCAAATTATTGATTTGTAGAATCATAATATTGGTTTTGATAAATCAATTCACATAAATCAATGGATAGATAAAAATACAAAAACAAAATTTAGATAAAAGACGATACAATTTTTTGTTTTTGAACTGACACATTTTGATAATACGTAAGACGAAAGGGAAAACAGCCGATTCATTATTGATATTCTCTATTAATGAGATTTGATGACTGTCTTGATCTTAAGAATTATGATTACAAACGTATCTTTATTTATTTCTCGTTTGTACGTGCCCATTATATCCGTCCTATCAATCAAGTTTGGTTTTTATTTCAATTAGCCTTAAGAAAATACAATTTCATTTGGAAAAAGAAAATTAATAATTTTTATATCTTTCGTTTTAATAAATTTTGATCGCGGACACGTGTTACAAAAATGCTTTGAAAATAAGAAAAAACTAAATCTCTTAAGAATATATAATTAATATTTAATATTATTTAATTATTTTTTTTATTTTTTATTTAAGTTATGACAGCTGGTGTCATTACAAACAGTGATATTTTGTATTAAAAAAACTTTACGATTTGTTTGTTGTTGTTTTGTTAAATAAATTAATGATGTTTTTCGGTTTGGTTGGTAGTGAACGTGCGCACGTTTTGCTGTCCTAGCAAAATACGAAACATGGTTTAGTAAAAAAAATTAAAAATTATTTGCTTCTTACCTTCCATGTTTAGGTAAGTGAAAATATAGTATGATTGACACAATGACGGTTTTAACCCTTTACCGTTCTGTAAGATATATTTTATTGTGTTTAATGTCCGAGGTCAAGAAATTTCATAATCAAATCATTAATTGTAAATCTAGGTTTACGTTAGATTAATCTTTTCAATAGAAAAATCGTTTGGAAATATTACGATTACAATAAAATAAAGCGGCGGATTTTTTTTATTATATTTATTTAAATTATAGTACAAGCGACATCCACGCTTTCACCGTGCCTAGAAATGCAATTTGTTACCATTTACTATTTGCGGCTTCCTTTCAGCTTGTGACAAAAGGGGCAGAATTATCTCCCGTTTCAAAGTCCATCATCATCCCTTAGTCGTATCACATCATGCACGTGACTATAGATCTTCTTGGTTACTAGATTATCGGAACGACAACGAACTAAAGATCGAAATTTATTAAATAATTACGTACAAAACTCTTTTTTTCCTCCTGCTATCTGTTCTGGGGCTAAGGCTCTCCCAACTCTTTCGCGGTTTGCTTCTTTACGTCCTTACCTTTACGCCTGTATTGGCCAATTCGAGGACGTACGGATATAGGTCCAATTTTATTACCATCTGCACATTGCATAGCTCCATGCCAGCCTATACTGGCATAGAAGATGGGTCGGCCCATGAGTTTTGCACTCCGACAGGGGGTCATAGATGTGTTCCTTTTCATCACAAATCGTAATTTGTTGATGAAAATTTCCTTTGCATCCTGCCCCTATCGGGATTCGAACCCGGTACCTTCCAATACTCGCCAAAGCTTTAAAGCTTTAACCACTATGCCATTTGGTCGGTTGTACAAACTCACAATGAATATTTTTTAAATCTTAGTTGGCTGCCGTAGTTTGAAAAAAGTTCTGTTTGTTTGTTGCGTTAAAATTTTAGAATAGAAATTGTCGTTTATAGTGAGATTGCAGTCGCAAGGAAATATTTGTAAAGAACCATACTAAGATTTAAAAAACAACCACATCGTGTTTTGTAAACAATTATTTTGTAAGTATCGATTTAATAATCTAGTAACCGAGCAGATGAGTAGTCACATCGCTTGAGGATTTGTATACCAAGGGAGTAAGAAGAAAGCCATAATCAACGCTTACTCCCGAGTTATATACGATATTTTATCTACGACTTCAATTTTAGTACAAAATATTATGTTTTTATCAAGAAATTTGTAGTAAAATTTTTCTCACATAAAATGTGTCGTCGAAAACTTTTATATTGCTGCAGGGAATTTATTACATTTTTATAATTAGATATCTACATACCCATTTACTTTAGTCCCTAGGGACTAAAATACATCAT
Source organism: Nephrotoma guestfalica (assembly GCA_963691935.1). Lineage (NCBI taxonomy): Eukaryota > Metazoa > Arthropoda > Insecta > Diptera > Tipulidae > Nephrotoma > Nephrotoma guestfalica. The sequence goes on along the minus strand of OY829914.1, from coordinate 134,338,495 downwards.
TATTTACTTATGTTTGTTCTATGATATAATGATCCATTTTAGATTCGATTTTTAAACAAATAAAGTTGTGGTTTTGGTAGCAGGCATAGATAAAAATTTTTTATTGTATAATCCCCTTAGTGGTTTGGTCGAATTCTCTTCTTAGTTTATCGGTACATTTTAAATAAATCTGCTCCAAATACTATATTATATTTATTCCATTTCCGGATAAGAGCCATGAGTTATTTTGAAGAATAAGTGCCACTTACAGTGTGTCGTTTATAGGCACTTGGAGATGTTGATCCGCATCTTCATTGATGTGTCGCGACCGAAGATAAATTTGGCTTCTTTCGGAGTAACTTTTATAATTGCATCATGAGGGAATTTTCCTGAGGAATTTGATGATGAATGACTTCATATGCTACATTTATCTCCAAATAATCGCTTATTAAAACTACTTAAAGTTTTCGTAGTTGTTCATTATTTCGACATGTTTCCTCAACCTGCAAGAACCGTTGCGCGGTTCTTTGTTTTGAACTGCCTACTACGTGGTGCGGGAATCTGTTTGATCGGTAAGTTAACTATCCACTTTTGTTACTTTTAACCGTTCGTCAGAAAACTGTTTCATAGTCAGTTTTGGCGGTTCTTGCAGATCTACTTTCAGCCGTTATTGTTTGTTCTGGCATTTTTCGGTAGTTTAAACACCGATAGAAAATGTGGTTGAATTTCTAATTGAGCTAGCGTTGCTGGTACTTTTTGTATCATCACCGATTCCAACCAGGCTAGAACACAAATTTTCTGGTGTAATCATAAGAGCTGGACTGACTGTTGGGGTGGAACTTCATATTAAAGCCTTTCCATTAATTGGGTGATCTCAGTGAGTTTTGGCTTAAATCGGCAGGCGGCAGCTTCGATAAGAACTCTTTCGTTCACATAAATATCTTGAAAAGTATATCATTTACAAGAAAAACGATTATGAACTAAAAGATTCTAAATTAATTTTGAAACGGCCCAAACCAGTTTTCCAAAATTTAAGCGTAAATGACGACTTTTGACAAACAGTTTTTCAACATAAATTCGGCCCTTATACGTATAGCCCATACAAATTGATTGATCGGGATGCGAAACTTGCGGATTACGGTACCACTCTTTTCTATGTGAAGCAAAATATACGAACATGAGCAATATCAAAAGGTTAATTTAAAGCAGAAACTTATGAAGGCACACATGACTACAACTAATTTACAAAAATGAGTGTCAAACTGGCCGTTCAAGTTTTAAGTAATAGCGTTTCGTGCGCTTTATGGGCTACACTTCAAACATCTTTGCAAACTATTTCGAGCACGTAATACCAACTATAAACGTTGTGGAGAAATTATTTATAAAACTGAAAATGGTTTCAAGTTCTTAAAAGGTTTAGAATTAGCCATTTCCGTTCAATTAGGATTGATGCAACACCTTAACGCTTATTTTGGTATTTACCACCATCATCATATAATGACTGGAAAAACGAACAAACGACGGCTTAGACAATTTTTCTCCGCCTTAAGAGATAAAGGCGGATACAATTATATGCCATTGTTATGAGGACGAAGCGTTTAACGTCCCGTCGAATTCGAATGATAAGAATTATGTCCCTGGTTTGAACCGCTGCTGATGTGTGATGATAGCCAGATATTTTCCCAAAATTAAAAGTGGATTTTTCCAATAATGTGCAGGTTAAGAATTTATTTTATAGCCAAAATATTTTAGGCAACTCGATCGATTATAGCGATTGCAAGAAGAATGACAATCGAGAAATTATAATTTTTTACAAATGCGAAATATATAACAAAAGTACATAATATACATACAAACAAATTAATAACGTAATAGTACATAATTAACATGAACAAATGAATAGATAAATAGTACATAATTAACATGAACTCAAATAAAAATTATATATAAGCAAATAGGTAAGTATTGTACAACGGGTTAGTATATAAATTGTATCTAATGCAAAATAGGTAAATGTATATAACAAGGTAAGTATATAATATAAATTGTACTGGTCAGGGATGTATTTATTATATGTACATTGAAAATTAACTGATTTTGATAATTTTTAATTTATATTTGATTAAACTGTAATTTTAAATTGTACTAGCCGGTGCTAGTCGTTATCAGCCATCAAGTTACTAAATTGAGGTTTATTACGCGAAAATCGTCATAATGATAATTTTATTTAACTGCCTACCAGACGATTCAGAAAACCTAATACTCAATTGAAAACATTTTAAGAGAGATTATCATAAAAGTCTAAGGTATTCAGAAATGGGGGAAGCAGGTACATCAGAATCAATTGATAATTTTATCCACATTGAAAAATTTAGTAAATTGACATCGAATACAATTGGCTACTATGCTGGGTATTGCTGTTTAAAAAGGTTGACTGTGAGCAATGCCTGGAAAATTTATGGTAAAATCGGATAGTGAAATGAATTGTAATCATTCTTTATAAACGAAAACAAATTAAAATCGGAGATGGGCCTAACTTTCGGCCTCTGCAGACATCCTTTGACGATATGCTTAAATTTTCCAAATTATCGGCAACAACTTTTTAAACTTCTTTTACTCATAATAGTCATATTAACAAAGTTTGTGTTCTAAACTTCCACTATTTTTACTTTTATTAGTCTTACTTACTACGCAAAGATTGTGTAGGTGATCGGGGTGTTAATGAAAGGAGAAAAATTAATATTAAATCAAAACCAAATGTTTGTAATACCAAAACATAAAAATATTGAAAGTTTGGAGCAATTAAATATCATTTGCTTCATTTTAAGAGTTCCTTTTAACGACTTCCATGCTCTATAGTCCAAATAATCAACAAGTATAGTTTAGCTTTGAAAAAAGTTTCAAGGGAATAGCCTCATCTATCGCAACCCTATAACTTAAAAATCGTCATATACAGGAACTATAACATTCTTTCAACATTCTCTTGCGAACCACCCAATATTTTTTATTTTGACCTCAACTGCGCAGCGGCGTAGCTAGAAATTTCTCGCGAGGTGGGTCGTTTAAGAGTAATTTTATTAGTAGCATATTTAGTTCACGACACTTAGACTTACTGCAATTCATTAATTATATCGTTTTTTGGTTACTTTAATTAATCTGAATCATTCCTCGAAAATCTTATTCCGTATGTGATTGCGAATTGATTGGTTTGCAATCGGAATGCTCTTCCAATAGGAAGTTGCAATACTTTTAATAGTGTATGTGCAGTTGGAAACATATTTGTTATATAACATTAAAGCTTCGAGTTTTTTGTTGGAAACATTAGTATCACATCCCTGAGCTCTTCGACGTAAAAAGCCAACCTTTTGATTTTGAATGGTGGACAATTCATAAAAAATATTCATTAAAGAATTATCCGCACACGCCTAATTCGTATGTCGGAAATTATTATGCGTGGTGGCTGCTAAATCTTAATTGTTAATTTTAAAATGATTTAAAGGTAATGAACTGCGAAAATTGTTGCAATGATTCAGAGTACCTAATTATCGGAATTTAAAACCCAATTTTCAATTCCTGTTTGTAATCAATCAACGGTGTCGGATCGGTTTTAAGATTATGAAAATTAAAAAAAAACAGTTTTCTGCACTGTGTTCCGGCAAAAGCAAGAAATTTTTTTAATTTATGAACCTGAGAAGGCTTAATAAACATAATACTATGAAACGTTTAGTACATCAAAGCACAACAGGGAATTCGCTTCATTATTCTGTGGAAGCTATCTTCTTTTAAAAATTTACAATAATCTTTGCGTAGACTTATTTACTTAATTTGGAACGGTTAGAGCTTGGGTGTAGCTAATTAAATAAAGTAAAGCTCAAAATCAAATATAAAATGAACCACAGCCTCGGTAGAGAGCTTAAAAGTAACAAAAATAATTTTAGAATAATAATGTTGTTAAAATTGACTGTTCCACTATTTTCAAACTGAGGATATAACATACACTGACCAGAAATTTATCTTGCTATTGAGTAAAATTTTGAAATTACTGCATTCATTTTATTAAGTTTTGCAGGAGATTCCGATGATGGAATTTTCTATTTAATTCCTGCATGTCAAAAGAGATTAAAAAATGAAGTATGTGAGAGAAGAGGAGGTTGAACCTCATTAAACAACTAAAATTCCCTCCTGGAACTGCGTACCTCGTTATAAACGGGCTATGCACTCAAAATGGGGTATGGTTGGCAAAATTATATTGTAAACAATAAATAAATAGCCTTCAAGGAAAATGTTGATCATGTCACGCATACACATTCAAATACCGAAAAATTAAATTACGTAGTGAGTAAAAAAATGTAATTAGTGAAAATTTTAAAATAAATAATTGTGATTCTCAAAATACTCTGGACAAAATATTGTTTCCATATATTTTACTTTCCTAAAAATATGGTATTTAGTTTTTAGGGGATATGGTAGGCAGTTAGAATGAATCGAGTTAAATAAAATTTTCATGACGACCACATTCGCGTAATAAACTGTAATTTTGTAACTCGTTATATGCTAACTATTGTATCCGCTTTTACCTCTGAAGGCTGAGAAAAGTATTATAAACTGACTTCAATTTCAAATTCAATTTCAATTTCAGTTGGTGTGATGTTTAATATACACTGGGGTGCAAAAAATTCACACATTGATCAATTTCCAACAAAAGTTCAAAAATATCAAAAAATCCAATGTTCGTTTAATTTTCTTCAATGCAGAGTCAAAGTCTATTTCAACATCTATCCAGTGGTACCTTTTTTGTACTTATACCGTGCCAACAAAATGATGTTTGGGATCAACATCTGAAGTACACGTTTTTTATGAATTTGTCAGCATGAAAAATAGTGTTAAAAATCGAATTAAAACATGGAAATCAGAAAAAAACAATTTTATTAATAAGAAGTATTCCCTCCCCCAGCCCGAATGAGAGCTTTAATTCGATGCTTCATTGATTTCACCAAATCTTGAGGTATCGCCTCCCATTTCTCTGCAAACGCCTGTTCCACCGCCATACGAGACACTATCTTCAATGCAAGATTGTGCAAATCGCTTTCATGATCTTCTGTATGCTCTTTCTCACCCATGGTTGCCCTGTAAACACATCCTGCACTCATCAGAGAACAGTACTGTTCTCCATTGTTGTTCTCTCCAATTCAAATGCTCTCGAGCGAAATGAAGGCGGGCTCGTCGTTGGGCTGGGATCAATTTCGGCCCATTTACTTCCTGAAGACGCTTTTAGCTATCCACCGACTAACTTCGACTTCACGAACTTCTTGGAGCCGCAGTCCCAGTTGAACCACATTCAAACGATGATTTCTGCAAAGTCGTCACAAGAAAGCGGCCATCACGCTGTGTTGTAACACGAGGTCGGTTAGTTTCTTGATATCTCTGCCACACGCGACGAACGGAGAATCGTTTCAAATTTGGTTGCCAAGCCACTTCACTTTAGTTCTGCCCGCATCAATTACGGTATTGGTATTCATTTTCTTGCGTTCTCTGGTATGGTATTCATTTTCTTGTTCGGGATGTTAACATAATCGATAGAAGACCGTTCAGGCTAAGCGCTGATATGCAAATGATGACAATTCCCTCAAAACGTATACCATTTTATACCTACCAGAAGTTCCACAAATCGTGCTACCTGGAATGAGCGTTTTCAGGTTGTTGTATTCTATTGTTGTTATTGTCCTGGTTTTGAACAAACAATACACGCACGTGATATTATTGGTTAGGTGATGAAATGAGCTTTGACTTGACATACTTTGATTCAAAAAACATTTCGATTCGCGAGTAAATTAAAAAAACATTTTCAGCTGTGCGATTTTTCTACTCTCAAGTGTATAAACTGCACATTCAAAAAGTGCTTAAGCACAACACTACAACTTTATAACAAGCAATTTGAATATCAACATCAAAAATTCAAAACTAAAACATGAACTTGTCGAATCAATTTAAACTCATCCTTTTTGACCTTTAACTCAAATTTCAACGTCAAAGATGCGCGATATCATACTGAAGAATGGAAACGTAAATATTATTACAAAAACTAAAATCTTAAATCAAGGTTCACATAATGATCAGCAACATTCGGAAATCCTCAGACCGCGAGAAAGTGTGTATTACTTATGTACATAATAATTTTATGCATTTTAATTTTCGTTCGAATTCAGTGCTTTTGATATTTAAATCATGATCCATTATTTTCGGTAAATTATCTGGAAACCGGAATTGGAATAAACTACTTATTGAAAACCTCTAATTCAAAATTCCGGTAGTTTTGGATTTCCTAGAAACCTAACCAAAAATTGTTGTGTGAACAGAGAAGGTGTTAAGAAATATAACCTGCAAACTTCTTTACAAAAATGTACTCGTAGATCACAAATATCATAAAACAGTGCGCATAAGAACTATCTTCGGCTATTTACAATCCTTCTATACATTAAAATACAGTACACTTATATTTAATGAAATACATTAATACTAGGTTCGACTAGATGTTTTCAAAAATTAAAACAGATAAAAATTCGGAAAATCAGTATGATTCAGTCATGAAAACTCAAATATTTGCGTTCCACTAAAATATACATAAACATCGAAAAAAACGCAACATAAACACGCATCACAACGAAACTAATTAACTGACATAAATTTGTATACATTCGTGTTTGCTGATAAAACTTGTGCAAAACTTCTTTTCCTACTGTGCGTGTCAAAAAAAAATTGCTACCTACGAAACGCAACAAACTACCTGAAAAACATTCTTTAATAGTTCTCTATATAGAATCCCATAGATTCACATAAATTTTTCCAGTAAGACACTTTTCTCGAAGAAAGAAAATATGTTCGTCGCGCGATTATTAAAACATCAAAAGAATAACAAATTTATATGTTTATGTTTTCTGTTATGCTTTTTCATTCAATTCTTCTTCATATTTCTTCTTCCTTTTCTCGATATAAGAAAATATTACATACATAAAGATTTCATTGTCAATTTTTGTAACAATAAAAATAAAAGAAAATTTCAAGTTCAGAATATGAATAAATATTATTATTGTACTCGTATTATAATATGCGGCTGAATAAATAATAAAATACAACAACAAATTTGTGATAAATACATATTATGTATTTTTATATGAAAATGTGGTCTTTACCAATTCACTAAATAAATCACACATTCAAATGTTAGAAATGTGCCGTGGTTTCTGTACATAATCGAAATTAGTACAACACGCTTTTAGTAAGATTAAAACATTTTACACTTTCTTTTGGGCGCGTATATATTACCATTTTCTCGTTTCTAGGGTGTGAATCACCTGTGTTACGTATATCGATCATAAATTTAAAAACCGTCATCGGTAATTAAATTTATAGCTTTTCGGGGAAATTATTTATTGCGGCCTACCTTTCAAAACGAACCACTAAACCAATTTTATTACGTATTTTATAGGGAAAGCTTTATGCCACTAGGAAAGTATGTATAGCTAATTAATTCATTATGGATTCTTGCCGAGCCCTCTTATATTATGTTTAACATGAAACCAGTAATATTGAGGAAAACGCCAAATTTCTATTTCGCCACACTAATTAGTACTCTCATGCCAACATAGTAGTTTGTTTATTTATTTATTTAAAGAAATATATTCTGTGATTTACATGTGTGATTTTAGATTATTTAGTTTAAAACAGAAATTAAATTAAAACAAAAAACTTAAAACAAAAAAAAATATAAATCTAATTCTGGTTTAACATTTAAAAAATTTAAAAATTATTCTTCAGGATATTTTTGAAGTTGTCCTTTGATAAATTAAAGTCAAATATAGGTTGTCGATGATATTGAATGATTTAGACAACCTAATAATGTGGTTGTTTTCTCCATAGTTTGTGAAATGGTGTTCTAGTGCTAAAAACTCGTAGTTTCGAAATGTTCCGAAAGGTACATGAATTGATATGTTTCCAAAGTGTAAGCTGAATCGAACGTAAGCGAAATAGAGTGAACATAAGGTTTGAATAGCTTTAAATTCAACTGTCCATCTTTTAACAAATACAAACATGGCATTCGCTTTCGCAATACAATTTTCAATATGCCTATTAAAACTGGCGTTTTCGACAAATGTAACACCTAAATCAATAATCTTATTGACTTTGCAATACTTCGTTGTTGACTTTGTATGAAGTAATTAACGGATTCCTTTTACGATGAAAGATATGATTTTGCATTTCTTAATATTTAAGTAAAGCGAGTTTCGGTCACACCACTCACTTAATCTATCGATGTGTTCTTGAAGTTTCTCCGTATCTAGCATTCCATTAACAGTTCGAAGAAATGTCACGTCATCAGCAAATATGAGTAGGTTTGAGTTTTTGATTATCTCGATTATTCGATCTATTTGATTGATTGATTAATTAGAATGTACGGCCAAGACTAAGCAGTAATCCCGGATACGCCGGGCCTACCGTACACCCCCACATATAACAAGATGGAGTGAAAGGTTATTAGATATGATCGACTTGACCCGGTAAGAGACACCTAAGTAGTCAATAGTTAGTAAAGCACACGACGGCACAATAATTTTTGTTTTCTCGATATAAATAATCAGCAATCAAGATCCTAAAAAATGTTTAATTGGTAAATTTTTTGAAATAAAACTTCATTATTATGAGTGATTGACCATTTCCTCCACCCATATATTTGACAACCAGCGATAATTATTTATCCAACTTAGAACAAGCTAATCAAAAACTTTACCAATTTACAGTCTCCCGAACAACCTAGAAAATAATTTAATTAAAGAAGTGCCATGAACCCCGTTAATACAAAACCTATCTATTATTATTAGGTTTCAGTGGTTGCTTACTGCACACTTAGGCCAATTTTTAGGCCCATTGTGATACCACTCATTCACTCCACATCATTAACCCACCTACTTCACCTACTCACACAACCACCTGCACATTGCAAGCTCCATGTCAACCTGTACATTGACATGGAAGGTGGGTCGGCGCGTGACACGGAATTCTGCACTCCATCAGAGGGTCTTAGTTGTATTTATTAGCATCACCGATCGTGATCGATGATGAAAATTCGATTTGCATCTAGCCTCTGATGGGATTCGAACCCAGCACCTTCCGGTCCAAGTGCCGAAGCTTTAACCACTGCACCACTTGTCCGGTAAAACCTATCTAAGTAGAGCAATATTCTGCATTTAAATGTAATTCTGTAGTCTCCAAGTAATCTATAATTTCAAAAATTCAAACATACGCTGAAATACCAAATTCATTAGCAAACCCGGTTATAGCCATTGTGATTCGTACCTTGCCTGCTTCCATAAAAAGTCAGCAAATTTGCACGCTTCCTAAAACAAATATTAATTAGAATTTAAATTTAATTTAAACAGGAATCTGGTAACACTGTTGTTCTGTGACTTTATAAAATTTCCCCTCTCCGTTACTTCAATTTTCCATATAATCATATTCGTTTTATCTATTAAAATAATATTATTAAACTAATTGTCGCAAGTCTAATTAAATCCTTAATATACAATTAAATTAAAATAAGAAAAAGTAGAATTAAATTGAAATTGGAATTCAACGTATAATTAAAAATTGTAATTTAGTTAATAATGGAATTATATTATATTCCTGGCGACCGATTGAAAGAGCTTATAAAGAAGAAAACCCTTAATTACAAAATATTTATCTAAATCCACTCAAACGGAAATTAAAATGGTTATGTGCAAATTAATTTAATAATAAATATATATATATTATATATTTATTATTAGAAACTAATAATTTATTAGTTTCTAATAATAAAACACAGTATTGTTAACTGTCCAATCAGGAAACTAAATATAAAGGAAACTAACTATAAAGGATAGTATTAGTATTGAACATCTCGGACGATTCTAGATTTTTAAATTTTTAAATAAACTAAATCAATAATTTAAATAGTAATTAACAATTAGTTAAAGTGATTGATTGATAGTGCGACATCACAGATATTCTGTAATCAAAAATCTTCATTAGAACTAAATAAATTAGCTTAATCAGGAACTGCAATGAATAATAGTATTAATAATGCACACCTGATAAACCTCGATAACTCTGCTGCTAATCAAGCTAAAATATAATAAGAACAGAACATCACAGATATTCTGTAATCAAAAATCTTCATTAGAACTAACTAAATTAGCTTAATCAGGAACTGCAATGAATGTTATTATGTATGTATTATGTATTAATAATGCACACCTGATAAACCTCGATAACTCTGCTGCTAATCAAGGTTAGGTTTCAGTGGTTACTTACTGCACACTTAGGCCAATTTTTAGGCCCATTGTGATACCACTCATTCACTCCACATCATTAACCCACCTACTTCACCTACTCACACAACCACCTGCACATTGCAAGCTCCATGTCAACCTGTACATTGACATGGAAGGTGGGTCGGCGCGTGACACGGAATTCTGCACTCCATCAGAGGGTCTTAGTTGTATTTATTAGCATCACCGATCGTAATCGATGATGAAAATTCGATTTGCATCTAGCCTCTGATGGGATTCGAACCCAGCACTTCCCGGCCCAAGTGCCGAAGCTTTAACCACTGCACCACTTGTCCGGTCGCTGCTAATCAAACTAAAATATAATATATATAATAATTTATTACTCAGAACCTGAATAATTGGATACAGGAATATTACTAAAATTAGTTAATCTCTGAAATCAAAATACGGCCGAGAAGAAGACGAACAAAAAAACACAGTCCACATGTATGTAGGCCCAAATAACCTAATTACGAAAAATACATCTTCATACAAATGTCATGGAAATTCCCTGTTGTTAAGATCTTCTCCGACCCTACCCATCCATATCTCGTACATGCGGCGTGAACATAAACTCTGTCCATCCACCCTCAATCCCGATAAACAATACCTTCCACTTTCAAGTCATTCCTCATTCAAAACTTCACTATTCTCCGCTAGGACGTCCCTAATCCGATAATCAGCGTACAATATACAGAAAAAAATTTGTGTGTATGCACGTAGAGTGGATGACGAACGAAATTACCACTCTTCAAGCATACACCCCAACCACGATCGATTTTATACGACGATCATCAAATCAAAGACACCACCGCGGAAAATGGTAAACTTCTAAACGAAAACTACCCTAAAAATAAAAAAACAATTGACCAAAACCAAAAATAAATAAACAAGGTTCATGCTCAGGTGAATGAAAATTCATTTCTCTGCCGCATCTGCAAGATACAATCTGGTAAAGTGGAAAAACTCTTCAAAAAGAAAATTCCATAGAATTTGTATGAAAGTTTCTTCTCGAGTTTTCGTTTTACGTACATACATACAAAGTCTATATACTGCGAGACGGCCGTATACACACACATAGGCCCTGGTTTATCGTTTATTATATTATATTCATTCCTGCGCGATCATCACACACACACACATTGAAAAACCTTTTGACAATAGAAATAATATACGAGTAAATATGTATAAAAAACAAAAGGTAGGTCGTCGATCACCGAAACATGCTTACTCTACTTAGCAAAAACAACAACAAAAATTGTTAACGAGTGTAGCAAAACAAAATAACAGCATTGAAACCCCCTTCTCGCGTAAACAATACTCGAATAACCCACTACATGAGAATACTAATATTATACACCGTTGTGTTATAAAGTACAGTTAAAATATATAACTTTATATTATAATTAACATTTATTTCGGAAAAATGTGTATTAAAACGAGCCCGTCAAGTTTCTAACAACAAATAACACGTAACGTATACGGTTCCAATTGGAAAACATGGCGGAAACATAATTCTTATTGGATTCAAACAGACTCCAATAGCCGCCATATTGAATTGTTTTGGTGTTGGTGATTTGCACTGTTAATATTTTATAAATGCAAATTAGTACAAATTTTATTAAAAATTATTATTATATTAAATAAATTCATAATTTACATAATAAAATATAAAGAGGAAAAAACACAAAAGATATTAAAGAAATATTTAAATAACTTAAAAAAAACTTTACAAATAAATAAAATTAACGCTTTAACAAACAAAAATATCAAATATGTTTATTGAAAATATTCTCTCAAAATATTGAGTATTTTATCAATCTCGGCCAATAAAAAGCCACTTCCAGAGATTAGGGCAAGATACCGCTATATAGGTCGAATTAGCCTATATCTAAAGAACATTTTCCGGTATAAGGTTTTTGTCTAGGGGAGAAAATGGATCCTCGCTAATAGCAATTTTCCACCGTAAATCTTGAGCATTTTATCAATATGGGCCAATAACAAGCCACTTCCAGACATTAGGGCAAGATACCACTACACAAATTTTAAGTATTTTATCAGTCGAGGTCAATAACAAGCCCAGACTGATAAAAATCTCAAGAGGTATGGTGGAAAATTGCTATTAACAAGCTTGCATTTTCTCCGCTAGGAAAAACCTTATACCGGAAGAACATTTTCCGGTATAAAATATGCCAATTCAACCTATATAATGGTATCTTGCCCTAATCTCTGGAAGTGGCTTGTTATTGGCTCAGATTGATAAACTACACAAGATTTACGGTGGAAAATTGCTATTGACAAGGTTACTTTTTCACCGTTAGGAAAAACCTTATACCGGAAAATGTTCTTTAGATAGGCCAATTCAACCTATGTAGTGGTATCTTGCGGTAATCTCTGAAAGTGGCTTGTTATTGGTCCAGATTGATAAAATACCCAAAATTTATGGTGGAAAATTGCTATTAACAAGGATACATTTTCTCCGCTAGGAAAACCTTATACCGGAAAATGTTCTCTATAGAAGGTCTACATAGGTCAATTCAACCTATGTAGTGGTATCTTGCCCTAATCTCTGGAAGTGGCTTGTTATTGGCGCAGATTTATAAAATACACAGTATTTTGATCGAAAAATTTCAATAAACATTTCTGATATTTTTTCTGTTAAAGCTTTTATTTTTATTTAATTGTTAACTAATCACACTTGATTTTAATTTGTTTTTTTTCTTATCTGTTTTAATAATCATTGTATTTCATTTATATTTTGTATTTTGAATAAATTTTATTTCAAAAATTTTTGTTTTTAAATATACTTCATTCGGAAAATAATTTTACAGTGTAATAAATCACACTCAATTTATTCTAATAAGAATTTAATATTGAGTGGTACTAACACATATATAATTTGGTTTTTATTGTTATTTTTTGTAAGAAACTCACATCGGTATTAAAGCAATGAAAAAAATTAAAAACACTTATCTTAGACAATGGACAAATAGACAAATTGGAATCAAAAAAGTCCTACCGACAATCCGTGAAAAATTGAATGAGGAAAAAATTATTTCACCATGTTTACTTATCTTCCCATTTTGCACGGTTCTTTGCTCCTCATCTCTTAGTTCTAGCTGCAGTTCTTTGTTCTTCAATGCCAAGGGTTATCGGCAATAACACACCAGCGATAACCAAGACACCATTCTATTCCAGTTGGTAATCCTGAGACTACGGCGTTGTTCTCTTGCTATTGATTTTCCATATGTAACCATCCTGAGTACATTGTAGTTTTAACACTTTTGGTCATGTCACATTCATTTAGGCACTTAGTTTCTTTATCGTTGAGATATCCATCTCGGTTATTTGATCTATTAAAACAATAAATATCCAAGGCCCGATTCGTAATCCTTGGGGAACACCAGGCGTAACTTTAATAACGTTGATTTCTTATTTCCCAAATTGTCGCCGGTTTGATAGATAAGACTTGAACCAATTTATGTACTCGAGTGAAAACCCAAATGCGAATAAACGGCGTCTGAAGTGCTTTTTGATGACAGATGGAATCAAATGCTTTACCGAAATCCATGTCCGCTACATCAACGTCATGATGTTTTTCTATCTCATAAATTATTTTACATTACATGCTGGTTTATTGATATATGACGTGCAATTGTGGATTTAAAGTTGTTGCAATAATACCAATTTAAACAATTTTGAAATTGAAGATGTAGTTGATATTCCTCTGTAGCATGTAACGTCATCTCGTTTAACACGCCCGTGCTTAAGGAATGGTTGAAAAGGTAGAAGAGGATATATTGTCAAGCCACAACCTTCTCCAAATCCCTATAAAGCCAATAAAATGTTATCCTCAAACATAGCAATAGGAGTTATTTGTACGTTGTTATTGCTGGGTTGTTCGTACAATCCACTAGTAATGCTTAGATTATAGACTGATTGAAAAAACTTCGCGAACTTCTCAGCTATATCTTTGGAGTGTGAGGAGCTGGTATTGTTATAGGTTATATTAGTAGGGTATCCTTCAATTTTGCGTGTATTCCTAAAGCCCAAATTTGTTTTGGATTTACATTGATTTTTCCTTGAATTTGATTTGAATTTGATCGAGATACGACCTGTATTTTGATTTGAAATAAATTTCAAATTCGTTGCTTTGTTGTAGAAACATAGTTTTGTTCGTTTCTTACCCACTTTTCAACATTTTGGCATACGCTTTCGACTTACGATTTCTTAAGTTAACTACCTAGTCCTAATGTTCGAAGCCTTGCAGCATAATGTCATTAAATTTGTCAACATTTTCGTTTATAGCATTGGAATTGAGAGTTATTTGCCAGTTTATGGATTATAGGTAACTTTGTAGCCCCACACGGTGGGGCTTTGATTTGAGAGGTTGTAGGTATGCCGAACTCGCCATAAAATTAGTTCAGTTAAATATAATATCTAAAGATTTGTGATTAGAAATGACAAAAGGTAACACGTATTCTGAAATTTTAAAAGTGTCAATGTCGTTGCTGAAGACAAGATCCAATAATTCATCACGATTAATAGCAATTGTGTTTATTTGGTTCAAATTATAACCAAGCATGGCGTCCACAAATAAAGATTCCGCGTCTGTTGTTATATTGCATGGTCAAATACAGTTTAGTTCCGGATCCAAATTTCAGATTATATTTGGAAGATTAAATTCATCAAGCACAAGAACTAAATTTGACGAATTTGTTGTATTAATAACTTCACCAATCGCATCGAAAGAAGTTGCGTAATGATCACTATTTGATTGAAGTGGTATATATACTGCGTAGATGATGAGATTTATTTGGTTGATTTTGACTTTCACACCAATTTGTTCGACTCTCGATGGGGCTAAAGATACTGGAGCATTCCAAAATTTAGAATGTCCTGCTATCAGTGTGCCACTTTGACTTTCGAAAGATCGATCGCATCTGTAAACAATGAAACCATGGCCAAAAAATTCACTGCTCATTATGTCAGGTTTTAATGAAGTTTCACAAATTACATAAATAAGTTAGTTTGATTTTAAAACGAAGTTATGAAACTTACAAAACATGTGTACAGTTTTCGCAGGGATATCTAAAGCGATCATTACACATGAGGTGTCACCCTAAATCAGATAAACCTAAGCAAACATTTACCTTTGTAAATCGTCTTTGCTTCTATACATTTCTCAATGCTCCTTTCCTGTTATTATATTTAAACTTTTTTCGGACCTGGCAGAAACCCTCAATTTTATAGGGGTTCAAATATTTTATTTTAGAATGTGCAATGTGTTTTGTTTGTTTATAATCTTTGAATTTTTTATGAGGCCCACCGGCAGACCGGCAGAATTATTTCAAATGCTTTATTTAAAACTCGCAACTACGACATAAAAGCTACACCTCAATCACACAGTATAGCTTTTTCTTATGTAACATTATTTTATTGCGTTACTTCTGAGCTTTTCGAGAGAATATCTAAGGCTTTCGTGTTTATTGAGCATTTAAATCAGCAGATCGTAAAGTACATTAACTCCAATTGTCAGTAAATTTACCCAATATGTTTACGTTTCTTCTCTAAGGAACGTCCTTTTACCTTACTATAGGTAAAACCAACTAATTGTACATAAACATTACCATTTTTAGGTAAACCTCCAAGCTATAAATGCAAGGTAACACCAAATTGTTAGATGATGATTGACCTGGTGATCATCAAAAAATGGAATTTAGATTAAATTAATATTACTAAAGTTAGATTATTATCAAAATTAATGCAGATTTCAATGGCGGTGTCGAATTCATCTGTAACATAAGGATTGGGAGGCACTCTGGAATATAAGAAACTCGCTAGTTTTTAGTGTTTTAAGAAAAATTGAATGGTAAGTGCCAGAACGAAATGCGTTTAGGACAGTAAAATCTGGAAACACTGCACATTGTGGAACGGTTTCATCAGCGAAACTAGTTTGTAAAATTGAAGGTATTATTTATTTATTTCGGCCAACTAACCTAAAGACACAGTAACCAATTTTCATATGGGAAGGGATCAACCTGCCAGATCTGAAGTTATACCAATCTAAAGATTAATATCTAAAGATTAGATCTTTTGGCTTTATTCTTCTTCCCTATCATATTTATTTAATTTTTTTAAGAACACATCGCTTATATGGTTGATCCGAGTGATTTGTTTGGTTAAGAGCGCCAGATAAACCGATTTATCGCAATATGAATGAATAGCACTCGGTCAAACCGAATTCTTATCACGATAAGCTTTCCGAGATGGCCTTTATGTTCAAAAGGACAACTTTAAATACAAGTTAGTTAAAGTTGGCTCGCAGTTTTAGTTGAGAATTTTAAGCCTAGAAATACTTAAACAGAGACGAACCTCTGAATTGAAGTTTCAGCCCACTGCGATAAATGATTGATAGTTTAGAGAAGCACACCGAAGACGAAGCTCACCCTCTTTCGTTGCCCTCAATATCTAAGTGGGCCTTCAGCACCCACATAACTGTAACTTTATTAGAACTACAAAGTAGATCTATGAGATGTTTACACTTTCTGATAAGCTTAGAATCAAAAAAGGGGTTACTCAAAGCGTTAAACACCACCTTGCAGACAGTGCATAAGACGATGTTGAGGTTTTGAACATCACAACGTAGTAAGCACAATGAGTCAGCTTGGACAGCTAAACAATGAGTACCCTGACTCCCTGACGTCCTAAAGAGAAGGTTTGGGCAGTATGCACCAAAGGCTGTACCAAGGCTATCTCGCAAACCGTCATCTGAGTAGAAAGTTAGTGATTTGAACAGTTCATCCCTAAATTCTTAAGACGTCCATGACAATGTCGAAGGATAAATCACCGAGAATGCAGTAGTGAAATTGAACTGAGGGAATAATCTGTCACTAACTATATGTATTTCTGGAATTAACGTATCATGTGAGTGCCTCTAAAGTTGCATTTGCCCCGTTCTATTTCAAGTGATAAACATCAGAGCATAAACTGTGCTCAATATAAAGGACTGCATCAGAGGTAGGAAAGGATCGGCTTCAACGGCAATAAATGTAGTACACGTCAAAGCACCGGTTATGCGGATTTCTGCATTTTGTGATCACCACCCTATCAGTTTTGAATGGATTAACGTGAAGATTTTTGTTGACACATGAACACTCCACAGCATTGAGAGCTTCTTGCACCAGGTCCGATATAACATTCAGATGCTTCTCTGACATGGTTATAACAAAGTCGTCAGTACAATCCTGTTTGCCCAATGTTATGCTGATGACCCAGACTGTTGAAATTTCAGCAAAAGGTCATTGATCACTAAGAGCTACAGCAGTGGAGAAAGTGCACACCCTGTGGATATCCATTGGTAACTTTTACAGCAACTGAAAATCCATGCAACATCGGCAATGCGGGATTTAAGCAACGAATCAATTTAGTTGGTGATAGTGCTGTCGCTAACAAATCTGATGCATAAATTTATTATAGTAGCAAAAGATATGCTATCAAACGCTCCTGCAATGTCCAGGAAGTTATCCATGAGAAATTCTTTGTTATTTATGGATCTTTCAGTCCTAATAACAAGCTCATGCCGTTTTACAGGATCTACCACCTATGTAAGCATGTTGCATGTTAAAGAGGTAGAAATAGTGATCACTACTGACTCTATCCACGATTTTTTCTAACGATTTTAGAAAGTTCGATATCACATTTATGTAAAACGACTCTTTCTTCATAAGCTTTAGGGACGAAACCAACGGCCATGCAAGTTTGGAAGAGAAGACGTACATGGTCTTTGATTATAGGATAGCCATGCTATAATTTAGCAGGGGAATTCCCATCAGGAACACCCGCAGAAATACTAGCTTGTTCAGTAGCGTCAGTTTCAGAATCAAAGATGTTTCAACCAGATAAATGAACACTAAGAAGCAATTCACCAACCTTCATTTTTAAGAAGTTAACTTTTCGTGAGGTAGACGAAGTGCTTCTAGTCCACAGTTTTCATTTTGATCTGAATTTTGTTGAGCCTAGTGATCGCAGATGTATACCATCGATTTTGTCGCAGATAGTACGCCGAGAACATCTATGGGCAGGTCTTAGACCGCTTTTGTAGTCTTTTTGCACAACCAGGAAGTTATCCCCATCAGCCTGATAATTAGTTTTTACATTCTTTAGTTTCCTAATAGTTTTCCTCAATCTTTTAAGCTTTTACAGAGAGGTTTGTTCTGCGGTATTTGGTTGGTAATTATCGGACAAGTATTCGGGTTTGAGAATTTGTATTTGCTGTAATTGCACTCTACAGCGAGGTTGCAAGAGACTCACAAAGATTTGTGGTCGATCCGAAAACCAATAGCTTGACGCTTCGCTTCGCGCTTGTGTAGGAGCACGTTACAAGCTTTGGTTGACATACTTGGGTTCATCAGTTCTAAGTTCGTTAATACGACACTATGATTCTTCGATGAAACCAGGGGCAGTCATATATCATATTGCATCCAATTACTTTTTAATGCCTCCACTTACTTTACTCTACTTGCTCTACATACTTGCGTAGAATTCGTAAATTTTAATACGATAAGTAAAATTTGTTTGAACTCACGAAGATTGTTGCGTTTATTTGCACAAGCTTCAAGAAATATGTAATGAAAATTAGAATAAATAAAGCCTCTTTGGCAACCTTTCTCTATAAGGCAAGCCACATACGATGAGGAATAAATAGCCAAGAGAAGAATTTAGCTGTGCCAAAAAACTCTGAATATTTGATACCATCGTGTATTAATTTCGCCATAACGCAAAAACAAACTCGATTTGAAAGCTAACAAAATTACTGCATGAAGGCTAGATGGAGTATTTGTACTCAAGTATGGAATCGTAAAATTAGACATCACCCTATTTTTTTGTAACGGTCGTAAACGTCAAAATCATTAAAAAGCTTAAACATCAGGTATGAAGCTTATCAGACGTAATAAATGTGAGCTAAGTTTGGTGAGTTTTGCTAGATATAATTTATTATAATTTATAATAAATTATATCTAGCAAAATATTAAGTTCCTTCATAATAGCTGTGCTTGCAACAAAAATGATTATCGTAATACCTTGAATTTTGAAGTAACAGTGCGCGCAAAGCAGCATTTACGCAAAGCCGCACAACGTAGAATAGCGTAGTAAAAAAAACTGCCTCACTCTGTGCCCAAAACACAGAAAGAGTAAAGTGACGTTAAGCCTGGAAAGGTTTTCCTTTCAATAAAATGGAAGAAACGATTATTGAATCAGAATCTGATTTGGAACTTAAATTTATACTTTCAGCCATTTATTTCATCACGCAACAGTAAACTCAACGTAGGCAACAACTGTTATATAGAATGTGCGCTTATACTGTCATTCTTATCGTCATATATTATATTGCATTAAAAATAACAATTAAATCAAAACTACTTACTTCAAGGTTTAAATCATATGGCGAAGCACATCCCATTATATAGTTTTGTACTGAAGATTAATATTTCTTTTCAATAGACTTAGATACACCCTCTCAAAAAATAAAATCTATCAATTTATTTACATCGTCAAACAGAAAATTAATGATATCGCTCGAACTAATCCCCATGTTAAGTTCCTTTCACAATAATACCCGGTTAACCGCGTGCACACACACAATAACCAAATTCTAATTTATTTATTATTTTTGTTGTTATTAAATAATCTAAGCGCCACCCTTAGACAGATCTACAAATTTAAGATTTCAATTTTATTGTTTTGTGTATATAAACCAAATACAGTTTTATGTGTTCTGCTGTCAAGAGGAAATCATTTAAAATCAATCTTTACAAATAAAAAATAAAATCCCATTTCTAATAAGTTTCCGATGTAAGTATGTTTATTCCTTTTTGTGTTCGTTTGAAGAAGGATTTATAATCGAATCTTATTATAACAGAATAAGAAGAAGAACGATCGATACATTTTTTTAGATTTAAATGAGGAGCTGTGATATATATTTTCTTATTGTGTTTTCCTTTTGAACTTGACCTTTTTACTCTCGATCAAATATAAACCACCAGCACCACCACCATCACCTTTTAAAAATGCCTCACAAGTCGAAAAGTCATTTATTGTAATCCTCTTAAACGAAACGTCTTCCATATAAACGTTAAGATAAAACAAAGTAGAAATTTTTTATTTCGTAAATTGAATTAAGATAATTTCGTTTTATTTGTATTTGACTTTGATCTAAATAAATTCATGCATTTTACATATAAAGGGTGTTACATATTTATAAATTATGTCCAACATAAAATATCGTTCATCTTATTTATTTATATGTGTGCATACCACCTATCGGATGATATATGTTTCGATAATAATTCATATGCACTACTCCAGTTTTGTTTTATGGTCGCTAGTCCCTGCTAACGCTGTGCGTTAATTTAATATCCATTTATAATTTATTACCTGTTAGGCTCGTAATTTAGGAAAATATGTTGAATGCTTTTATCCCAAATAATATCAAAGGTATCGTTCTAATTATGTCTTATGACATTTTTATAGCATTTACACGACAAGAATTCTAGACAAACGGTTTTGTGTAGAGAAACCCATTATTAATAATAATTATTTGTTTTACGATTATTAATTCCCTAGGATCTCATTTAATCTGTCACGGTAATTTATTTTGATCTATTTTCTAAAATTTATTTATAGATTACATGAGTATGCAAGAGCCAATAATTTATTGTTCACGGAAAAAGGAAAACAAACTGGTCTGACGATTTCTTGAAGTGAAACGAGATGGAAAATTAATTTTATAAAGTAAAGATGCAAAGAGTTGTTGTTTCTTTGCGAATGAAAATGAACAATTGTTGTGAAAAATTTTTACAAAAGCAAATTATCTAGAACCAGGTACAATAATAACAATAATAATTCATGTGGCAACATTGCATAATAATTGGGCAGCGAAGCGTTCAAAATGTGCTGTAGGCTTGTGTTGCTTTTGGTCCTAGAACTAGAGATACTTCCAACTGCGGAGAGCGGCAACATAGTTAGTACCAACCTCAGCCGGTTAGTAAATTTGTTGACATGACTATAGTAGCAAATGGACTAAAAAGTATAATGAAAAAAAGTCAATTAATTAATTAATGAACACATTACACATGCTTGTCCTGCTGGAAGCAGTTCTGATACTTAATAGACTACGCCATAGTCCACTGTACTTCCTTACATTTTGTGTGCAGTAGAAGCTGATCGCATGTATGTCAACCGTATAAAAGACAAATTATTTTAGTATTGTTTCCAATGGCACCGCTGCCCAGGCCTTTTGACTCATTAATGTTTGACCTCAGTATCACTTTGGATCCTTCAAAAATTTTCAGTTGTTTTGGAAAACCTCCAGTTTTGTTGCCATCTATGGAGATGATACTATTCAAGTCAACGCTGCCTGGTATAATCGTGAACTTGTCGGTTCATAGACTTGTGCTCATCTCTCAATTCTTTAGCGCCAAAGCATCCAAAATGTTGATAAATGTTTTGTCTCCACGTTGACACATATTTTCTGTCAGCAAGCTTAATGTAAACATTAACGACGCAATTCTCGTAGATATTGCCCGGTTGAGAGTGGCATATCGACAAGAACTCTATCTTTTTGAACCAAAAACTTGAGAGGGCTCTGCACTGATGTAGCACCAACGAGACGCGCAGCAACTCCAGGCAGTGCACAAACCTGGGTAACGTTTTCTTTGAATTCTTGATAAATTTTATATTTGTTCATGTTCGGCAGAAATGACTTTCCAACACCTGTGTTGGACGGCTTACGCCGAGTTGGATCATTACCAGTTTGTTCCTAATGCTATTTGATATCGGTAAAGATTGCTCTTTGACCGCTATTGACTCGCTGCTATGTACTGCTTCGTTGCCATTAGTTTAGTGACTTAGCCATCAGTTTAGTGACGCGAGTAGAGGCGGTTTCGAGCAGTTGATCTCGTCGCTCCATTTGGATCTTGCTTCGACCATAAGCTCGCATTATAATCCTGTATGGCCCATATTGGAGCAGCAAACTGTTGTAGTAGTTCTCGGGATATTCAACTGGTTCGAAGTAGGGTACAAGAATGCTTTCTGGTCTGCTTCTGAACGCCATTTTTGTGTTGTCACTCAATGACAACAGCGTCGTATGTGTCGAAGAGACTAGCAAATGCCCTGAGATTCATGCTGTTGAAGTCGAAGTAAAGAAAGACATTATGCTCCTCGTGCCTGCCATAAGACGTTTCTCATATCTCTCGAAAGTACTTGCACAGTACCCGCTGGCTTTGCCACACTCATCGAAATTCAGTATGCTATTCCGCTTACTTTTCTTGTGAAAATTCAAACTTTGAAGAGTTTTCGCGAGATGTTTGATTAAGTGTAATATAATGCCATAAGTTACTCACTGAACATTGCATTTTTGATATATTTTTTTTATTTTTTATTGATAATTTTTATTACAAAGGATAGTTTTAATCATGAAGACTTTAAAAAAAATTTTAAATAATATCTGTTAGATGCCTGCCATCAGCCTTTTTGCAAGAGCTGCTCTTTGCTGTACCTGGTTCATAACTGAAACCAAAACTGGTTGATCAATCACAATCATTTCATTTATTATGTTGTCTTTTAGCTGTTGCAGTCTTTGCACGATCTTTCAAATATCCTCACAAAAACAAATCTCGTGGTGTTAAGTCGGGTAATCGTGATGGCCAACTAACATCTCCAAATCGTGAAACGGTACGGTAAAAACCGTTCGCAGCAAATTCATTGTTTCCCTTGCAGTATGGGGCGTAGTTCCGTCTTGTTGAAACCACATTTCTTGAGTATTATCAAGTTCAGGACGCGCACCATTTACAGTCAATGCATTGCCATCTTCGTCTAGGAAGAACTACGGGCCGAAAATCTTGTCTGCTGATATTCCACACCAAACTGTGACTCTAAGTGGATGCAACGGACGCTGTTGAATCACTCTTGGGTTTTTAGTGCCGCAGGTTCTAAAATTTTGCTATTAACATAACCACTTCAGGATCACCCGTTAAAAATTCGGTCAATTTTGCACAAAAATCTTAAGCGGGTTGCATAGTCTTGTGGTAAAATTTCATGTCCCATTTGCATCTTGTACGGAAACAGCAATAAATTTGTTTTTTCATTATTCTACGCAGTGAAATTCTGGACATTTGAAGCAGAGTGACACGTTTACGAGTCGATGTTTCAGGATTCTCATTTACGCTCTCCCGAACTCGTTCGATATTATCTTGGCTTCGTGCTTCAAGCGGTCTTCCACTCCGAGATAAGTCACTAACAGATCCCGATGACTGAAAACGAGCGACTAGATTGCGTACTTGATTTCGTGATGGTGCATTTCTGGTGTTAAAAATATTTCGAATTTTCCAATTTTCTTTGGGTTTGAATTAGTGAATTTTGACTAGCAAAATAAAACTCAACCATTTTTGCTAGTTCCTCAATCGTATACATGGCTACTGAATTTCCCAAACGTTGTTTCTAATACTGAAAAATAAAAAGAGACAAAATACAAAATAAAAAAATTATATCAAAAATAAAATGTTCAGTGACTTAAGGCCCACCCTGTATAGCTATCGTATATTTAGCGATATCGAACGCAATTGCTTCTGTTGAATCACATGGTCGAATGCCCATGTTTTTGCCATCTTCTTTTCTCCTCTTCAAGAGACAAAACCGTTCACCACTTTGGATGAATTTATCAGATGAATCATCAACGATGAGCGTCTCGATGCATTCTTGAGGAAGGATGGCGAATCGGCAATGTGCCCTTGTGTCTTTTACATGTTCCTGTGTGTCGATAAATTTGACACTTTTTCACTTCATCGTACAGCTCTGAGTCTTTGGATGGAATTTCGTAGGTCATCACTTTATCGATTATTTGGATGCCTTCGTGAACTTTTAAATATAGATGGATTTTGAATCCAAATCCAAATGTAGGTAATTCGTTGTCTCTTCCACCAAGAACTTGGTCATTGTTTTGTACAAAGTTCAAAGAGCATCTAGGCGAATAATAAAGTGGCGACTAATAATGGTTGGAAAGGGTAGGGTGGGACCAATGCAGCGTATGGTGGTAAGATTATTTAAAGCATTACGCCATTATAGAACTGATACACAAATAGTTCGCATATTTAAATTAGCACCTACGATTTTTTTTCTGCATTCGAGTTTTTGCCACAAGCCGCCGAAATGATTTAATTGAGAAGTACCTGTGCCTCGAAAGTGAGTAGAAAATATAGTCGTTGCCTTGGTATTTCACGTGACTACTCAATATTCTTGATTGGTAGTAACCAACTGGTGAAATTTTGACGGGTCTCTTTCAGATGATTGTTGCCATAGGGAAAAAGATCAAACCAGGCAAAATATGCAGCTTTTAATTCGTTAGCTTCGTTGAACATGTTGGTGAGAGATTTCTGTTAATTTCGTTCAGTTGTAACCACGCCTGGTTGTAAATTGCCTATTGCACCCAGCACGTTTAAACTGTGACTAAGTCGTCTGATTTTGGTTCGAACATGGCGCGGTTTGTCAACGTCCTTAGGCTATTCTCCAAAATATTTCAAATGTGTGACATCAATCTAGTCGAGTGGTACTGAATGTTGGATGAACCAGTTGCTGGCTTACAAATAACATTCAGTGCCACAGGCGTGTCACATTTAATCATTTTTCCGCTAGGCTAGCACTCTTCCTCGTCCATCCGCGTGAATGAGTGTTAGTGAAGTAATATTTGTTGAGTACTTCATGACTGCAAACGATTTTGATGCTGATAACAAGACCAGCGCATTGTGTTTTCGAAATAATTTTTGAAATCCATTCTTTCCCATTAGTCGAAGAATGGTGGTGCTATAAAACTGAGCTAAAATTACTTCTCAATTGGGATGAAATTATTTTTGATGACTTCAAATAATGCCACTCGAGCACTTCAGGATATTCTGCTTTCAACCACCTCAAAGCTGCATATAGTTTGTGGCGATTGATAGTAAATTCTGTCTTGTTCAGATTCTCCAAATACTCAGTAACGATTACTGTCCCGATTTTATTGCTTTATCTTGGAAGGCACTGTAGTTGGAAGCTTCTCACTGATCTCAAAGAGTATTGCTTGCCCATGAAAACCAGATACACGCCCCACAGCTTCATAACTTTTACGAAGGAGATACTTCGCAACCGCTTTCACCTCTCAATTAGAGTGGGAACACAGATAACCTCTGGTATTTCTCTGCGATTCCGGTTATTCCAGGCGGCTTTGGATGGCGGAACTGTCTTCTTGCTACTGAGAGGCACCGTACATCGGTGACACATGAGCAAATATCATTTGCCGTCAAGTGTTCGGGCAAATAGTCAAGTATTTTGATAATAACGTATGTTAACATTTGTTCAAGAAAAACTCGAAATGCCAAATGTCGCCGAAAATGTCACTAAATACTGTACTAAGGAGTGTAAAACAAAACGGCCAAGTACATATCAACACACATTCACTCAACCTACCCCATAAAAGCAAAAGTTACAATAAGGCGTTAATATTTTCTCTCCATCTCCAGAAACAGAATCGATTTGTACTACATCAACGAGACATGCGATAAAGCATTTATAAGCGCGTAATCGTTAAAAATTTGTTTAAATATTGAAATATTGAACCTAGAATACCTGAACAATAAAATTGAAAATTCTATAAATAAGCTTCCAATACTAAATGGTGTAATAGTCCTTCGAACATTACGGAAAAACCGTAATCCAATGTTCTCAAAAAACCGAGCCATGCAGATTATAATCGTATAACAAACAGTGAAGAAGCAAATACAAAAATTTAAATTACATCAAGAAGTCGAATCTCGTTATACGGCTGGTATACGTAAAAATTCTCGGGGGATCAAAATTTCCAATGTGGGACATTGGGTCATAGTTGTGTTCCATTTCATCACAGATTGTAATCTATTGATGAAAAAATGCAGTCTTGTTTAACAAAATAATAAAATCTTTGGTTTTAATCGTCTCCAATTGTCGGACCACTGCTATCGCCAAAACAACCTTAATCTTAATTACATCCAGCAGTACTTCTTCGGCTATGAACTTTGGTCATTACTGGACTCAAAACATTTGTGAGCTCCTTCATGAGATGTTCATATTCATCCTTCTTCGTCATATAATATTGCTATCCAACCATTTAATTGTTTCATCACATTTATTATTTGCCAACTCTCGATCGTCGTCTGATAACTTCACACAAGCGTCTGTTTTAAACTGAAATACGTAACTCTCCAAATTGTTCCAAGCTGAATTCTTGCTGTCATTTATCTTCATCAATATCGGATTGGGAAAGACATCCTTTATCATTTTTAATTGTGATTTTATTTGCACTTCCGCTTACCATTTCATTGGCTGATACAATAAATCATGATACAACAAATCGCCTCAATTTTCGGAGCGCCCCGTAGTTCTGGAGGGATTCCAGCTAAATCAAAATTGTTTAACTTCAACCACTTCAATTAAGATCGCGGGTTTCTTATCGGAGTATGTGGAAAATGTTTGTGTTTGTTTACATGAAATTCTCATGAAATTTTTTTATTACCTAACATAGAAGAAAATTCATTTATTAATTTTGTATCTGAAAATACTGGTAGCTACATTTTATTCGAAAATAGTCATTTTTGTAAAACATGAAAACCACACTATTTTTAACCTAAACTTACCGTATTTTTCCATTTTATTTAAACTTGTAATACTGTGGACAAAAAATAGTAAGACATTGTTCATAATTTTAAAATTCTTTATTTATTTCTCCAAATCTATTTCGTCCCCCTCAAAGTAATCCCCCCGGCCTCAATACACTTGTGCCAACGTTTTTTCCAATCCTCGAAACAGTTGTTAAAGTCAATTTCCGGAATAGCCTCCAATGCGCGTAGCGATTCACGTTTAATGTCTTCAATTGACTCAAAACGGTTTCCCCGGAGCGGTCGTTTGAGTTTGCTGAACAGCCAGAAGTCACACGGAGCTAAATCAGGCGAATACGATGGTTGCGGAACGATATGGGTGGAATTTAGTATATACATTAGGTCACAGGAAAAGTTTTATTTCCATTGCATTTTATTTCTAATAGCTACACAAAAAATTTACAAACTCACAAAAAAATGTTAAAACCTTTAATGCACATGTTGATTGATTCAACTTGACACCATAAAAATATTTATCAAATAAAATTAAAAAAGGGTATGAGTGTTATCTTTTAGTATAGCAACCAAAAATACTCGAGTAGCTATTTTTTACGAAAAGTTAAGGTAACAAAATAACAATTTGCTCAGCAATATTTGAGCCGTTCACGTCATTTGACGTCAGAAATCCTGAGTCTACTCTAGAACGGATTTTTGAAATGTATAATAAACTTGTTCTACAGTTTTCCATATTGAAGGAAGTAAATGTAAAAATTCAAAATGCAAGTGTTTTTGTCCCTGGATAACTTTTGATCTCTGAGATTTAATTAAACTTAAAAACCGTACACTGAAGCGTTTTAAAAGGAACAGTACTAATGTAAAACTTAAACAATCAATAGACGCCAATCTTTAAGTATGGAAATTCTAAAGTAGTTAATAATTATCATCTAATTTCAGTTTTACCAGTATTTGACAAAATTCTAAACAACATTAGGGCTAACCGAATGATCGTTTTTCTAAATAAATTTATTTTTTTCTATTCTCGTATGGACTTCGACAAGGTTCAGGTACAAATGTGGCCCTAACAGACATTACTGATTTGATCTATCGTAATTTTGACAGGCAAAACTATATACTCGTATCTGGCTTATTTCTTGATCTTCGTAAAGCTTTTGATTGTATAGATGATCATAGTTTACTTCTCCAGAAATTGCAAATTGTTGGCTTCCGTGGCCTATCATACAAACTTTTACCAAACTACCTTAGTAATCGTGAGCAGTTTGTGATTTTAAATGATGTGTAAAGCTCCTCTTTAGGTGTGAACTGTGGTGTTCCTCAAGGAAGCATCCTGGGTCCTTTATTATTTGTATTCTATGTGAATGAAATAGCCAATTTACCGCTCACGAGTCATACTAGAATGTTTGCTGACGATACAGCGCTCTTCTATGAATTCAGACATTGTCAGGTAGCAATGTCACATATGAGACATGATATTATTTTAATTTTAGATTTTCTTCATTTAAACACAATATCAGTAAATTTTAGCAAAACGAAATAAATAATTTTTCACTCCCCACACCTACGACACATTGAATTACTTCACTACTATTATCAAATTTCACCATAGAGCGAATGGACAAATTCAAGTACCTTGGAGTAATATTCGATAAGCTCATGACGTGGCATGACCATATTGATTCTATTTGTATTAAAGTTTGCTCATTTATTTGCTTGATTAGAAAATTGGCTGATTTTGTTCCAGTATATGCGTTAAAGAAAAATCATTTCTCATTTATTCATACCCGATTCTCATACGGTTCTCCTATCTTTAATTCAGCCGTTAAATAGAAACTGAATAAATTGCAGATTTTACAAAATAGGTGTTGTAAAGCAATGTATAAACTGCCTCATCTGTTGCCTAATGTGGAGCTCTATCGAACTGTTGCTATAGGCATTCTCCCAATTACAGCAATTTTTGAGATGTATGTGTGGATCTACATGTTAAGTGTCTGCACATCCCGTCATTACTTTCGATTATACAATTCGAATATCTAGGTCACGGCTATTCAACCAGAAATTCTAGTCAGTTGAAGTGCCCGCAAATTAAAACGGAATTTGGCAGAAGAAAATCGTTGCAATAATGCAGCTCAAATACACTTGCAAGCTCTGAAGGATAACGGTAAATTTTTAGAGGCGTCTTTTCAGAATTAAAGTAAAATAAATTAGTGTCACAATATAATTGCCGCAGGATCAAGTACTTGAGAAATCAAATTAATTATTATTAAGAGTAAAGTTTAATTGGGTATATTTTTAACTTCTACTGTATACTTTACCAATATTGCACGGGCTACGCATTTGTTCAGCCTTCCTCACCCCCAGATCGTATGTGGGTTTTAATTATTATAAACAATTAGTCCAATTTGTCAGTGGTTTTATACCGTTATAATTAAGATGAATTGGACTAATACCAATGTGGATGTGGAAACAGTGAATCATCTAAAAGAAAACTTTTATGGTTTTCTTCGGATTTCTGTAATCCTGAAAATTTGGCCCGAAATTTACAAACGGATAAAAGAAGAAAACGTTTGACATACAGAAATATAGGGGCAAATTTAAAACCAAAAACATTTGTCGATATAATATGTAGAAGCCATCAGAAGTACAATCAAAAAATGCTTGCGGATGAGAGAGAGATTGCCATGAAGGCATTTTATTGTTTACATATTCAACTTGGCCAAAATATTTTCTTAAGAGGTTGTATTAAAGTTAAAGAAGTAAAATGATCGTACCACACCAATAACACTAAAGAACCAAGATCACATTCTTTTACATATTACTTTCGAAAAGACAGACATGATATTCCCGTTTCCAAAAAATATTTTAGAGACACTTACCAGATGAGTGAGGGGCGGATATACAAATGTTGTTCTTTGGTTGATCGGCGTTACGTCTTTGGTTGATCGGCGCAAAGGCCATGTGGCCACCAATCAAAGGTGACACACAAGTTATAAAACATATAAAGTCATTTCCAACCTATACTAGATACTACACTACAGCTCATAATCCAAGGCGACATTATTTAAATCCTGACTTAAATATTAAGAAAATGTATGAACTATACCAGGTGTACAAGTATGGAATGCGGAGCAGATTTCAGACAACAGATGGTGTACCAATGCTGTTTGTGCTATACAAATTTGACACTGCGCTATTTTGTTCTGTCGTCAACAAGTATGCGCAGGCGCGTATGCATACAGACACGCATGCATGATAAATTGTAAAAGTGTGAGCATAGTGTTGTATTATTGTGTTCAATATGTCGAAATCAATACCAAATAAAGAGCATTCGAGGACATTACTTTTTTGTTTTCATTTGAAGAAAACTGCTGCTGAATCAAACCGATTACTACGAGAAGCTTATGGTGAAAATGCTCCATCGCAAGATACGTGTGAACGATGGTTTCGTCGTTTCAAAAGTGGTGACTTTGATGTTGCAGACAACGAACGTGGTAAACTTCCAAAAAATACGAAAATGTGGAATATGTTGGACTAAGATGACTCGCCAACGCTAAAACAACTTGCCTAGCAATTGGGCGGTAGTCAAGAAGCTGTTTCCAATCGGCTACGAGAGATGATAAAGATTCAGAAGATCGGTAGATGGGTACTACATAAGTTGAACGTCAAGCAAATGGAAAAGCGCAAAAACACATATGCCATTTTGCTCGCTCGCTACAAAAAGAAGTCGTTTTTGCATCGTATAGTTACAGGGGTTGAAAATTGGATTTATTTTGAGAAGCCCAAGTGCAAAAAATTATGGGTGGACCCAGGCGCATCATCCACATCGATCGCAAGACCAAATCGCTTTGGCAGTACACCTATGTACGTCACACAATGTGAAAAGGAAAATGTGGAAAATATAGGAAAAAAATTCAATCTTCAGACGGTGAGGGATGGCTGAATTGTGATGGCTAAAATTGAAAAGGAAACTCACTTAAAAGAAGCTGAACGGGCTCTTAGTCATACGGCTGCCGACCGAATGGCAGCATCATATAAAATTTTCGTATTTTCTTTCGACTTAGAAAAAGCGTTCGCCTTTCCTAAACTGGCTACATCCGTAGCTTATTATAAGCGAAATTTATATGTATAAAAATATAAGTCACGTGATTGTTTGGTCAGAAACTGAAGGATCTCGTGGGTTTCAAAAAATTTCATCATGCCTAATAAAGCACATAAAGGCGTATGCTAAAAACTTTGTAAAAGTTATAACATCTTCAGATTCGTGACCGGGCAAAATAGAAATATCAAAACTGTCTTAAGTTTATTGAAACTTGTTCAAAGTACGGAAATAAGAGCAGAATCAATTGAAATGGGATTTTTTGTAAGTGGACTATTTGTCTAATGATTCAGATTTTTATTGAGTCACCTGCGACAAAAGTTCAAAACATTTTTTCAACATTTTTTCATTTTTTGAGAGCGTCAATCATTGCTGGTTTATCGGCGTGACACTTATCTTTGACGGCACCCCAAAGATGATAGTTCAACGGCGTCAAATCACAGCTCCGAGGCGGCCAAATCACATCAGCATTTCGGTTGATAATTCGATCTTCGAAGACAGTGCGCAAAAGATCAATTGAAACGTGTGCTGTTTGGCACGGAGCGCCGTCTTGTTGAAACCAAATGTTGCCTATGTCCTCCTTTTCAAGTGCCGGGAACAAACAATTGTTTATCATGGCGCGGTAGCGCTTACCATTGACAGTAACGGCGGCTCCTTGCACATTTTCAAAGAAAAATGGCCCAATGATTCCACCGGACCAAAATCCGCACCAAACAGTCACTCGTTGAGGAAGCATCAGCTTCTTTACGGTCACGTGCGGGTTCTCCGTGCCCCAAATGTGACATTCTGCTTGTTTACATAGCCGCCAAGATGGAAATGCGCCTCATCCGAAAATATGATTTTTTTGCCAAAATGTTCGAATTAATGTTTCAATATTTCCCAGTGTTGTTCAAGCGAATACACAATCATTTTCGTTCAGCGGAAGGATAAAAGTAACTTTCTGTCAAATCAGAAGTGACATAACCCTTACCATACTAAAAAAAAACCGCTAGTTCAAAAAAAATTATTTGGCCCACCCTGTATAATGAAGATTCAGAATTTAGTGCAATTAATATATGGAAATATATATGGAAATATGTAGCATCACAAGTAGATCACAAAGTTTGAAAAATGTAGATCAGCCTTTATTATATCCTAAAGGTACAACTGTAACAAGGGAACAAAGGAGAGACACGATAAATCTGCTCATTCCTCCTGTTACACATATGATTACTATAATAGCTTGACCACAAATCGAAATGACGAGTCCTCACATACAGCTGATGCACTAATCACAAATAATATATTTTAACAGAACTGTTACCTAATATTCCTTTTTATGGAAAATTTGTAATAAAAATATATAATATTTAACTTTTTCTGTAATAAAAAACTTAAAAATTTAAACATTGAATTTAATTTTATTACTTTTTTCACTTGCCAAGTTCACTTTCCACATGGCTATTCCTTATAATGAATTTTATTTACCGTTAGATGAAAGCTATGCATTCTACAATATTTATTTGACTTTATAGTATTAACGGAATTTTAAAAACACTGTACATTATTCCATCGCATTTCTCAACTTTTTGTTTTATAGAGTTAATCGATTTGTGCAATGAACGGCACAATTACTTCATTCCAACGGTTGACCGTTAACCATACGGTCCTACGGTATTTTTATGATCATTTTCACCTTGAACTACTTTTGTTTTGTTTTGTCCATTGCTTTCGTTTTCTTTCTTCTTTTTTATGTTGCGAATTTACGACATCGCTTGTTCGATACCTTTTCGACCGACGGAGGGAGGCACATTTCCTTAGATTTGTCAGAATCATTTACATCTCTATTGAGTTTTAGAGACTTCTCACCACTTGCATTAATTGTTCAATTCCCTGTCCTCTTTTAAGTTCTTCTAAAAAGCTTTTTTGCACCATAGACTAAGTTGAATCGGCCTCTGGATGTGATTCAAGAGTCGTTACTAAAACACTGCTTGAATTGTATGCACTATTTTTTATAGTTTCCTGTATGATATCACTCAATGCAATGAACATAGCTACAATTTTCGTTGTACATTTTATAAGCATAGCTCACACTATTGAAAGTTTAAATTTAATATTAATGATAATAATAGTTTTTTTATTCCCTGCAATCTGTTCTGGGGTCGAAGCACTCCCAACTCTTTCGCGGTTTGTTTTTCTTGTCCTACCTTACGCAGTTATGCCAAATCGAAGACGTATTGCATAGCTGCATGCCAGCCTATAGTACTGGACATGGAAGATGCGTCGGCCCATGAGTTTTGCACGCCGATAGGGGGTCGTAGTTGTGTTCCTTTTTATCACAGATCGTAATCTGTTGATGGAAATTTCCTTTTGCATCCCTGCCCCCTTTCGGGATTCGAACCCGGTAAAAAAATTGATCGGAAATAATAATGTTAATGATAACAAATTGACCAATTAAAATAAAGTACAAATGTGAAACAGTCAACTCAAAAATAATCTGACACTTTACATTAACTACGAGTACTACGATCAACACTAATCTAGCTTTAATTATTTTAAAAATAGTCCGTGACACGATATTAGATCGTCCACAAACATAAGGCAGACATCGTTAAGACAATCAAAATTGTAAACAATTAAATTTCAAATCACGAATAATGTCTATGGATATAATCTTATTTCTTTTAAAAGAATAGAATTTAAAAATAAAGCGATAATTTACTGGTGTTCTACTCGTACAAGTTTAAAATTTAAGAAATTGATTTGCTTGCTGTACGACTGCTCTTGTCAGTTTGGATTTTTCACAAGCATAAATTAACTGGTTTCGCTGGTACACATAATTCTTTAATTAAATATCAAAACTAAAAATAAATTATAATTTTGAAAATAAAAAACAAAAAAAAAATAATTCACGTGATTTTTAATTAGATAAGATTGAAATGGTTTATTACGATGTCGTAATGTAAATGAAAATTATTTTTTGTATGCACATTGCACACATTTGTGCCAATTTGCTTAACAGATATATGTATGCGTAAGTAAATAACGGTGTTAGTTTTCTTGTTATATAGTTTAGTAGTAGTATTGCAGTACGATACACTGTAAACTCTAAATGCATTGAACGCGGCGCCGAGATCGGAATCTCCAAAATTAATAGAGCCCTAAAAATGGTTAAGTGCTGGCTAACACTGCTTGTCACGAATTATCTAGTAATGTTATTTATCAAATGTCATGACGTCATGAAAATGTAAAATGCCTGTGACTAGGTTTTCTTTGAGATTGGCATAATTAACTAATCCGATTTAATTTCGTCCATCTCGCTACTCGATATTTAAAAAATATTTAATTGTAGATCATTTTGAGTGGCGATGAATGATATTATATTAAGACGATATTGATAAAGATTCATATACAGAAAAAAATGAAATAAATAAATAACCAAGCCAACAA
The DNA here is from genome assembly GCA_963691935.1 of Nephrotoma guestfalica. Lineage (NCBI taxonomy): Eukaryota > Metazoa > Arthropoda > Insecta > Diptera > Tipulidae > Nephrotoma > Nephrotoma guestfalica. The sequence continues at coordinate 134,303,948 of OY829914.1, read as the reverse complement.
AAAAATGCATTAAATCACATTTAATTGGATAGATTTTGTCTCTAATTTTTATGATCGTTTTATTATCTTTAAAGTGTCTGAAGGAATCAAAACAAAAACATTAAAAACTATAACACGTTTTTATGATCCTTTTTAGTTGTTGTTAGTGTTTTAAAGGTTGATATGATCTGATCGGCACACTTTTTTTTTGTGTTGGTCTAGCTTGAATATAGTTTTGAATTGAATCGTTATAAAATTTAGGGAATAAAAAGGGAAATTTTCTATAGTTTAGCTACGACCAGTGTATTGTTCTCGGTAGTTTATAACATTTTCTATTCTAAGAATTTATTAATTTTCGGTGTTTTTGTGTGACAATCAAACGATCGATCGTTATTCACACAGATTTTGCTGTAAGCTTAATTTTTTTAAATACTTATTGGTTTTATCTTTATATTCACTAATAAAACTTAAGATTTTATTGAGATGATCGATAAAATGTGACACGGTGTATGGTTTGAGTGCAATGAAACTTTCACATTTTGATTGCGATGTTTTTATGGCTTGCTGGCGGGTATAATTTTCCTGGAATATCTGATAAATTCAGGGTAATTAAATTGGAAATTCCGAAAATTATACCTTATATCGAACAAATGAGTATTCCGTAATCATGATGAGAAAATCAATTTGCGTTTAGCCGGCTCCGTTTGTTCGGCAAGAAAACTCTAAAATAAAACAGAACTAAAATGTAAGTAATAAAATTTGCTATAAAGAATGACTAAAATGGTATAAAGAATTTTTTTTTTCAATTAATAATGACACTAAGACATCGCCTGGTCGTCCATGTCCAAGGGAACTAAGATTTGATCAGCAACTCAAAAACCATTACCTTATAGTTTATCATAAGCACCCAAAATATATTCTAATTTAACACACATTGGAGGAAATTGTGAGGCCACATATCTGTTTACTTATGGTAATGGCACAGAAGTTGTAATAGCTTGTATGTACGCTACCACGCTACCTATGCTGTCATGCTGTTATCAGAATTCTACGAACAAACCAACAGCAGCATTTTGCCAGATTTTACTCATTCTTAGACTAAAAAACAAGTAAAATAGTTTATGCCAACAACAATATGGCGAGATCACCGTACTTCGGCACGCCCGTCTAAAAATATGTAGTTCAGTCAGAAAAAAACTATCTTTCCGCCAATGACTAACACAGTGGAGTTATTGTCGGATTTATTTATAGCATATGTTATTTGCTTGGGTATTATTGGGTGTCTATACTTTTTGTAAATTTTGTTTTCTTCCATTTTTAGAAGAATATTTTAACTTTTAAGTTAATTTTCTAACCATTAAATAATATTAGTATGTTAGTGTTACAAGCTGGCTCATATATGGGATTCTCTATCGCCTAGAGCCACCGTCAAAACAATTGTATTAGGTCCGATTTGATAAAAATTCATTATCCTAATAATCCCATCATTTTAGAGAAATTATGCTACCCTAAAAGTAACTAAACATAGTTAGCAGCTAGATTAGATCAATAATCCCCGAATCGGTTAGTTCTTATACATTCTATTTCCTCTACTCGAATTTAAAGAAAGATAGTTCTGGGCAAAGCTGTAGATTCATATATGAACACTCTACCAGTGTTAACCTGATTCAAATTAGAGTGGAGCTCGCATATCTAAAACGACATTCTTGCGAAGCTACATATTTCTAAGAAATCATGATTCTAAAATACACCAGCGACAAGTTTGCCGATCTGTGAACATTTTAAGATATGCATTTTTTTAAAATCAGGTTTCTACGAAATGTCGTTCACATGAATGTTGCTTTAGTTATGCGAACTCTATTAAAATTTGAATCGGATTGGCATAAGTAAAGTGCACACAAGGGTCTACCAAAATATTTCATTATTTAAGGCAAAGTGACTCAAACGACGCGCTAGCATATCCCACACGTGTTCAATGGGATTAGGGTCAGGGCTGCAAGCGGGCCAAGCAATTTCTTTAATTCCCACCTCATCCAAATAATTATTGACTACTTTTGCAACGTGGAGTCTGGCGTTGTCATGCATTAATAATTCGAGTGTCCAGAGTTTTTTGACGAGCAGTGTAGTATGTGTGTGCCTCCGAAAAAGGAAATTCAAATTTTCTTTGTTGTTGATTCCCTCCGGCCAATATAATTTGAATAAAAAGCCTGTGCAAATCGTATACTTTGCGTAACCAGACACTTTCAAAATTATGAACGTAATATTATTATAAAAGTAAAAGGCATTAATGGAAATAAATAAGAGTTTTACCTCCGTCGTTTACAAAGGTGAGAAAACACACAAACAGCCAGTCTATACGTTAGTGATATCTCCCAAGCCATTATTAACGTTGCTTTCGAATCATCAGTTGCCGACGAAAGCTATCAAGCCGTTGGATAAAATTATAATGGTTTGAAAACATAATTCAACGTCTGTTGAGCCATAATATGTAAAATTCCAATTTACGTTGAATCGAGCGATTCAAAGTAGGGCGGAATGAATAAGCAGCATCGGCTCCTCGGTGGGGAGCCGAACCCGGTCTCCCGCGTGATAGGCGAGGATACTTATCACTATACTACCGATGGCCGTCTGATTCGAGAAAGCAAAAAAAAACATTAAAAATTAGAAGCAGTAATATTGTTTTATTAATGTAAAAGTGCAATACACATACATCAAACCGCGGATGGATGAATAGAAACAGCTTAAGTTATTGTTAATTTTTTTGGAGATTTAGAGCTTAGCAACAATCGTTTAGTGAGCATCGCTTACAAGATAATCATTGGTTTAAAATGTTGTGCACGTCACGTTTCAGGATGAGCAGTTTTCGGCTTCCATCATTATATCAGCTGAATACATGTAGCTTTCGATGGCGTTTGATGTTGATGGTTTGTTGTATCTATTTTGTATGGCCAGCTTCTTAAGGTGCCTAGCTCGTTGCTATGAATAATGCAGGCCCATAAGTTAACTTTTTTAACTGGTAATGCTTGATTCTCCGCTTGTTATCATTCCTCCATTAATTTTTTTGACTCAACCACCCAAAAACATAAAATTATTTCGACTAGGGAGGATTGCACACTGGGCCGACCAATAGGTTATCATTTCGCGAGATTCCAGACGTTGATTTGATCGAAGCGTCGAATATCATCCGCAGTTTTGTAGGGGAACCGGATTATTTTGGAACGCCATGGTAGGCCATGCAATATTGGTATTCCACACTGGTATTTCCTGGAATTTCCTTTAGACGATCTAGCTTTTTATACTCCCCCTTGAAGTCCTTATAGAGCTTATGAAATTGCGAATCTAGCCGGAATCGTCTCTCCATGGCGAACATCCGCGTTTTACCACGAATTTTTCATCATGACTTAAGGCTTTCATCAACATCCATAAATATACTAAAATATGAATAAGTGAAGTCAAACACAGTGTCTTCTGCGATTAGACCATTGTTTGGTTATTATTATATTTCCGAAGGTGACGCTGTAAAAAATGTCGGTACCCAAAAGTATATGTTAATTATCCCTCTTTTATTATAATTCGGGTTCAGTTTTCCTCTTGAACAGCCCAACGATGTGCTGCACAGACCCATCATCATCCATTGCTTCTTCGTATCCCAAGACTTTACACACAATCCAAGGTTATAAATGAATCTTGAGAAGGCGAATCCAAGGGAAGTCGTAGCACTCTGCAATCACAATCCACATCCTTCGATGATAATTGGCAGGCGCTGAAGTTTTCAGCTGCTATAGTAACGCGACATTTGTTGTAGAAGCTTCCGATCGTATTTCTGCTGCATGTTAGACTTCGGATATCATCGGTGTGGAGCAGTGTGCGATTGTGTTACTTTTATATCTGATACACCAATCTTTGGATCTGTACGAATACATATTGTGGTTAAAATTCAAACAATTAAAACACCTTTCGCCAGGTTTGATTAGGGCTTGCCTCTCTTCTATGGTCATCTCTTTGAGCCTTTGCAGTTAAAGAGCTTATGATTATTGGTTTAGCATGCTGACACATCCACCATAATAAATGGCTTGACATTTTGGGGTACATTCGAGCGCTTCTTATTTAAATTAATAAGCAAATTGTGATAAGCATTGATGAAACTTGGAAATATACCTTTAGCTCGGCTCATCACTGTGTCTATTAATTGTTGAAAAGCCCTTAGTTTTGTGTTACATCCGGTTGCAAACAGTTTACTCGAAATAGGCAACAATAAGTGTTGATCATCATAAATTTTTTTCGTTTGTCGTCCTTCTCTACCTGCTAGAAGGCGTCGGACATGTCGATTTTGCAGAACACTCGGTATTGAGAATATATCTTCCGGCGTTAGCAGTGGATACTTATTTGGTTTCAGTGCCTCGTTCAACTCTGCTGATTAATCATCGCAAATACGAATAAGTCTGGCACTTCTTTTGAAACCTACGAGCGGTATAGCGAAATCCGAGTAATCGATCAAACTGACTACACCTAATAATTGTAATCTTTTGAGCTCATTTTCGATCGCTCCAGCTGCTGCGAAAGATACCGACCGTCGATTGCGAAAGATTGGCTTTATTCCCACCTCCAGTGTTAAAGATGCCTTCATTTTATTGCACAAATCCAGTGAATCATGAAGAGCGAAGGAAATTTTTGCTAAATTTACTCATCCATTTTTATGATTGCATTTTGGTCAATTTTAATGCAGACGCTCGCAATGGGCACGCTTCGTAAAACCATAACTTCCATCCAATCACTTCTGAACACGTTCAAATTTGAATTAGCTACGTAACACGTACCAATGCCTTCTCGGTCGCTCAATTTCAACCGTGCCATAAATTTTCCAAGCATATTAATTCGATTCCAGGAAGTACGTATTGCATGCTCCGGCAATCCCAGCAGCTCCCAGTTGCTCTTTGAGATAATTTTCCAGTCAAATCCGAAGTCGAGTTGCAATTTCAATTTCATGCTATCGATTGTTGGCTCAAAAATTCGGGTTGAAACGGATAAAATGTCCACAGGCCAGGTTTCGACGTGGGTTGAAGTTTCGTCATCCTCCACGGAAGCGTCCTGTTGATGCAGTTGACTCACAATGACCTGCCTTGTGACCGGCCTGGTTGCAATTACAGTACTTTTCCCGAAATGGATAATCCATGTGGAAATGAATTGCCCCAAATTTTCAAAACTGAAACATTACTTTCGGTGCCTTTTCTTTTGGTGTCTTAGCGTTCTGTTCATGCCTTGACTTTTCTGTCGATAAGTTATGTTGTTTCATGAAACTTTTATTAGTTTTAAGGGAATGTTATATGGATTGCAGGTTGTCTATATAGTTTCTAATTAAAGAATTGTCAAACCGTTGATTGCCGATGAACTTCTTAATACGTTGGAGTAAAAATATGGCTTGAAGATGGCAGCGTTTGCAACATAAAAGATGAAGAAAAATTTATGAAACAAAACTGTGATTCTTTTCAGCCGAAAATGCGGTTGAGTTCTTTCATTGCGTCATCGGAGGAAATGGTGTTGGCAAACTATTGATAGTCAGCTGTCAAGAGTTTCTCAGCAAATCCACTTTTGTGTAGTCGTAGCTGATTCAGAAATATAGATAGTTTCGTATCGCTGGAACCACAATTTGAACATCAAATTTTCTTCAGCGCAGTATACTAACTTCTCCTTGCGATTCGTTACATTTTTATGCAGCGATGTTACTTGCGTATTTGACACATTTGCTGGTCTTTGCTGCTCTCCATGTTATAGTCCAATGGAGCCTCAGCGATCGTCTCGTCGGGTTTAACCTGGCTTTCGGTTGTTTTTAATCAGCTTTTTCCTGTCTTTCGTCGAATGAGTACTTAAATGTCGGCATCCATTTTCGTTTTTTATATTATTTTTATTGTAAAAAAAATACTGAATTAGTTTTACGCGTGAAATCTCCTAATTCTCGTCGCCACTGTTGTAATCCTTCGTAAGGATGCTTATTGCTATAAGGAATAACAATTAAATAATACACATTTAGTTTAGTTTAATCTGTTTATTACTATTGATGTGACCGTTGCATTTCGTGGTGTATTGCAACTGTCATACTCATGTACCCAATAGATCGAATAATCCACCCGTGTTGCCACATCACAACATATTAGTGTTCAACAACTTCATTAGTGTCACAACAATTGTGTGGTATCAATAAACTAAATTTCTGATTCAATGTAGGAATGTATAATTAGGAAATTCGAAATAGAAGATGCAGGAAATAATAATTAAGTAGATTTAAATCTAACTTTAGATTATTTCGCTCAGCATAGTATTTCTGTTGGAAAGTGATCAGCCTATCTAGTGTATCGGTAAGCCATAGATACTACCAATAATCTTTCATTTATTTTAGTCACGATGCTTTAAAACCGATTATTACGCTATATTCTTTTCAGAATTAGGCATTTTTTCTTCCGTACTTCATGAACTCCTAACCACTTTACCAGTTTTACAATATGAGTCCTAATTCTTGGACTACATCCTCCCTGCCAGTAATCAGTTCCTCAAGAAACTTATCTAAGTGCTGTCTTCTGGACTGTTATTTTGTTATTCTTTGAGATTTTGAAAAGGCTTTTAATCCAATCAAGTACTTAGCAGGCTTATGATACATAAACCTAAATTGTTGTAATACTTCCTCTAGATTTTATGTAAACCAAACGATTTACATTTTTCATGGACATGTTTCTTATCATGATTTATTTGCTTCTAACAGTAACCTGGTAAGAATTCGTTTGGTAGACGATAGACATTTATTAGTGTCTTATTAAATACCTTGTTACTAGATTTATAATTTCCAGTTACTATTTCCAGTTTACTATTTCCTAATTTCTTCACTGTTGGCGAAGGTAGTTTCCTTGGTTGAAACGACATTTTACTATAATTCTAACGAAATATATTCCTGTCCTCTGCCTAGCTCTGTATATTGTTACAAATTAGCTCCATAGTTGCTTTTACAAAATTCTTAAAAAATTTCCGAAAACAATTAGGACAGAACTGGTATTTTTCGCCCCAGTCTAATATCGTTACAAATGTTTACATATTGCGAGTATAAACAAATATTTTGGCAACACACATTTATTTTTATTGGACTTTTCCGCAGCAGACATTGAACTTGACTCATTTTCACCGAAAATAACATACTGTTTATATGTAGGCACACACTTTCAATATCTAATTCTTAAAAATTACGGAAGTTTTTTTTAATACTCTTCCATCCACTTAATTTACACTTATTGAGAAAATTCTATAAATAGAAAAATCCGATTTTTCAGTTTAATGTCACTCGCTTGCTTGCATGCCTGCACTCGAATTAACACAAACATTTATATTCAAATTACATATATTTTAGTGTAACGCTAACTAAAACGTTTTAATAAATGTTTAGAAAATTTACGCCAGTCGCAAAATTTTCCGTTACGAATGTACAACACAAGAAAAGTGACTTTTCTTTTATATGTTTATTATATGTCTATACACTTCTTCAATGATATGAGTTGTGTTTAAGAAATCATAAATTAATCATGCTAGGAATGCATACACGGTTTATTTATAGCAGCCACTTATCAATAATGGCGCAATACCACTGGTTAAATAGACTTTTACAATGAAAAGAAGATTTTCCCTTTCTTTCTATTTTCTAAATTTAAAATGACAAAATTTTCAGAGAGAAGTCGTCGAAAAGAAGAAAACTTGGTGAAAAATTCCATTCAGACAAAAAGAAATTTGAAATACAACCAACATAACAATTAATGTTTATGTGACAGAATGGGAAATGATTTTTCAAGTCAAAGAGAAAATTTAGAGGTTTCTTGACACATTTCTTATTTGTTTCGAGTGTACAACACTTTAAAAATGTTTTTTTTGCAAACTACTGTTAAAACAAATTATTTAATAAGATGAATTTATAAGTGTTGGTTTGATCTTTTGCTTAGATTAGACGATTAATTGTCACAAGGTGTATGGTTTATTTAACTTCTACAGTGAGTTCAAAAGTTATAAAGAACTCTGAAAATAATGCGTCAGTTTAACAATATGTCGTATAAAACTTATCATTCTTCTTCGGGATCAACTTATCATTCTTCTTGCATCGTCATATTCGATTTCGAACATCAATCAAAACATCAATTTATAATCTTCATAGTTTTAGAAAACCGAACTGAAATAAAATCCCAATGCCGCATTATAAAACCCGATTATTTTTCAATTATGTTAAGAAATTAAAGAGTTTTATTTTGGACGGCACTTGCAGACCATGTTCTAAAATTCTTTAAATATATCAATTTAAAATCCTCTCGATGGCTAAGTGTGAGTGAGTTACAGAACGACCCATATTGATCATACTCCGGAACTTAAATAAAATCTTAATTCCAATATCGAAATCGAGTTGTATCAAAATTGGTTAAGAAACGACCGAGTACTACTCCGCAAGGCACCCCAGCAAGCAGTAATAAATACAATTTATTATCACTCTGTCTCTTTATTCCTCATCCACTTCACACACCATGCATACAGTAAAAGCAATAATACAAACTTAAGAAAAAACCAAGATAACATACAAACATTGCGTATAAACATGGCCAAGTCGCAGTGAAATAAAATAAAATACGGTTTGCAAAGCCCACAAAACGCAAACACGAAAAAATGTCATAGAAATCTCTTCCCGTCAAGTTCCCTTCCGACCCCATCCATTTACATCTCGCAAACGTAGCAGAAAATAAAATCCCATTTTTCCGAGCGCGAGGCTTGTCCTCCAATCCCCAATCCTGACAAACCGCTCCCCACTTCCAAGGCAGTCCCCATTCCGAACCTCACCATTCTCCGCCACGACGTCTCCAATCCGACGAAAGCATAGCCCTCCTCCTTACGCCGTTCACTCCATCCACACATTTACGATGATAGATAGTCGGTTTTTTAGACGGTTCAAAAAATGATTTAAATTTCTTTGGTGAATATGCAAATATAGATCGACTTCAATTATGCGTAAAACATTTTTTTCATCTTTCTTATACTAGACATGGCAGACCAAGTAGCAATTAATAAAATACCGAAGAAGATTTCCTTAGAAACCCTCATAAAAATATAAGATCGTCTTGCGAGAGTTCTCCATTAGTTGAAAAATCTTTAAATCTCGAATAGATGAACATAAGAACAACAAAAAATGTGAAGAAAAAATGAAAATTCTCTGATCAATCGCTTGAGGTTTAGCTTTCTGGGACTTGGCTTGAGGGTAACCACTAGAACGGACATCAGGAAATGGCAATACTAGCAAACAAAAACCGATAAAAATGTTAATAAAGCAAAATTATAGAACAGCGGGTTATATGATTTATATAGAGGTAGTTATTCTTGGATCAAACCTGAAGTAGCGTTCCGAGAAAGTTTAGCCAGAGAGCTGAAAAGAGCTACGATACTGATGTAAAGAGAAAAGAGCTACGATACTGATGTAGTATTGAATGCAAATTAAACGCTATATTGTGGAAAAGCTGCACGAACTTATTTATCGCAATGTTTAGAACCTCTTACAATCGACAGTCGTTTTAATTCATATTGAATAAAGTCGGTAGCAATCAGGATTTGTGTTTGATGGCAGAAATATTTCAAAATGAATTGTGTACATAGAATAAGTCTGATTATTAGTATGGGGAAATAACCGAACTGATTGAAGTGATAAGTCAAACTGGGAACAAATTGCTATAGACTATAGACTGCTATAGTGATCTACTAGAAAACTACACTCAAAAATTAGCAGCGGTTTTCAAGGGAGTTTCCCAACGGTCTATATCACAAAAAACACCACACTCGCAGAGTAAATGTATGGTGCACCATTTCGCCGGCGGCATCGTCTTTGAAAACGGTAGAGGCAATGCTGTAATAGTGTGCCCGAATTAGATCAATTAGGCTTACAGAATACGGGGCTCCAACAAGACGATGCCCCATTACACACAGCTCTTCCAATAAGGGTATACTTGAAGGGAAAGGTGTACACTACTAAACCAATCACAACTCGATGTTAAAAATAACATTTGCCGAAATAACACTAGAAAAATGTGCTTAAAAGAGCACGCATTTGCGACACGGCCAGAGGCCGCACCAATCAATCAATAAAATATAAATTATAAAATTGTATTTCATTTAAGTTATTACAAAAAACGTTGACCTGGCACATAAAAAGCATCCTGCATGTGTGCTACTTTATACAAACCCCAACACCAATATAATAAAAAGCCATTTCTTGTTATACAAAAATTACATGATTTAGTTTGGGTAAGTCCAATAAAAATCATATGCGCCTTAAAAATAAAGAAATGCATGGATAATTTTCTTTGTTTTGTAATTAATCTTAAATATTTTTTAAAATCAGTGGAAATGTTAATTAACTCGATCTTCACTGTAAATAATGATATTTTAGTTTAACTTACAAACAAAAAAAATCTGTCAAATCCGATTTGTATCACTGAATTGTAAATATCGTTTTAGAATTTGACGGTTACAACACCAATTCACGTAATTCACACACTTCCAGAATATTCGCGAAAATATCGGAAATAATCTCTGAATTATTTTCAGATATTTACTAAACAATTATGCCACTACTAGAATATTCCCGAAATATTTCTACAATAATTTTTCCCCTCTTATTTTACCAACACTAAATCACAACTTGAAATAATTTCCACAATTATTTATTAACTCACTTATGGTAATGTGTAATGGCTTCTCTACAATCAATTGTGGATTTTCTGAGCCCCAAATTCTACAGTTTTGCTTATTAACGAATCCACCAAGCGAAAAATGAGCTTCATCACTGAAGAAAATTTTGTTCGAAAAATCAGCATCGACGGCCTGTTTTTCCAACACCCAATTTGCGTATGTTCTTCGTTGTCCATGGTCAGCAGGCTTTAGCTCTTGTGTCAAATGGACTTTATACGGATGAAGATGCAAATCCAGATGCAAAATGCGCCATAATGAGCCATAAGATAGGCCTAAATGTTGAGCTCGACGAGGAATTGACAAATTTGGATCTTCTTCCACACTTTCAGCTACAGAAGCGATATTTTCAGCATTGCGAATGTTTCGATGATGCACAGACCTTACAATATCAGTAACAGATCCAGTTTGTTCAAATTTATTCACTGTATTCAATATGGTTTGCTTTGTAGGACGATTATGACGACCATAATCTGCTCGTAAAGCGCGAAATGTGGATACGGCAGAATCACTATTTTTATAATAAGATTTAATAATTTTAACGCGTTGGTCGATTGTTAAATGCTCCATATTCTTAAATGGCAGAATGTCAACTAAATAAATGACAGCGTACTTGACGTTTATCTTTGACAGATGTCGGTATACAGATTTCTACTTTATCAACCTCGAATTGGATAACCCGTTACTACAATACACCAGAATTTTCACTTAACAAAAATTATTATTTTTTCGCGTACCGAATCTCTCAAATGTCACACCTGCCCTGACTCATTGTGTTTATTGTACTACACCAATCAAATATTCTTGATTCGCCCTAGATATATTCTAGAAGTTATGTTCTAGAGTACTATAATCTGCTACACAAATAAAACTTAATTGATTGATTGATTGATTGATTTTGAATGTACGACCAAGTTCTTAGGCTTGAGTTCCCGGATGACGCCGGGTCCACCGTACACCCTTTTTTACACATAACAAAACCGAAGGACTGGATAGGTTAGTTAAGTGGGACAGAATCGGCCCGGTTACAGACACCTAGGTATAGCCGATAGTTAGTAACACAAAGACAACACAATTCTAATCTACTAGATGAAGGATAAAGGCTTAATAGGTTAATGGATAACGATGGTATTGGTCTTCAACAATTGCTTCTTTAAAACGGCAACCTAAGAAAAAATATTATTATTTCACATGCATCTGGAATTTTCCTGAAATTTAATTCTATTAATACTTTTCGGCTTCCTAACCAAAATTGGTTGACTCGACCCGTTACAGACACCTATGTAAAGTCGTTAGTAATAAAATGACAACACAATTCTAAACTACACAATCAGCAATTACAATGAAGCATTAATTCACAAGTATCTGTAAATTTCCTGAAATTTAATTCTAAATTCATATTTTCCGGCTTCCTAAATAATTGAAACATTTATTAATTTAATCATTCTGCAACTCCGCAACTTACAGTAGAATTTCCTGAAACCAAAGTTATTTGAACTATATTCAATATAACTCTAAAATTCATTAGTATTTAACCGTTGAATTGGGCGAACACGAAATAGCAAAAAAAAAACAGATTAACTAGATTAACTACCGGATTGCATTAAAATATCCCTTAAAATATCCATCCATTAAAATATCCTAAATAATTTAGAATTCGCAAAAATTTCGTATGTTTACTAAAAAATTTTTATAAAACTGATGAATTTTTCCCGGCGCCCATCCTTTTTCACAAGGAAACAAATACTTTTATCACTACATTTGCACTAGTTCTGGAACTTCTTCTACGTTTGCTGGGGATATATCACATACAATTAATCTCAGACATGACACATGCGACTCGTCTATGACTTGTCACCTCGTATTAGACTTGTCATAAACGATTCATCTCAGACTGGTAACAAACGTAAATTAGTAATTAGTGTGTCGTCAATGGCTTTCCTGCTGGAAGGTAATATTTAAGTAAAGGCAACTAGATGAAATTTGAAAAAATTATTCTAAAATGAATAATAAATAAGTTTATTTTATAATTTTTATAATTAAATATAAATCGTACCAGTATCTTAAAAGAGGAATAAGATGTACTCGTATATTAAATATATTTGAATGAAATTTCCTGAGAACCGAATAATTTTAATATAATAGCTCGGCACTGTACATGTAGATTAATATTTAGGGTTGATTTAAAATTGGGAATTAATAATTATAATTCTTGTACTAAAACAGTCAAGATTGGCAACGTTGCATTTTATGACAAACATCCAGTCGTTGGTGTATTGAAGTATACAAACCTTCTCTTTCTTTTGAATAATTATATTAATTATATCAAATATTTCCAGCTTTTCAGTTACATAGATATAACGAAGTTGCCGATAAACAATTCTTTATGTTAAGATTGTTAAAATCCCAAATCCAATGCAAATAATATTTCTTTTTATAAAGCAAAAATATCGCTAATAAGCTGTGAGAAAATACTAGTAACCCATTGAGTGTCACAAAAAGGCAATTTTGCGGTAAATAATAGGATTCGTTACCAACTCCAACATAGTTGCAATTAATCTTGCAAAAATGATGGATTATGAAGGAAATACAATATAGAAAACAGCTAATCATAAATTACCTACACTATATTCTCAATGCACAGAAGAAATAAGGAAACGGAAAACTCTATCGCTAATCAAACCAAAATATAAATATAACAATTTATTAGACAAACGCTGAATAATAGGATGAAGGAACATCACCAAAAAAGCTCTCTCCGAAAATCTCCGAAATCAAAGCATGGAAGAAACCACCTCTACAAGCAATCGTAGTAAAATGTACCAAGAGAATTATGCAATGTCCATCTACGAATCCATGACAGATCACAAACGAACCATGGCAACCCTACAGCCCAAAAACTTCAGCGTACGACCGTCATACCAAAACTCCCAAAATGATTCAGCCCCCGCCAAATCGACGGCAAACTCCAACAAAAACACCCGAAGCATTCAGCAAAGAAACCAATTTGGACATACAAATCCAACATTTAGGCAATGATTCAATACAAAACTGCAAATCCGCCCTCATACACTAACAAATGAGAACTACCTCAAGTCCTAAACAAAACAACTCAAAACAGTCAAAAATACCTTATAAATACAGGTAACGACAGAACACATTACTCACCATGAACGAAACCCATTCAAATCACTCCAAATATCAAAAAAGATTCACTGCAAAACAGCTGCAGCACATCCTCGCCGCACATCCTGTGTAAACCAATCACACACATACACCACTCGTTAAAATCTAATCCAGTTTTCGCACCACAGAGAAAAAGTATAACCCCCTCCCAATCGCCAAAAATATACATTCCTTTATATGTACAATATTCATTTTGCGCGATCTCGACCTGCGACAACATCCACCCCTTGCCGATGACGCCAACCCAGGTCGACAAGGAGAGGTCAACGTCAGCCGCCTCTCCACAACGACGGCAAAAAATCTCACAAAGTTAATAAAAGTCTAAATTATTATACATATAACAAATCAACAAATTATGAACAATTAAAGTCTAATCGACTTTCCCAATTCACAAATTGAATCATCCACATTCAAGAACATTTAGTGCAAATCCAAAGAAATTCGCCCATTTAGACAACGTAATACGAAGTCTTAGTGTAATCCACTACAAAAATATAAATACAACCGTGAGAGAGCAGAGAATATTATACGATCATTTTGTTTATATTTTGCGCATCCCATATACCATATTTTCACTTATATGTATATCCTTAAATAAAAAAAATTAAAAGAAATAAGGATTTCAGTACAACACGCAATAAAGGCTTGATATCCAAATTTTAAATTAGCTTTTTGGTCGTGATTTGTTCAACTTTTCCAAGAAAATACCATCTACTCATATAACGAAATTCAACAAAATCACTGAGTACATAAAAAACTATAAACAATACGTATGCGAGAGAAAAAACAAAATTATAAAAATTAGAGACCACGACAGTATTTTTCATAGAAACAGATTACATAGAATGAATGCCAGCAACTGTCGTCACAAACTGTTTCATACCACAACAGCACAAATAACTCATCCATACGATTCATTGATTATTATGTAATAAAATATAATGTATAATGTAAAATAAAGTAATAAAAATAACACTTATCTTAAGCATCCTTTGTAATCAAAAAAGTCCTACAAATTGAATATTAACATACAATGCGTACGATGCATTCAAACAACGGTGTCGAAAAACATATAAACGAAATTGTTATATACATATCCCACACCATTGCAAGCGCACCGCACACAAATTAATATATTAACACAATACGTATAACTTTTCACTTTACTTATTACTTCTTTACACACAAATTATTATTAATATTATTATTTATTTATTTCATAAGACATATATTAATAAATAATATTATAATTAATCAATTATTAACACATATTTAAACTATTTATTTATTTATTTAAAGGAGAGACAAAAATCACGTCTTTCCTTTACGACGTTCAATCGCCGACCCATAATCTGCTACACAAATAAAACTGTTATAAAACTCCTTTAGTGCTGCTACTAACCCCAGATGTCACCAATCTTATATGAGCAGCTTTTGTTGAATATACTTCACCAGTATACAATATTTCCCAATATGCAACGCCAATGGAATTCCGTTTCCATTCGCGTGTAAAAACCACACTTTCTATGGAAAGACCTACGAGTATGTAAAGTACACGGAATTCCATACTACTCGCCAAAGGATAATGTCACTAAAATTTCAGTGTAGGTGGCAATCCCGACTAAAAAGAGAAAAAACAAATGGAAAGTAGGTGGACTTTTAATGGAAATTGGCATTTTTTCAGTCTTTTCAATACTGATTTCAGACAATTTTATGCACGAAACAAGAGGAACATGTTTCTATATATTTTTCAATTGGAACAAATAATAATTTTTATTCGAAATACAACAAACTTTTGTATTTCTTTTGATTTTTTATTGGCATAAATATACACAATATTCTATTTTATAAAATCCATCCATATTCATTCGTGAAGCGCCATCTAATTTAACATCCCAATATGCAGAACCTTAAAATATAAAAAACGATAAGATTGATCGGAAATTTACATCATCTCATTTATTGATGACGACGCCATAATACGCCGTAACACAATTATTATATATTAAATAATTTAAGGATTAATAACTAATTTAAATAGACACCAACAATACAAATTTACATAATACAAAATTAAAATCGCGGAAAACATAAGAATGTACGTGTTATCCCCTCGTGTGCGATATTAAACTGAAGAGTGAAGATACAAAAAAACAATAAACAAAACTAACAAAAAAAATTAAAAACTTCGCGAATGAAAGAGAAAGAAATTTTTGTTTGTCCAAAATTGTTGTTTTTGTATCTTGGATATTTTCACAGAGTGGAAAAATTGCATACTGGGTTTATGGTAAACTGCGAGATAAGGTACATTTCCACCTATTTGATTAACTGTGACATTTGTCAACCGATTGAAACGTCAATTCAGAGCAATTTTAGTCATGAATCACTTCACACCGAAATAGTGACGCTGTACATTGAAAACAGTCGTTCAGTTGTGTTCACTCAACTTGCATATCGTCCAAATTATCGTTGCCAACATTCGTCGTTTGGTGTCGAATTTTGTTTAGCACGGGACAGTGAGAGATCGTTAACATTCCGTTCATCCACGATCAAGACGTTCCAATGAACTGGTTGAAGCGGTCAGAGAGAGCGTTGCTTAGAACCGAAAAGTGTCGTATCGTCGCCGCGCTCATCAGTTTGGCGTCAGTGGAACCGTTTTGCGGCGCATTTTGCAGAATAATCTATTGTTTGTGTGATTTGTTTCCGTATAAAGTGTAATTAACACAAAGAATACTGTCGACAGACTGTCCACGTCGCTTGGAATACGGCCAAACAGTCACTCGAATGGTTGACACTGAACCTGATTTGTGGTAGCAAATTTTGATGACCGACGAGGCCCATTTCACCCTCTCTGGCGGTGTTAATAAGCAAAAATTCCGCATTTGTGGAACGGCGAATCCACACGAGATCCATGAAACGTCTTTGCATGACCAAAAAATTACTGTTTGCGCCAAAACCATCATTGAGCCATATTTGTTCAGAGAAAACGAAACAGTCAATGAAATCGATATCGGTGGATGTTGCAGCTCAGTATATCTGCCCGCAAATGCGTGAAAAAAGTTTTGACGGTTACTGGTTTCAACAAGACGGTGCGACATGCCACACTGCAAATTAAACAATTCAGTTTCTGCAACGAAAATTCCCTAGATGTCTGATGCCAAAAAGAGGCGGCATTCACTGGTCACCCACTTGGGGTAGGTTATTTGAAAAGCAAAGTGTACGCCAGCAAGCCTCAGGCAATTGATGAGCTCAAGACAAACATTTGTGCCGAAATCATCGTTATACTGCCCGAGATGTTCGAAAAGGTAATGAAAAACGCAGTAATAAAAGGCACATTTTGCTTTGGCCAATAAAGGCGGTCACTTAATTGATGTTGTATTCAAAAACTAGTCCAAATAAATTGCAAATGATCAAATTGAATAAAAATACCGTATATATAGAAATCGTTTTTTTCGGTATGTTTACATACCGACATAAAAGATGGCGCACCCGTTATAATAATATCGCGCACGTGCTCTGCTTCATCTTCTGTTGTAATCTAATAAAATCAATAAAATATAATATGTGGACATCATAGAGAAGATGATCGTTCAAAAATCACAAAACCGCAACAATAATATTAGGAGTAATTTTTAATAGTGAAATAAATAATTTTAAATGAACACAAAAGTTCATCTTCATTAATTAATCTTAATTATAATTAATAGCAATTTCCGCGCAAAGTCGTTTGACTTTGAGAATTTATGTGCGCAAACTATCCAATTTATGATTTTATTTTATGATCAATTATATTTTAAATTTGATCGACAAACATCATTTTTTGTTAGATTTTTAAAAAAAAAACAAGAAATATTTTTGAACAAAAAACGCCAACAATAAATTTTGTTTGAAGTTGAAGAGTAAGATTTATTTTAATAAACATTTTCTGTTTTCTTATCTCTTTACAGAAGGAGTTCACCGATGATTGTATATTTAATGAGGCAATAGAACAGCATCATTACAATACGTACTCGTCGTCATATCATTCAAATCCGCGACGGAAACTGTATTTAGCATTAAATAGGCATGGGCAACCGCGTAAAATTCAAATTCCAGCGTCACGACCATTAGGTAAATTAGCAACGTATACAAAATCGTTAACACAAACCGTGCCACACGATCGTGTCGAAAAGTTGATAACACGTTTATTTGGGCCAGCCTACATTCGACACGGACTTAAGCAATTGTGTGATTCTGGCAAAAGTATAACCGAATTAACAGCGAAAACGATGAAAACTAAACCGAAATGTAATCCCAAAAAGCAACAACAGGTGATGACAAAAAAGAAACGAAACAAGCGAAGATGTCGACCGGATGAACCGGAAAGTGATTTATGTATAAAACCACCAATCCAAAATCATCAGCAACAAGCCTCATCATCGCCATCACCGAATTCCGGGAGTAATCGGAGTGGCGATCCCGATAATGCAAATAGTAATAAACCAAATCCGTTACGAAATCGTAAAAATCAAAAAGGTAACCAGAAACATGAAAAATGTGCGGCGGACGAGTGTAAACGGAATAAAAATCAAAAGAAAAATAATAAATTAGTAACCAACCAGCAAAATAGTTTTAGCAATAGTAGTATTAATAGTATTAGTAATAGTAGTACAACAAATTTAAAGAAAAATCGACAAAAGCAGTTACAACTCAAAAAGGGTGGTAATCAAAAGATTTTAAATCCACGTAGAAGTACAACCACAATGCAGCCAACAACAAAATTAGCGCAGCAACGGCGCGGCGGTACTACAAAAAGTGGGGTACTCAAAGTAATCCCGACAACGGAAGCAACCACAATTGCGGCAATTTTATCATCGGTGACAACGCCTCAAGAGGTACTCGACGCTGATGAACTGATGTACAACGATGGTAGTTTTATATCGTCGGCATCGACCGAGTCGTTTATGGACGATGATGAAGGTATTACTGAAGTATGGGATGAGAGTAATTTGATTGGGGATGATGATGGTGCGGACGCTGGTGATGAGGATTCGGATGAGTTTGATGCGAGGAAATAAAACAACGTGATTATGTTTTATAAACAATGTTATTTATATAATTTTATAATTTTGTGTTATAATAATTAATTTAATTTAGACAAGAAAGAAAAACAATAATCTCAGGTAATTTATATTAATTATTTTTCCTTTTTTAATAATTTTACATTTTTAATTTTTTTTTTGTTTTCCAACATAACAAAAATATGGAATGCGCGCGTGCATCAAACCCTTTGAGAACTAATATTTCTTAAACTAACTACTATTATAATTTTAATTAGAATATTTTTAATTAATTAAATACTCTGGTTCCTATTTAAAAACAAGAAAGTATGTAAAATTATAAACATACTCGTAAAAAGCACGGTAATCAATCAAGTTTTACATTCTAGTCAATAGGCTTATGTGAAATTTACATAAGCTCTATGTTTTATATAATTCAATAGTTTTACGACTTAACAAACGAATAAAAGACACAGTTAATTTTTTTAAAATAATAAACAGTGTAAATACTAAGAATAGCATTTTGAATCAATGTGTAGCGTCTGTAAAATGTCTCGAAAGTCTTAATGTGAATCTCTAAAGTTACGGGCATACCAGACTATCGATATTATGTTTCATTCGGCACGTTGATATCAAACAGCTTTTTATTACTACCCCTAATACTCTTACTTAATATAAAATACAAATGTGCCTTAAATAAAAAATGCATCATTAATTTAAAAAAAGTATTACCAGCGCTCAAAATCAACGCCTACTTAACGTTCACGTTACTATTAGTAAAACATATTTATAACTATACTAGTCATTAAAGGGTTACAAACTTTTGTTAAACATTTAATTTCCATGACGGTGATTTCAAATAAACACCACCCTCATCCCCCTCTCGGTTCACATCCACATCAAAATCATACCCGCATTCGCACTTTTCTATTTAAATTATTTGCATTTTTTATTATTTTTATTTTAACTAAAAAAATTTTCACAAATATTACAAAAAACCTCGCTAAAAACTCAGATTAAATAAATACATAAATTAATTTAAAAAAATATATTATAAAATCAAACATAATAAAATATAATTTTTTTAAAACTCAAAAAGACTGAATAGAATTATGGTTAAAAAATATTTTGTAATAATTAAAATAACAAATGTGTAAATTGCGAAAAAATTATTAATTAAAAATGATGATTTCAATTTAATAATTATAAATGTATATAGGTATCCTAAAAAGAAATAATTAATTAAAAAATTATCACACACACAATTTAAATTGTTTTAATTTTAAAAAAAATTATAAATATAAAATTAAAAATTTTAAAAAATATGTAAAAATATGTTTAGACTAGAATTTTTATTTTTCAAAATTTATTTAATTTCGTACTATTTATTTTAATTTTTAAATTAACCAAGTAAATTTTTTTTGTATTCTTGTAAATTATTTAAATAAGAAAAAAATAAATAATGAAAAGCACACACGTACACATCCCCCATAAAAACACTAAACATTTATAAGGTTCCACTAATAAAATCTCTCGACACAAAATTATTGTGTAGTACACATATGTACATACTTAATTTAATTTGTTTTCTAAGTCAAAAGAAATCTATTAAAATTAAAACGTTTTAAAATAAATTAAAAGAAAATAAATTTATTTTGTTAATTATTGTCAAACGCTTTTATTTTATTTGTATTTAACAACTTTAAACATATAGTTTTTTAAAGTTGATATAAATACGGTAAAGTATAACATTAAAAAATTATTTATTTATTTAAATCTGTTTTTACAATTATTAAAAAAAAAACAAAATAATAAACATTAAAAGCCAACACCATAAACTTTATAATATAATATCAGAATTTCTTTTTTTATGATTATTTTATATAAATATTATTATTTTTTTAGTAGATCTTAGATATTTAAAACCCTCCGATTTGCCATATTACTGTATAATAAACAACTAAATTTAACTTTTAGTGAAAATAAAAAATTTAATTAAAACCAGATTTTATGAAACCAAATAAGTTTTTAAAAAATATATTAAAGTATAATATAATAATCATGAAAATATTATTAAATGCAAAAAAAATTAAAATCAAATTTAAATTTGTAAATTAAAAAGAACAAGAAAATAATAATAATAAAAAAAGTTAAAAACAAAAAAATATTAAAAAATATAAAATAAAATAAAAACTCAATAAAAATTTTAAAATATTTAAAAAAATAATAATTTTGGTGTTTATTTTGAACGTTAAAATACTAGTAAGCGACTTTGAATAGGTAAGTATAATATTCAATATATACCTCACAGGTAAGAATACTCAAATGATTCATCGGGAAATTCATCGGGAAATAAATCATATATTTTCCAATTTTTATAGAAAAATTTTAAGTTAAAGAGATTATATTGAATGAAGTTACATTTGTCGCGGCATCAATAGGTTCCACACCCAGCAGCATCAATTTACTGCTCTTTGCTGCTACTCATAACCTCGATTTTACAACTCGACCTCGATTTTACAACTAAAACAAACCAATCTGCTGCGCTGCTTGGTGTGCACGCCAATATGCAACCGTTAGTGTGGGTTGTTTGAAATATGTTGACCTGCTCTTGGTGTGTTTCATCTTTAATGGGCCTATTCCACTACAACAGCGTTTTATTTTGCAGAAAACTAGAATGAGATAAAAATATAGATTCTCTTTGTATGTGACCCGTACATCAGTATTTTTTTTTCTGAAAGGTTTTGCTGTTGTTGAGTTAGTTACCATAATTATAAATAAAAAATATCAAACAAAGTATTTTTTATAGCAACCAAAATGAAAAAAATTCCCAGGGGGCAAACTTTTATTTTTCTGTTTTTTTATGGTAGAAACATAAATTTTTTGTGCTCGGTGTGTTGACAAAAAAATTCTTAATTCAAAATTTAAAAATAATACCGACTGCTGAACTAGGTAACTAGGCCAAAATAGTTCCTTCGACTATAAAAAAAACATCCTACCTAGGTATCACATTGTGTACACAAAATATTAAAAACAGGATTTTCAAATGAGAAAAATTTTATTAAAATTTTTGATTAAAATTTAAATTTATTTATTAAAATTTATTTGAAATTGTTTACTTAATATAAAGTCGACCATGAATTGGATACATTCAATGCGATTGGATGAGTTGACCATTATAATAGAACCGACATTGTAATAGAACCGACAACAGTAAAATATAAACCTAATTCCGAGCTTTGAGATAGTAAATTTCTATGCAATAGATCCAGTGATGCTAGATGATGTATATCCGGCCAATGGAAGTTCATCGAGAAAATTTCCGTACAATGCTTTACCCAACATTCGTCCAAATATCATAACCGATCGAATTTTTAGATCGATAACGGTGGTCCAACCTCAATATCTGTGCGGGTAAAATCTTGAATAGGTTGAAATCGTCGTGGGCCTCGTTGCATACCACCGCATCTGCCTTGTGAACTACTACCATCACAGTTAAATGAATGAGTCTCTGGAAATGCGAGTTCGACCAAACCCAAACAAATCTATTTCAAAGTTGTACTCAACGAAATTAGCAGCATCGAGATTAGAGACGAAAATTCATTTTTGGCCAAAACGAGTGAGATTAAACTACAATGTTTTGATGAAAGATGGCTTGAACGCCAACATATATTAATCTAAAGTAAAACGAAATTGTTGTTAGTTAAAGCTTTATCATTTTTTTATTGAAAGAATTACTTGTATTCATAAACAGTCATTCGAAACATTTCTTAAATAACTATCCGACCATTAACAATGGCTTCATAATCAATTTCACCGTGTTTGGAGATAGGTGGGCATGCATTTTTAAAATTTCCGAACGTGCTTATTCATTAGCCTGTTCATTAGGAAGCAGAATTTCGATTTTACGATCCAAGCGCCTGGGGTAATAATGCCGGATCTAGCGTATCCGAACGGTTTGTATCGCCATAACCTAACCCAACGAATCGAAACCATCCATTGATTAAGCAATTCCATTAGAGTTCGATGAATTTTACGATCGGCTGATGTACCTTCGGAAAAACGACGACCTCCAATTGCATCAATTTCATTTCATCCATTAATATAATGCACGGTTGATGATCACGAGTGTAGTTAAACATTTCTATTAAACGGGTACTTCATATCAAAAGCTACCCTAGTTCCATCCTTCAATTTTATCTTGTTTAACTGACGTCGACATCCAACAACATATCGTGGCCCGTTTGTTGTCTTCACAATAACTATAAAAGTATAGATAACATAAAACATCGTTTCACTGGATCACTGACATATTGGAGGTATGTACGAGTACTTAAGTTTATCCTCATTCAATTGCTTGAGTACCTCCCCGACAATTTACCCAATACTTTGCAACACTTTTAAATCGTTTTCTAATTTATCGAACTGTTTCGTTAAATCTTTTAACTGTTCTCGCACTGAAAGTAAACATATAAAATACCAATTTGGTACATTTGCTTACAGTCGGAATGATTCTGCTATTTTCCATTCTACATGTATTCATAAACATTCAAATAGAAATTGATCTGAGCTGAGCCCAAATTGTATAAGATCGGCATCATTCAACAATATCAAAATTTCAATGTCCGTTCGATAGCATTCAAATGATTAATGTAATCGTATAATCCTTTTCTTCTAAATCCAAATCATCCACTTCCACATCACTGCTGTTGTTATGTCCGGTGTCAATGATCGATACACAGGTTTATACAAGTATTTTGATACAAATATAAGACTGGACTGGTTTTTATTATATTTTTTTGGGTTACAAAAACTGACACATCGATTTTTGTTTGACTTTTTTTCGGCTTCGAATGATTTTTTTAGGTTAATATGAACTTGTCCAAAACTTCCCCTCACATAAATTACAGCAAAACAATTTTTCGATAGTTTCGTAAACTATCCAAAATAATTAAAAGGCATATTTTATTTCATCGAAAAAATGATAATAGTTGATGTCAAAATTTCTCCAACTTTTTATTCCATAAAATAAAAATGTTGTATCCCAGTCGCGCTAATGCAAATTTTAATTATTGTCTTTGTCATGTTTTCGGCAAAATTTTTGTAAATGTTTTCTGTTTTCTAGTGGAATAGGACCATAAATCACCATCCGGTTGTTTTACCACGTGGAACAAGTAATCCACATAAGACGTAGTTTTTATCAATCTCCACCATGTTGTTTATCACAATTGTTGATAAACACGAACGAAAATGGACAAACAAGAAACAACACGATTGTCCACGCATAATCTATTACGTAGATTACATAGTGATTAATTTCATTTCTGACGTCGACAAATTGCCGTTCCACACAGTGCGGCAACACGATGCGTTTTTATCGTCTCTAATCTGTTCGCCTATAAACAAAATTTTAATTTACGTACGGCTAGAGTTGTATACTCACTAACACAAGCGAAAAACATTTTGGACAGAAAATGTTCTAAAATCCAAGTCGTAAGGAATTCAGATAGCATCTTCCTGTCAAATATGTTCATTGCCATCCTAAAAATATAGTGGCAGAATTTGTGCTAATCCAGAATTGGCCCAATTCTATTGAACAACAACGGCCGTTGAATGAACACTTTTTGTCAGAAAACTGTTCATTTAACGGTCGTTGCTATTCGGCGCACTTCCAGCCAATTCTGGATTAGCACAAATTCTGCCACTATATTTTTTCGGATGGCAATGAACATACTTGACGAGAATATGCTATCTGAATTGCTGATGACTTGGATTATAGAACATTTTATTTCTGTTGTGTAATTTGTTGTTCAACATAAATATTATGGAACGCTATTGAACGCTATTTAACCTCTGTGTTTTGTTTGTTTAATATAGTATCTTTTATGGGCTAGTTTGCTTTTCCTCGATTTATGAATGAAAATTTATGACAATCATATTTCTATGATAAGCACAAATTTTATCATAAAGTTTTAAAATTAGGTTTAAATTATTTCTAGTTTTTTCTGGAAATAGGGTTTTATTTGTTTCCTCTATCAGGCGAAATTTGAAATTTTGTTTTCTCGTTTTTTCGGCTCCTGGACTAGCACTAATTTTTTCCCGTGAGCACTAATTAGCACAAATTGGACTTAATCGGTATGCAAAGTTTCATTTTCAAATTCGAAAGTTTCCCTGGTGCAGTTACCCACACACCATGACAGTGTATAATTTTGATATTTTATTTTTGCTTTTTTATTCATCTTTCAACTTCACATACAATTTACAATTACGGCGTTTAAAAAATCTGAACGCTTCAATATCGTGCCAATGGAAGTTTAAATATCGTAAATAAATGTACTAAATGTGTTACAAATATACAGACAGAGATAAAATAATATATAGTGTGTGGTTGTGATGAAATATAGCCAGATAGTTGGAACTAGCCCGTTTTCAAGTTCTTATTGAGCCAGCCGTTGATAATACCCATTCAGAAGCTGTCTACTTTTTCTTGAATTATAATTGACGAAACTACGTTACATTTTTCGGTTTATATTTAATTTGCTATCGATGTCAATTATTGTTGTTTCATTTCTGAAGAAATTGCGTTTTTTAATTATTCATGAATATAACAGTGTAGCGTGACTACTTGCTGATCCCCAATTCATAAAACGAGTTCGAAAACGAATTTATTTTGGGAAAACATATATCCCGATGAAATCGGGAACTGGAATAATAACTTAAGTTCATCAAAATCACACATTCTGAGAGTTGCTGAAGAGAGATTTTTAAACATTTTGACAACAGTTTTTTTTTATTATAATTCGTCAAAGTTGAAATCCAATTGTAAAATATACTGACCCTTTTAAACATTATTCAAAAATGTTTTTAAAGCTTTATTTCCATATCGTTATTTTCAATAGGTTTCTTTTCCTCAGAATTACCGTCTACAAAAAATGTGTAATTGATAATCTCCTTCTACTGATCGTCAGGATTGGCCATCCACATGGTTTGTTAAACACAATTACGATAGTTCCGTACATTGATTATTGTACTTATCTTTAAGATGCCAATTGTTTTCGAAAAGTGACCTTTGACATCGAAACAATATCAGTTCGAAGCACTAATATGCTTCGTACTCAGCGTTAATACACTGTGCATATTTTCGCAATCCTTTCACAACTTGACCCAACGAATTATCATATTCCATTATAGATTCATCATAATGCTCATCGTAATGGGTTCATCATAAGGTACTAACATGTGAAATGGGTTGGCTTCTACACGCGGTAGGGCAAACCCAATTTCACAGAATTGCCATTATCTGTATGGCATCCCTCGCGGCATTTGTTCCCGCGGCTCAGTCGGTTGAGGGAACGGCGTGGGGATGAGGATGCCCAGATAGCAGCCTTGTTAACCGCGAAATAAAAATGAGGATAAAACCATAACCCAAAAGGTTAGGCGAGGGAATTTGAATGGGTCATCGGACCCAGAAGTGGAAACACAACAGGAAATCTATCAACTCATCCTGCTGATGAGTGACCGTACGTGTGTATATGTGAAGACTCTTAGTGAGTCATCACTAACCGCATGTTAACCAAAAAAAACACAAATGGGCAGCTCGCCCTTTTTAATTTTTAAATTGTTAGTGGAGATGGTGTAGCAGCTGGCTCTAACGGAAAAGAAAAGTACAGCCTAGGCCGTATCAGTTCCGTCTCAGAAAGACTGTTAGAGGAATAGTCTGCTACCGTTTTGTTATTTATAAGCTTAATACTACTTAATACTTACTTTATATACTCACCAAAATAAACACAAAAAAAATCTTTGGGGTGCCTGTTGGATCCACAAAAATCACACTCTGTCTATGTAAAAAAACTAACACACTCTTTGGTTTCGACAAAAAAAATGTTTATTGTTTTATTCTTAATCCAATTCACCACAAAAAAAAAATCACTATCACAATAAAAAACTACGACCACACGTTGGTCTAATCACTTAAACAATGTCTCCACGTTGAGACTTGAAACTTCGGGCAGTAAGTAAGTTTTTCACCAAAATTTTGGTACGGTATTTATATTAATTAACTGATTGAGAAGGGAGGGGGAAATTTTTGTACAATTAATGTACTACTCTCTCAGTTAATTAATTTCATTTTTGCAATATTAACAAAATATTGCCATAAACACCGCCCATTTAAAAAGTGTGCTAATTTGCACTTGGGGAATTTATATTGCATGTGTCGCGGAAATTGCAATTCCTCAAATTCTACATACAGGTAGTTCGATTACCTTCATGTAGAACGTTTACCCTTTGCGCGCACAACACAAAACACTTGACTACGCAATCCAACAACAACATAAGTATTTACGTTTACTCATTTGTATTTATAATAACTACATTATAGATACATTGAGTGACGTCGGTTGCAATTGGATACATACGTAGATATGAAATATTTTTATGTTCGTTGTATTGCATTTTATACCGTTTTTATGTATATGAATGCAACAACAAACACAAAGAAAACTAGGTGATTCCCGCATGACTAACTAATTAAAGAATCTTTGTGAAGATGATCTCTTCAAGGTCATGGTGGAATCACTTTGCATATAGGAAAGATTTTGGGAAATGGGTTGATAGCGGAATATGATAAGATTCCGTTACACATGCCGGGATGGATGAACTCGTTCCTTTCATTTTGCAGTTTCTTTTGTTTGTTCCATGCGGTCACCATAGTTGTATCAACCCAAGCAACGGTTGCTCGAAGTCGATAGTGATGATGTTGTCGCATTATCTCTTTCACGCCCCCGAAATCATATTCTCATTCGATATTAAAGAACGCGATATTACAATCGCCGATAAACGTGTCATTATAGTGAGTAGATGTTCAACTGAATAACACGCTCATCGTTCACGGTTAGTATGATGAACACGCATAACATTCCTCCACAAACAAAAACCAATCAAAACTATGAGAGGCGATGAAAATGAATTCATATACTTATATGAATACGGCCTGTATGCCCGATTTAATTTGGAATCCATTTCCATCATCCAATTCAGTCACATATTTAAAGTAGTTAAACTATTTCAGGTGACATAGTATCAATTTAAGAAAAAATTCTGGGTATATTTTGATATTTCACGGTACTGTTAAATTAAAGTATACATGAAAGAAATGTTTGTCAGTTCAGTGAACAAAATATTTACAGCTCAATCCAATTTAATATTTTTTTTCATTTGGTCAAGTATCAGAAGTTCTCAGCAAAATATATACGGTTCAATTTTGTTTTACCATTTTTATAGAGATCTCACTGTGAATTCTTAATTATGATTTTCAAACGAAGATTTATTTTTTATGTGAAGCCGCATATAAGAAAATATTTTTATTTGGTTTGAAATTAATGTTTAAAGACTCGAATCTGTGTGCCTATCTAATTTAATGTTAGTTCGTACCAGTTACTAACAGATGGCGCAAAACACAATACACTATTTTTAGTGCTTACCAAATAATCACTTGCCCTCTATCGGAAATTTTCTGAGTTAGTTTTCATATTTTTTTTTGGCTCGTGTTATTTAAATTTTTTTTATTATTTAAGATTAAAATATTTAAAAATAAACATAACTAGGCACGAGATTATGGATTTAACTATATTATTAGTTGCTTGCACAACTTCTGCAAGTTTGAGAGCTAATACAAAATATTTATTTATTTATATAAATGGTTGAAGTTGTTACCAACTTATTTCACAAGAATACAATAGATTTTTCATAACAACTATTTCAATTTAATTTATATTCAATTCAATTTAATTCAATTATAAAAATATAATAATAATAATAAAACAATACTAATAATATAATAGGTCTAGTCACTGCTTTGTATTTGGCATTACTCAAATTATTTTTTCCGAAATTATGCTGTTGGGTTACAATTCTTACAGTCAACCGACAAAGAATTCCACAAACTGATTCCCCTTACAAAAAAAGAAAAACTCATTAACTTGTGTTGTTATTGACGATCTTTAAAGTCTGAAGCTGATTAGATCTTAATTTTTCTAACAATGTATGCAGGCTGTTTATACTTCAAGAACTTGAACACCGCTAAGCATACTCGAAACTGATAATTTTCATAGAGAGAACAGTCAAGTAAGATGTTAGCATACTGAGAGATATGGTCACATTTTCTTAGTCCTTATTGCAAGTAATAGGAATATTGCTCCTGAAGTTCGAATATGACAATGTCTCCATACAGAAAATGCGGTATACGTCCTAACTGCGGTAATATATACGTCTGACTTCGTCAGAAGAAGAAGAGCCATCTTGCTTTACAAGAATCGGCTTAACTTTAGAGTGCTTCCATTCATAAGGGAAACAAGACAAAATAATAATGCTATTAAACACATGTAGTATAAAACAATATATATAGGGTAATAACATTTTAATGGCAGTCCATGAACACCAAAAGAATTAGATTTAACTGATCTAAAGGCTTCAGTTAAGTCTACAATATGAATGTTTCGGAAACTAAAACCATTATCAGTTGCCATATTCAACTCAAAATCGTTTATGTGAGTAGGTGAAGATTGTTGATTACAAAAATAATTATTCAGGTATTAAAAGAAAATTTCGAGAAAAAGAAAAACTAAGCACGAGTTTTCAAAATAACTAATGAAATCGAAAAACTCTAGAAGAAAATATTCCCAAAGATGTTTATCGAACCTGAACAATTTACCCATACCCAAAGAACACTCGTAATTTGAATTCACATTGATGTTCGAACAATCTTAATAATCGTTAAAACCATCTGGATTTAAGACAAAATTGTTATTGTAGCCATTACTAATACCAAAATTTCTACAACTGCGCCAAAAAGATGTTTCATTATTCTTTGAGGGGTAGCTTAGTATCATAAAATTTTAAATAAAAATAAATTTTAAAATATTGATCCAGGGTAAGTTATTAGCAATCCAGAATAACAAGACACAACACAATCAATTTGTTTAAACTTTCCACAATCAATTTGTTTAATAAATTATTTCTTCATCAGAAGGAGCAAAATAATGATCTTACTAAAAAATAAAGATTTTTGAAGTATCATCATGAACGTATATGAAGACAGCCTGAGAATCATCCCGAAAAATGGCTTTAGAAAATTGTGGTGCACCTCCACTAAATAAGATAAAAACCTTTCGGGTTAAACAACATGAAATATCTAAAATAAAGCTCCATTTATACTAAACATTTTTAGTCGTTTTAATCAGTTTAAGGCAACCCTCCAAGAACACAGTACTCAAAGAACACGAGCTTCGAAGAACACGAATACCTTTCCTCGAATTACACGGTTTCAAACTACACGATTTTCGAATAATTCTCATTTCTCTTCTCTTTTATTTTGTTTTTTGTATAACATAACAAAAAAAATAATTAAAACGTTATTTTTATTTTCACACTCCCGTTTTTTGTCATATAGCCTCGAATAACACGGTTTCAAAGAACATGGAACCAATTAATCGTGTTCTTCGAGGGTTTACTGCATCATAAAAGGTACAATATTAAATAAGATAAATTTAAAATAAACAGCGAAACGAATATTCCATCGGAAAGTATAAAGGTACTGATACTCATATATAGTCATATTCACATAGATGGCAGGGTACATCGGCTTATGGCATTGATTTTGTAAGCCAAATCCAGATAGATTCCTTTCAAATAATCTGTAAAGTCCGCTTTAGCGATATAAAAATGAATTATTAGTGAAACGTTTTTTTCGTATTAGATACAGATACAATTACACATGTTTATCTTGTATACCTACATTCTGTCATTTGTATTTGGTCTAAAACTTTAGTTTATGACTTGTCTAACAGTATACTGTTAGAAATTGTTAGAAATTGAATAATTAATATTAATAGAGTTGTGAATTTTTTTAAGTGGTTTAAGATCGCCAAAATTTATAATAAATCAAAGGTATTTGTCTAGTTATTCAAAGGAACTATTGTTCCTTTGAAGCATTTTAATAGTTTTGTTTTATTTCGAAATTACAGAAATCACAATGACAATTTGGAACTAAATTTTCCCTGATAAATTTTATAAAAAAATCTAAATATTAAAAATATGTCTAGGGAACGAAAGTAAATCTCTGATCTTATCTACATCTTTAAAAAACTTATTAAAGGACAAAGTATTTGTTTGAAACCTATTGAACTGTGCACCACTGAGGTTCAGTTCTCAAAATGTTTATAAACGTAAGTAACTACGTTTTCACTCTGTCTAGTGATTATGATCCTGGGATATAATTTCTAAATTTGAAATAATTTCCAGAGCTCCAATCAATTTATTTTAAATCTAAAAATATACTATTGAGAACTACAGCACCTAGAACTACACCGGACACCCATGAGCCAATCATTTTTACATGATAAAATCACTTAGCCCTTCGTTATACCATATATGACAAAAATGTAAATTAGCCAGATTTTTATCTTGTTAATAAATACATTATTATTAAACAATATTAAATTAATCTTATCAAATAACAAATAATTACAAGATGCAATGTTTTATATGATCCGTTCGCATATGGAATAAAAAGCAATACATTCAACAAATAATACTTGATAAATACGAACATTGCGACATGTTACAAACAGAAAGGAAAAACACAAAAAATAAAATATTTGCATGATTTATTAAAAAATAAACATTTAAAAAAGTAATAAAAAAATCATAAATAACAATAAAATTATAAAGACACACCCTCGTATAAAACACCATACATGTACGAGTATGTAATCTGGAGTCTTAAGCAAATAAAGATCTTGATCATATCATCATCAATCAATTAAGCGACAATCCGAATACAAACTGAATTTAAATCTGTCAAATAAAATTTATTTATAACAATAATTATTGCTATGTACACATATCATAATAATAATATGTAAAATATGATCGAGTACAAATTGGGTGGGATTCAATATAAGCACAGGAATGATTATATCAAGTACTTATGTTTTAATACGAGTTTGTTAAATTTTTCTACTTTCCTTTACGTAGTAAAATAAAGTATACTAATCCTGAAAAATTTTGACCTAAACACTTTTGCAGATTTACCATTCGTTGTATCGCCGAAGTCAGAAAAGGAGTTTAAAAAAAAAAAGAGAGCGTGGTATCGTGCAGACTAAATGTTGTTGATTCTGTACAGCCTAGACGGATCGGGGTGAAACCATTGAGATCCTGGCCGAAATCGGAGAAGCTTTTTCATTTCTGCAAATATTTTGAAAAGTAAGACGACAAAAAATACTAAGAACTAAAAGAATCTAAATTAAATTTGGAACAATATCGGTCCAAAAGTCAGTTTTCCAAAATTTAAGCTGAAATTACGGTCAAAAACTGCTTTTCAATAAAAATGTACAGTGGTTTTTGTACAGCCAAGATGGACTGTTTGGTTAGGATGAAACTTCAAACTCTTAAACTTTTATGTTTTAAGAACCGATGACCAAATCCCATCTAATTTTGTCAGTAAAAATGTTCAAAAAATTTTGCAAATTTACTCGGGGTTAGCGTTACTGATTTTCACGATGTAAAATTGTTTGTCTTAGATTGCTACACGTTCAATCATTATCGAAGTAATTTGAAATTTTGAAATGATATGGGTTTGGGCTATGGTATTGCATCATTTCGATTAAATCGACGTTTGGTTCGAAATATTCCAATATTCAGTCGTGACATACCTTGCAAAAATATGATACACGGGCTATGTGAAGCATTAAAACCTAATTCACCATGATAGAAAGTGCGTAAATAATCGAAAAAATTTCCTCGAAAGTAGAATCAGGGAACACAACTCGTGACCACATAAAGTGGTTGTTTTTATGAGAGAAGGTTGTTAGCCTCCCGCGCTCTGCTACCGCCTGTTACCTGTCTGGATCATGTACTGGTTACAAACACTCGCTTCAGCCGCCTCTAACCGGGGGAACAGATGCTGACTTGTTATTAGTTTTGTGCTTGTTATTAGATATGCATTGTCCATGACTATAAACATAATTTCTTCTACTCGTATCCACTACACTGACTGATTCATTTAGAGTTACTCAGAGAGCACCACGGGAAAGAATGAATCTAAAAGGCTTCGCTCTTCTTCATTCATACCTCCACAGTATATTTTCTTGTGAAAACGTTATCAGTGATGCGCCAACTAGTTCAAACGGTACTTTCAACAAATCTGCTTCAACTAAACAGCACGTTCGACGACTCTAAATATTTGTAAATCTAGATAAGCCAGAGTCGTATCAAACAATACCATTAACATGAAAAAAAAACGGATTAGTTATTCTACCAACCACAGATTACTTCTCGCTTAAAATGCAACCTATAGACCGAAGTGTAAATGGCCCGTTTGAAGACATTTATCATCTGCGAGCCTAGTGTGAGCCAATTGTTGTTGAGTTCCAGCAGTTCCGTTTCTTTTATACACAAGATTGACTAAAGTGATTGGTTTGGGTGCTCTAGATTGAGTGTAAATCCAGATTTGTTCGGCGACTGGTTTGATTTCCTTAATGTCCTTATTGACTTTTCGCGCTAGTGTACTCTTATAGGTCATCTAGCAAACACTATAATCAGAAATGTTTACGTAAATCTTCGTTTACTAATATGGGATCGCTGGCTTTTTGATGAAACAAGCAAGGTCGTTTCTCTTCGCTAAAAAAATATTCCGTTATTAATTGTACCTTAAACCTCCACAATTTTCTTTTAAATCAATTCGAATTTAATAATTTGTTTCCTAATTTTAAATTTAATTTAATAATGTTATTATAAGTGTGCAGTGGCAACTGTATAAGCATTTGTAGTTCGTATGTCATGAAATGAAAAGTATATTTTCGATTAGGCTGTAAAAATTTCAAATAGCTTTACAAAGCAAGAAGTTGTGCTATGGCGGACCTTTTTCTTTAACAAACTTACTAAATGAATAATATTAGCCATAAAAATCACAAGGGCAGTGCACCTCCAAATACACCTATCCCAAAAGTCATGGACCCTTAGGTCCAATACACGAGAGCTGTCTCTGATTTGTCCTTATAATCAGCACAAAACACCAACGCGCCAATAAGCGAAGATAACATGCCCACATCTAGAGAGAGTAAGAATGGGACCACGACTAAAAATAGACTTAATAGCCGAGAAAAGACCTACAAAAGATTAATGCTCAAATGATGAAACAACTCGCGCAACACAGGGCCCAGCAGTTCAAGTCCACATCATGCATGTGATAGCGAAGCTCATCACGAAAGAAATGTAATAATTTTCTGGGCTGCAAAATGAGATGTATGTAGTTGGTTGACAGTTAGCTGCTTTAATGAATATTGAATGATGACGACCATGACGGTCTTGACATTAAAACCAAAGGACACTGTAAATTTAAAAAATTACCGTGAAGGATAAAATTGAGGCAACTGACGCACGGTGCGCAAATTAACATTCAGGTTCGAATATTTCCAAATGAAGATAGAACAGCGACGAGCTAGGTTCCACCGAAAAGCATGGGAAATATTAAAGCGTCAAGGTGCTTAGAATTTCCAAGCAAAGTTTCTCCAAGTCTCAATAATAAGTCTGAGCAACATCAGGTATCGAGCACGAATAAAGCACTGCGTTCTCCGTGTTAATAACAAGATGGCAGAACAATAAAGAAGCTCAAACTTGGGTACGTGGTTTGTACAATTTCTGTAAATTACAATAAAATTAAATAAAAAGCATAGACTGTGTCCACCGAGACTAACAAGCCTCCGAAAAAACATAATCAACCCCAAAATGACACATCGGAGGAAATTCAGCAGATTGAGGTACGTTCCGATTAACCTGTATATTTCAAAGGCGGCGATTGCTCTCAATTAACCAATTTATTTCCAGACATTTAACCTCGATTTCGTTAGATACCATCTACCAAGGGCGCCTCGAATACGGTATTATTGAAAAAATACTGTAATTGCCTTACAAGGTGCGACGCGAATATTCACCACATTATTATTCAAATTATATAAATACCAAACCTGGACGTACAAAATCAACATCATCCTCGATGAGGTTACAACGTATACACGTTGTAACGTATATACTCTGACCACCTGTATAATTGATTTAATATCGAAATATTTCAAACAGGAGAATCCTTTCTAAGAACCCCGCTAGTTTAATCGGCATTCAAAGGAATATTAATACAATCCCAAATCTTGACTGCACTGCAAACGACCTCGCCGAGGTATTAATAGACGCCAAAGAAGTTTTTGCTATTTTAGTTTTATCCGTACGCTAGGGAGCTTTTTATGAATCGGGATTGGGTAACCCTAGTTCCGCTAGGCTTGTTATAGTGAAATTTTGAAATCACTATAACATAACGAGTAAATATACCGTTAAAATGTAAAACTTGTATTTTCGTGCGATTATGTTTTACACCTTTCAACGTGGACTAACTCAACAAAAGTATTGATTGATGGACTTATTCCATTTTCGGTGACGAAGCATCATCAAGGACCAGTGTTTATCGATAGTTTACATAATTCAATCGTGGTCGCAGTTGGACGAAGATTCGCACACATTCAATACATTCAATATCGCATGAACATTTCGGCTGTCAAAAAGATTGACTCGCGTAGGATCTAACATAATTTGATAAGCGCTAAAAAAAGACTCGTGGCACTTTTTCGAAAAAAAAACATGATTCCGATGCTTCAAAACATGTCTATTACATCGTA
Organism: Nephrotoma guestfalica; assembly: GCA_963691935.1. Classification (NCBI taxonomy): domain Eukaryota; kingdom Metazoa; phylum Arthropoda; class Insecta; order Diptera; family Tipulidae; genus Nephrotoma; species Nephrotoma guestfalica. Next base: position 134,268,268 of record OY829914.1, on the reverse strand, counting down.
ACAGGTGATACATATTCAGCATTCGACGGCATGGTTGTTCCAATATGAGCCAAATCCAACACTTCGAAGCAAATGGTCACCTCTTTTTTGGAAAACTGGACATGTCGCAACCGTACCATTGGTGCAACGTAGAACAGTCAATTCTGAATTTAACACAACCATTTGTTTGCCAAAAATCTTCAGCGCAATAAGGAAAACCAACCGCCGACAACGGATAATTATTTACCTTGATAATGCGAGCTCTCACATATCAGTGAAACAACTGCATATTTGAGTGATCAAAACTTCGAATTAATGGGTATAGTCCTTATTTGGTATTTATTGACTTATTTTTATTCCCGCAAATCAAAAATAAATTGCGAGCTCAACGTTTATCGACCCCTGAAAAAGCGGTTAAGCTTCCAAAATGTATGTTTTGGAGGTACCTCAACCGGAGTAGAAAAAGTGCTTCAAAAATTGGTTCAAACGCAAACAAAAGTGTATTGATCTTCATGGAGAATATTTTGAAAAATAATAAAGACATTTTTGATAAATAAATATTTGTTTTGATTCTCTAACCCCGAAATATAAAAGGGAAGTATATGGTTAGTTTCTCTACACTCTCATTCATCAAGAAAACCATTTTAATGATGAACGGTGGTAAAAGTGGTAAAACTAAAATAATTTTTAATGACTAAGCACCTAAAACCAAAATGTAAAGTGGGATTAAATTTCAATATTGACATAAGAAAATAATTTCGATTCTTTATAGAGGGCAATTTCTCCCGCCGATTTTGAATAATTTTATAATTTATTGTGATTACTTTGTTTGCTTATATACACACATCCTATAAATAATCGATTTTGACATATCGAATTGTAAATCACAGCTTGTCACAAGCTATAAAAATACTCGTATATAGCCAGAAGACGCGTTTAAATTAGTAAACCAATTATATGCAGGTAACGAATACTCACGCAGTTGGATACATCAGTTTTTTTTACTTTCGCAGACCCCCAGTCCCACATTCTATATAATTAAGCAGTTAATATTGTGAGTTTTCATTTTCACACCGTTAACGAGCTAACTTAAATATTAAATCCGATATGTATGAAGTAGCTTATGCGCCCGTATCGGATTTTATAAGACCACATGCTCGGCTAATATCTTATCGCTAATTGATGGACACCGCGCATACCACTTGGACGAGTGCAACAATGCACACTTGTAAAATTAATAAATGACACCTACGAAACGTGATACACAGAAAACACGCGTGATTTGATTGATAGCAAAGGAATTTACAAAGTTCAATGAATTCATTAAACTTTGAAAAAATGTGTTTGTGTATGCGTACATCAGCCCATCAAATAATTTAAAAAACTCAAATTTTTAATGACGTATACTAGTGCTGATAAAATGCGTTCATTATCTGGATAATCAAATTTTTATTATTTATTTCTGTTGAATTTTAAACAGCACCAACAAAAATAAAAATTGTCACGCGCTTTAACAACATTTATAAAGTAGTGTGGGAAGAGCGCATGTACCGTTTTGTATTTTACGTGTGTACTTTAAAACTTCATTGAGTAATATTCAGTGTTGTGCGTCTACGCGTATTTCCAAATTGTCTACATGTTGGTGTCGAAAATAGCGTAGACAATTGATTTTTGAGTAGACAATGTCGAGAATTGGTAGAATATGTAGACAACTCGTAGACAATGTAGATTATTACTTTTTTGTTTTTTTTTTTAAATTGTTTTTCTGTGCGAGATCGTCATCTTATAGTTTTGCAGTTTAAATTGGGGTTTACCTATATTTTGGCAGTTAAAATTCAGATTTTAATAAACAAATAGGTGAAATTGAAAATCTTGGTCAATCGATGTCTTCAATATTGGTACAACCATAAGCGACTTGCTAGGCTAAATTCGGTTATAGTTTCGCTGTGCCACATGTGCCGTCTGTCATGAACATTTTTTAACCAAATATTTCATTTCTGATTTTAATGTCCGTTTTTGAGCAAAGTAGTTGGGGTTTCTACAAAACTTATAGCGTAAACGAAATTTGTAGATTGTTTACGGTTTTTGATTGTACTTTGACCAAAATTAAATACAAAAAAAAGATGTTTCGTGCAGATAATGTGGTTTCCAGACAAAAATTGCCTGATAGCTGGGACAATGATCTCGACTTGGACAGGAATACAGGTAAGGGTTTTTTGATGTAAGCGATAACCATTTTTCTCATGTTAGCTCAGGATTACATTTCACCCAGAGATTCGTCATTTGATTACCAATCGACGTTTGAGTTTCCTTGTCCTCTCTGGAGCCATCTTTCTTGAAATTGAAACAGAACAACAACTTCATCACCAACGTCAAGCAACCATAGCTTGGATTATTACAAGTTTAGATGACTGCTTGGGAACATCATAGAAAATTATGAATAATGAATGAAATAAACACCCCTCCTCCCCCTGCCCCGTACACCTTACTCAGAAGCCCTGGAAGCAGGCCAGGATTCAATGGACCAATCATTTAAGTAAATTCAATTCATTGAAACATTAAAACTCTAACAGAAACGAGAAGGCGTAACACAACAATTAGAGAAAGAGGAGAAACGAAATTCCCGCCCTCAGTACAATCAGATAAACAGTGGTGAACTAAACAGAAGCGAAATTACTTAAAATATTCTCCGAATGCGTTGAATAAGGCATGGGCACACATATTAATAACAGCTAAATCAACGAAGGTATTAATGGAATAGAAACCTGCACAATAATCGTAGCATCGTAACAAGATTCCATACAAAAATACAAACCACAACCTTTAATATTCAATGATACGATTCCAAATAATAATACAAGAAGGATAAAATCTCTACATATAAAATCGACCTGATAAACCATCATATGGATGGTAAACAATCAATATAGTATCTGTGCGTAATAATAATGGAGAAGACTCATCGACTACTGCATCACAGACCAGATAATTCATAGAAGGCAGTAAATTTCTCTGGTAAAATATCATAGTTCAAAATTAAACCTGTCGCTATAAAACGCATCAAGATAAAACGGAAAAAGCTAAACACCAATGAAGAAGCAGCTATCAGCGTAGACCAACAATGGAAACAAATCTAATAAATTTATATCGAAACAGCTCTCAACACCCTTGGATCGATTGCCAAGAATTCAGACACAAAACTCCTGGACCATAACATGCGCGTACTACATCAATCAATGCGTGTGCAATAATCAATAACGATTCTTAAGAAAGTTGACCTAAGAGAATGTCCAAATTGGCACGATATATATCGCTCACCAACATAACCATAAAGATATTAGCAATGGCCATCCTCTATACAATTTCACCGACAGTCAACCCGAAATTGAGAAAGGAACAAGCTGGCTTCAGACCAGGGCAAAACAGTTGCAAAACCTGGAAGCATACACATATGATCAACAATAAGCCACAGTTGTGTGTAAATAAATCTTAGGAGAATTCTGAGGTGTTTCTGGTCTCAGTAACTGACCAAAATAACAAATATTGAGCTCCTTGAGATGGATTGCTCACATTGAGGAAGTCGCACAATTAAATGACAAGCAGGTCTCTAAAATGGAACCCATAAGAGAGAAGGAAAATCGGACGGCCAGCTCTAACATGGAAACGAACGATGCTAGCAGAAGCGGAACAACTTGGAAAGTCGTGGGTCGAAATTAAAGCAAAAGAACCCAACAGAGTTTGATGGACCAGCCCAGTATAGACTCCCTGTGCTCATAAACTGGAGAGAATGGGAAAAGTATTGCTTGCAATATCAAGTGAGACTTCGGTCATATTTTGGCATTTATTATGATTATCAACTCGAGGAACTTGTACTCGTATGGTCATTATTTGCCTCAAATTCTTTTTATGCTTTACCATTTTATTGAGTACTATCGATGTAGGACAGACATTGTAAAGGATCTCTCAATAGGGACGCTCGAAATTTATTAGGTTAGCAGCCAAGATGTTAGATGTTGTCAAATCTGTAGTGGTGTATGGCAAATTACCATGGAAGGTTTTTTTTTAATCTGTTCTGGGGCCGAAGCACTCCCAACTCTTTCGCGGTTTGTTTTTTCCGTCCTATACCTTACACAGTTATGCCAAATCTAAGATGTACGGCTTTAGGTCCGATTTACGTTACCATCTGCGCATTACATAGCTCCATGCCAGCCTATAGTACTGGACATGGAAGATGGGTCGGCCCATCAGTTTTGCACGCCGATAGAGGGTCGTAAGTTGTATTCCATTTTATCTCAGATTGTAATCGGTTGATGAAAATTTCCTTTTGTATCCTGCCCCTATCGGGATTAGAATCAGGTAACATTAGATCCAAACGCCAAACCATGGAAGGTTGTACGATTATCTAGTCGTACAGTAGTTATCTAGTCACATGAATTGTATTCTTTATCGGCCGACATAAGTTTCACGAGCATGTGGTAAATTCCAGCACCTCTCTTCGATTATTTAATCCTCTCAACATAGGCCCTACTTACTACCTAATTTTTATCGTGGCTGCGGGCCAATAGTAGGGTAAATCGTTTACTATGGTAAAAATCGGATTTAGAACAAATATTCCGATCAGTTTGCCATAGAATTTTTGAAAAATAAATGAATTTACAGAGAAATTTACTTAAAATTGACTTTTACCCGACTATTGGCCCGCAGCCCGTATAAACGATTTAAAACAATTTTTACTTTGCACATTTAACGATTTCGCACTTTAACCGAAACATAAACATGAATGTGCTTCATTACCATATAAATGAAGAAAGAAAAAATACTTTTCGACATTGTCTACATTCTCTACATTGCCGACGCCATTTCTTCTACACGTGTAAAATATTAATTATCTACGCTCAATTATCTCTGAACTGTCCCTTTCTCGCATTTTTTTATCTTTAAACTTAGTTTTATATTTCCCTCTTCTATCATGTGAAATTGTAATCGTCAATAAGTGCGCTTTACAAAATTATTAATAAAAAGTATATGTGAAGTATTTATTGTAAATTAAAATTTTATTTATGTAAAATTAAAAATAACCTCATTTCGTTTGAAAGAATTGCCGATACTGCATGTACTTAAATTACCTAGGTAGTAAATCGGCATTAAGTATAAAAACAAAGAAAATACCTTAACTTTGAGGTTATGAAATAGTTTTTGCTATTTTGCTTATTTTAATCAAATTATAACAATTTTTTTAATCGGCACAATAATTATTTTAATAAATCACATCAAAAACTCTTATAATCATAATAAAATGTATATACGTTTATGGTTGGTCGTTAATTGACTTATAATAGTTTTCTGCTTTATATGATTTACAACATTATGTCTCGACACGTTTATGGACTCCGATATATAAAAAGTGAACGATCAATAACAACACAGTGGCTAATTACAGACGTGGGTGTTGTGTTTTGCTATTACTTGAAATTTTAATAATTTAATCTTTGGAGTTGTACTCGTACATTACAGCTCAATAAATACCGCAAAATTATTATGTTATGACATTTAAGTATTACACGAACGGTTGTATACGGTATGAATGTGTCTAACTGGATGATATTTCAATTAATCCGTTGTGGAGAAATTAATCATATTTATAATTAATAAATTATAATTTTGTTTTATAAAACATGATATTTAATCTAAAATTTGCGGCTTGTTTTTATATTTAAAATCATCAAAGCGACACTATTACCATCTGGCCTTAAAGTTATACTGTGATATATATTGACAAAATTTTTGGCTCCATCCTTTTAAAATAAAACGATGTTAGCTTTAGAAAACTTACCAGAACCCGTACAAAAAATTATTTAAAAACAATTGGAAAATTAAAGGCTAATTAAATACTTAATGGGGTATTTTTGTTTTTAGTACAATAGGCATTTTCACTTCAAAGCTAGCAGAACCCATATTGAAAATAGGACCAAAACCGAAATTGGGACGCAAAACGAGATCTAGTGGAGGATCACGATGCCAATTTGATGTTTTGTTGACAAAAGTTGAACTAAATTAAAATTAAATTAAAAGTATGTTTTACGAATTGAAACGAATAAAATTTGAGTTCCTTTACATTTTGTTAAATCGAAAAGTATATGTAAATACATTTTGTAAATTTAACCTTTATGTGACTGAATGGGTATAATTGTACCCAAATAAATATTTTACTCTAAATTTTTTTATGATACAGTTTACGTAGGTGGCTGAAACGCACTGACATCTTTAAACAGTTCAAACTCTCAATTAAAATAAAAACAAATCACATTTTCCTCGATAAAATATGCCTTAAAATTTGTACACCATCAGCATACTGGAATGGGTACATTTGTACCCATATTGTTTTGCAAGAAAACGTTAAATTTCACAATGAAAAATTAAAACAAAACACGTAAAAATAATATATTTATTTAATTGCATTTACTACATATCGGTTTATTGACAGAATTCTCATGCCAAAGAGGTTTTCCACAGTTAAAACAGCTTTTTCAGTCTTTCGATTTTTTCGAATTCCCTCAGAGCAAATGAAACATCGTCCTACGACAGCAGCCCGTTCAGAATTCGATTGAGTACCAATATTTCCTCTTGGTGCAACTGGTTGAGAAGACACAGTGCGTCCCAGGACTAATTCTATTGCATTCCGCAATTGTAGCGAAAGATTCTTCAAAAATTGTCTTCGACGATCTATTTTCTTGAATTGTTGATTATGTTCCACGTACACTGCATCAAAAAATTGCACATACAGCAATTTATTTTGCGTTTGAACTAGCATATTTTCCAAAATAAAGTTTAAATATTGAAAATATTTATTGAATTTTTAATATTTATAGTTATGTATTGAAACGCGTTGTTTTTTTTTTTTAATTTTATTTTTATAAGAAAATACAATAAATAAAATATGACTTCATAAGTTCCACTCAAAGAATTGTACATACTCGTACATATCAAAAAAGTTTATTTTTAAGAATTTTAATTATGCGTTAATAATTAGTATGGTATCCTTTAGCTAGGATGACTTGCCGTAAGCGATTTTTCATCGAATTCACCAACTTTTTAGTTTCGTCAGGCTCAGGAGATAATTTATGCCACTCATCTTGGATAACCTGTTTTAGCTGCTCTTTATTGGTTATATGATGTTGCCGTACTTATCGTTCCAATATATCCCGCAAGTGCTCAATAGGATTGAGATCGTGTGATTGAGGCGGATGTGGTAGTGCAGATTTACAATTATAAATCAGCCAAGTTCGGACTAATGTGGAATTATTTCTAAGGTCATTATCTTGAATCTGTCTCCTATTGACATGAAACTGTCACCTATTCCCAACTTTTCGGCACTAGCTTTCAAGTTATATTTTAAGACTGATAAATATTAGAATTTATCCATTGTAAAGAGTGGTTAAATTTTAAGGGCCGACGTTGAATGTGAACCACACCTAAACGTCAAGTTTTTTTCTGCATTTAATTTGACATTTCTTAATTTCAGACTAACTCAATTTGAACCATGGAAAGATACACAATCGAGCAACTCGTTAAAGTTATTCAGGCATATTATGAAAATGGGCGTTCAAATCAAAATGCATATCGTGCACTTTGTGATTTTTTCGGTCAATTTAATCGTCCAAATGTGCGTACAATCGGAAAAATCGTGCAAAAATTTGAGCGAACCGGGTCTGTAGGAGATTTTAAAACACCAGTGGATGCTCGTACAGCTCGTACAGCAGAAAATATTGCTGCTGTTCGCGATAGTGTGGCTGAAGAGCCGTTCATCTCAACTCGTCGTCGTGCCCAACAATTGCACCTCTTACGCTCGTCGTTGATGAACATTATGCATAAAGACTTGCATTTACACGCTTATAAGGTGCAATTGACTCAAGAACTAAAGCCTCTTGACCATTCCAAACGTCGTCAATGGTCAGAATGGTGGCAAGAAATGGCAACAGTGGATGATCAATTTTCGAAGAAAATCATCTTCAGTGATGAGGCATATTTTCACCTCAGTGGATTCGTCAATAAGCAGAATTGCCGCACTTGGGCGAATCATAATCCAAGAGTGATTGTCGAAAAACCAATGCACCCACAAAGAGTGACTGTTTGGTGCGGGTTATGGGCTGGCGGCACCATCGGGCCGTATTTTTTACAAAATGAGGCCGGTCAGGCAGTTACTGTGAATGGTGTCCGCTTTCGTGAGATGATAACGAACTTTTTATGGCCTGAATTGGAAGATATTGATGTGGACGATATGTGGTTTCAACAGAACGGTGCCACTTGCCACACAGCTAACGAAACAATGGCTCTTTTGCGCGACAAATTCAATGGCCGTATTATCTCACGTGGTGGCAATTGGCCGCCAAGATGATGTGATTTGACACCGTTGGACTTCTTTCTTTGGGGTTATTTGAAAGAAAAGGTGTACGTCGATAAGCCAGCAACAATTCAAGAGCTAAAGGAGGAGATAATTCGGCACATTAACGGCATAGAACCTCAATTATGCCTAAGCGTCATCGAAAATTTGGACCATCGGGTGGAGGTGTGCCGCCGAAGTCGCGGCGGCCATTTGGCCGATATTTTGTTCCATACATAGTTGAACCATACCATATTATCATAATAAAAAGAATTGACACAATTTCCTAACTAATTTGTGTTTTATTCAAAATCAACATCGGCCCTTAAAATTTAACCACCTTTTACATTCGACAAAAAACAAGTTTCCAACACCATTAGCTCCCATTCCAACACCATTAGCTCCACCCCAAACCATGACACTTCCACCTCTGTGTCCATCTGAGCCGAATACATTAAATTTACTTTCATCGACAAAAATTACCTGTTCCCAAAACTCATCATGTTTGATAGCATACTCCTTTGCATACGCCAATCGTTCGAGCGCATTCCCTTTTTCAATAAATGTCTTCTTGCGAGAAATGCAACCTCTATACCTCTTGGAATGTAAACAATTTCTAATTGTTTGAGGATTTACAGATGGCCCTCCACGTTCCTCGAGGTTTGTTGTAATTTTTGGATCCCCAATTTTAGGATCTGCCTTCACCATCCTTTCAATTATTCGCTCTTCTCGTTCAGTTAATATTTTTTCCTACCTCTTCTATTTGCAATCTCAGAAGAATTATTTGTTTTGAAATTTTTTACCGCAGCTTGGACTGTGGGTTCGGTCTATTAACAATTTTGCTCATTTCAGAATAACTTTTACCATCTTTTTTTAATTTTACTATCAATTTTTTAATATCGATAGGCACTTTTGTGATGCTGTATAAGATAGAGGAAATTTCTCAGCGGAAAATAAGAGATTTCACTACTCGCCGCAAGTGGCAGCACCACCACAAAAGAGAATTTATTTTGTTGTATAATTACCAGCGGAATTTTTTTATTCATTTTGTATCTCTTTTTTCACTAAATAAAACATCCCAGCGGAATAAAATATTAAAAGTGATCCTTAAAATGACAAATTGATTGATCTCCGAAGTAAAGGAACTCGGTAAGTGAAACCTTGAAATTTAACAATATTCCGTCTTTCCGCCATTCTAAAAGAATGACGATGAAATTTGGATAATAGTATTGATCAGGGGTTCAAATCTTAGGACAAAATTCTAGGATCTGTTCATGCTGAGCTAAACTTGGCCATTTCATAACCAATACTTTTGAAATTTTAATTTTGTTTATTAATTTATTTTCATTTTTTGGCCAATATCTCAAAAACTTCCACTATTAACCAATACTTTCGGTTATTTTCTAATAGCCTAGGTCATACTGAGACTACGAGGAAAATTTGGGGAAAATTTATGGATTAGAATTTTCACTATAACTTTTTGATTTTCTGCGGCCATATAAGTTATTTTCAGTTTTGGGCCAATATGTCAAAAACTTCCACTAGTACTTCCACTAGTACTAGTATTTCTAATTCTATGAGTTCCTCTAATGTGTTAATGGTTATGGACTGCATCGAAATAAAAACTGTTACCTTTAACTGTTTGTCTCGTAAATTGTGTACCTATTCGCATTACAAAAGTACGCACACTCTATAATTGTTAATAGGCGTGTCCCCTTTAGGAGCGATTAATTACGTAAGTGGAGTTGTGGCAGGCAAATCTTTGAGCAAAGCTATATTTAAGGATTTACACCATGGAGATGCTGCCATGGTGGATAAAGAATTTATAATAGGAGATGTACTGGCTAATCTTGGCATCAAGATGATTCGACCAGAATTTTTCTTCTCAAAATTCTCAAAGGCCGATGTGGAAAAGTACCAAAATAGCGTCAACAAAGGTACACGTTGAAAGGAAAATTTCAAGAATAAAACAATTTCGGGTTTTAAGCGAAAAAATTTGTACATTTGTAATACCAAACATTAATGGTATTGTTGTGGTTTTGTGTGGTTTATCAAATATCACATCTCCAATATTAGCTGATAAAAGAATCTGAAGATAACTCATTTGATAGTCCAAATAGTAATAAAATATAATATACTATTTATGTATAGTTAAAATACTCATATTCAAAATTTGCGAAAATATGATCTTTTATTTCAAAAACAGCATCTGTTGAAAATTACTTAATTTAAATATTTTTTAACATTTGTAGATTTTTTAATTATAACAACATTTAAAATTAATTCAATAAAATAATTTATATAAATTTCAATTCATTACATATAAAATACAGTATAAATAAAAATAAAAATCTTTTAAAATACCAGGTGTGTAAATATGAAACCGAAATTTACCAATAAATGGCGCCACCTGTCAATGTACCTTTCGACAAACACGTCATCGCTGCCATTGTTTCCTTTTGACATCTGTCAACAACATCCAATTCATTGCCATACAAGTTTCATACAATAACGCATGTTTTTTACGTGTTAAAAATGTCGAGTTTTGTGGCTATATATTACGATTTGCGGACATCATTGTTTTTTGTTATCATTTGAAGAAAACTGCTGTAGAATCACATCGAATGCTTGTCAAAGTTATGGGGAGCGTGCTCTTAGTAAATCACAATGCTATGAGTGGTTTAATAAATTTAAAAGTAGTAATTTTGACGTGAGAATGAAAGAACGTGGAAGACCACTAAAAAAGTTTGAAGACAGTGAATTGCAAGCATTGTTGGATGAGGATGATGCTCTAACGCAAAAGCAACTCGCGGATCGATTGCATGAGTCACAAGAAGCCGTCTCCATACATTTAAAAGCCATGGGAAAGATCTGAAAGCTGAGAAAATGGGTACCACATAAACTGAATGAAAGGCAACAGGAAAACAGAAAAACCACTTGCGAAATGTTGCTCGCCAGATACAAAAGAAAGTCATTCTTTATCCATCGAATTGAGGCTGGCGATGAAAAATGGATCTATTTTGAGAATCCAAAGCGCAAGATATCTTGAGTTGATCCAATACATCCATCGACATCCGCTGCAAGGCAAAATCGCAGAACACTACCAACAACAAATCCATCACACAAAGCAAAACCGGTCATGGAAACGTTGGGAGCACTTAATTGGGAAATACTATCACATGCGGCTTACTCGCCAGACGACTTGGCTCCGTCCGATTATCACTTATTTCCATCGATGGGGAACGAGCTTGCTGAGGAACACTTTACTTCCTACGAAAACGAATCGATAACTGGTTTGCCTCAAAAGAAGAACAGTTTTTTTGGCGTTTGCGAAAAGGTGGAAAAATGTATAACCAATAATGGGCAATACTTTTAATACAATACTCTTAATCAGTATCATACGATGAACGTGCACTTTTTCTAAGAAATTCCGGCTTCATATTTATACACCTGGTATCACTTCTTCTTAATTATTTTTATATGTAAAAGCCATCACATTTCGAAAATAAATTTCAGTCAGCTTTGATATATATATATTTCAATGAACTTATCGTTTCTGGACACTTTTACCTTTTGGTAGCTATTGTTTTTTGTAGAAAAAATTATCAAATCACAGTTTTCTAAATTTGTGATGGCCAAAACTTTTCGTGTAAACATATTTCATTATTTGTATACTCGTATAAATATTTTAGATCTTTCATCAATAATTCAGCCTTGAGGTCCCGTCCTTTTACAGGTGTTTTTTTCTCAACTAAGTGCCATTGGACTCCGTCATAAGTTATTGCATCGGCACTGAACGCATAAAAAGATAAAGAGGAGACATGATTTAACCAGTTTCAAATAAACTACAATGTTTCGCGCTTTCTTGTTTTGAGATTTTTTCAGCATACTGAGGGCTTGCATATATTGCGGTTAGCTTCTTCGTTCAATCAGGATTTGTATTCGTCGCATTGGTGTATAATGCAAATGAAATGCTTCCAGTGATCCTTAATTTCCTTTCGACAAGTCAGTCCGCACGTGTATGTGTAATAGTTGCAATTCAAACGTCCACTGCCTCATCCAGCGTTTTCTTAATCTTTTTAAAATTGATTAAATATTTATGTTTAATGTTTAATACTTGCGATAAGTTTCCTCATGTATTGTTGCTGCTTTTCCTCACTAACCTTCTCAATTTTTATAAAAACCTTGGTACGAGTATGGCACAGCTCAATAACATATTACATAGCCTGAAAAATTCCCGGACTGATACATAGATGATGCCAGCTATCCTAGCAGTTGGTAAACATATTTCGGAAGCAACAACCAAACTTCAAAATGCAGTTAACACCATGAGCAACTCATGGTATTAAATGAAGCCAAATCGGTACACGTTAACTTTACAAAATAAAATGTAAACTGTATTCCCGTGGTTCTCAACTCAAACCAAATTCCTTATGCAAATAAAATTAAATACCTTGGCATGAACCTCGATGCTAAGCTAAGATGGAAAGAACACATCAAGAAGAAAAAAAGAGTCTAACATCAAATATAGGAAAATGGACTGGCTCATGGGTAGAAATTATGAGCTCTCAATACACAACAAATTGCTTCTATACAGGCAAAAGCTAAAACCAGTATGGACCTACGGTATTCAACTTTGGGGTTGTGCCAAGAAAACCAATGTATAGAGGCTACTAGAGAGGCGTTAGACTGATTGTATCGCTCTAGAAGGACATTATGTTGATGAATAAAATGTATTTTCCCAAAGAATTGTGTTTTCTTTGTTTGTTATACTGCATTGTATTTTTTTGTTAGCAGCTTAGAATTTTTTCCCCATATTTTGTTTTAGATGTGTTGGACTTATTCAGTGAACTATTGGATTTCTAATGAAATAAATTTATTATTAAATTTATAAACATGCGTTACATCTGATAAGTTTAGTACATATACCTGTAGATCTGAATAAGGCACGCGGTGATATGTGTACATTTGCTGCCTGCACCAGCTACGCATGAGCAAATTCATTCCCATGATGTACAACATTTCGTAATACCGTTTAATTTTACCTTGTGCATAGCTGAGGTAATTTTAGAGGCCCCCTTGCGGCTTTCACATTCATTGGAAATTTCCATATTGATGGCGTTTTACTGTTTTTCCATAAATACCTTTCACAGATCTAAACCAATTTAATCAGACAATCAATTCAGTAATTTTAACAAATTTTATTTAAAATTTGATAATAAATTTATAAATTGTGTATGACTCAAATGAACACAAAATTGGATTATGTTTGTATTTATAAAACTCAAATTAATTGTTTAAGAAGTTTAGTAAGCACATAGTACGACATCTACTTCGATTTACTGAATTGTTTAAATATTTTAACGTTTTAGAAACATTTCCACTATAATAAGTATCTTATTTTAATTTCATAACATCGTATTCGTTGACAGATGTGTTTTTGTACCTCGTTGTGCAATTTATTTATTTCTGTGTGATGATAACACATAACTGTGATATACATGTAAAATAACTATGCCAAATCTGCAGGGGGCAATCTCGTCAAGCGGATTAACAAACGCCACGCACAATGTGCAACATACTCCAAAACAAAATCAAAATGTGAACGTGCAAAAAAATGTTGTACAAGCAAATTTTATCCAAATGGAATTAAAACTAAACGTTCATGAACCTAGTGAATTGATTGAAAAAGACAAAAATGCAACGTCGTCAAATGATAATAAAATAAACAGTGACGAAGGTCAGTGTTTAGTGCAAACGGGTTTAGACAGGTATAGTATATCTCAACAATTTAGTGGATCACTGTGCAATCCAAACGAAAGAAGAGACAGCGGCCTAGATCAGCTGCCAATACGGGCGTCCACGGTTGGCTCATGACAACCGGTTTTATAGTTTAATAAACGCCGATGAAGCTGCTGAAGATGCTTTATCAAAAAATAACACATCAAAAACTGAGAAACTGCCTCCAATCTATTTGAGGGAAGAATCAAATAGAGATTTCGCAAGAACTATCGACACTTTAAAGGGGAGTAACTTTTATATTTCCGGGGTTAAACGAGAAAATATAAAAAAAACCAAAATTCAGTCGTCAAATATTGAGGCACACAAGGCCTTGATAAATCATTTTCATGACGTAAGGAAACACTACTATATTTATCAACTAAAGAGCCATAAAGGGTTGGTTGTGATGTTAAAAGGAATTGAGAGCTTCGTTGACCCAAACGAGATAAAAGCTGCTCTCGCTGAGAAACACTTCCGTGTTAAATCTATAAGTAATATTATAAATCGGAAAAAGGTGCCACAGCCAATATTCCCTCTGAAATTAGAACCAGATAATAAAAAAAACAAAGGAAAGCATGAAATACATGATCTAAAATATCTTCTACTTAGAAAAATTACTGTCGAAGAACCCAGGGAAAAGGAACTGAACCGGTACAGTGTGTTAAGTTCCAAGAATACGGCCACACGGCTTATTGCACTTTGAGCAATGTTTGTGTAATATGTGGTGATCTCCATAATTCAACGAAATGCGATAAAAATAAAACTCACGCTTCTGTCAGAAAATGCAGTAACTGCGATGGAAACCACACAGCGAATTATAGAGGTTGCCCAGTTTAAATTGAATTGAAAAGGAAAATTTAAGCAAGCTGAGCAACGATTACTTAAATTACATTCAGAAGCTAAAGTTAAAAATGAAAACCAGAATATAAATGTAAACAGTAGTGTGCATCACGGGGTTTTGTATGCAAGTTTAGTTAAGAGTGTCGTTCTAAAAGTGGAGTGGAAGCAAGTAAGGAAGAAAACATCTCATCAGCTTTTAACAAGCTATCTGGTATGATGCAAGGCTTTATGGCGATGATGGAGAGAACTATGGATCTAATGATGCAGAATATGAACACACTGATGCAGTAAGTTGTTAAAAATTGAAAATAACTCTCCTCAAAATAGCAATATAGAATGCAAACGGCCTAGCGCAGCATAGAGCGGAGGTTCAAGCATTTCTCATTGAGCACAATATTGACATAATGTTAATATCTGAAACTCGCTTCACTAACAAGAACTACTTTAAAATTAATGGGTACTCTATTTATGACACTAAGCATCCGGATGGCAAAGCACACGGTGGCAGTGCTGTATTGATTAAGAGAAGACTTAAACATTATGAACTTATGAAATATGAGAAAGATCATATCCAATCAACGAGCATCTGTCTGCAGAAATTGCCTGCAAATTGTGTGATATCAGCAATGTACTGCCCTCCAAAGCACGCTATAAAAAATTGCATGTTTATTGATTATTTTGGTCAGCTGGAAAATAAATTTCTCGCGGGGGGTGATAGCTAGGCCAAACATACTCAATTTCAGGGTTCAAGACTAACAACGTCTAAAGACAAACAACTTTATGAAGCTTTAGAATAACAGTCCCTGAATTTTTATCTACTAGTCATCCTACTTACTGGCCCACGGATAAAAAGAAAGTACTTGATCTAATTGATTTTTGAACTTCTTTGAACCAAAGACATTGCGAGTACCTATGTTAAGGCCACCGTTTGCTATGATCTATCGTATGATCATTCATCGATAATAGTAACAATGAGTACTGTTAAATCAGAAACACCAAAATGTCTGATTGGAATCAATATAGGAGACTAGTCGAACACAATTCAACTGGGATCATCATCTTGATATCCCGCTAAAAACGCTGGTTGCAGAAAAGCTAAAAGAGGCAATGGAAATATCGGCTGAAAAGGCTTCACCAATCATCAACAATTCTGAAAAATTGATAAAATTATTACATAATATCCAGTCACTAATCCAGGAAAATCGGAAAATTCGACGGCAATGGTAACAAACAAAATCACCATTGTTGAAATGCAAATTCAATCGAGCTATCAAAACCCTGAAATTTGCAATGCAGAAAGAAGAAAACCAATGTTATTTAAGTGAACTCTCGGCAACAGAGAAGACTGTTTATTTCTTTGTGGAAGGCAACAATAAACCTAAAAAGGCCTACAAAGTCAAATCCACCGCTTAGACTACCAACTGGAAATTAGGCGAGAAGCGATAAAGAAAAAGCCAATGCTTCCGCTGCACATCTAAAGACGATGTTTTTACCACACAAAGGAACTAATAATATCATGTTGCCGCACCCGATGGATGATGATTCATCCTTTAAACCTATAAAGTTTGAATGGAAGAAAGGTAAGAACACAATCAAAACTTGCATTAGCCCGAAAAAGGCGCCAGGATATGAGCTTATTACTGGAAAAACGTTAAGGGGATTACCAGAAAAATGCAGAAAACTAATAACCTACATTTTAATGCGATTATGCGAACTAGTCATATTTCTCAAATATGGAAGATATCTTTAATCACAATGATACATAAGCCTGGGAAAAACGAAACTCAAATCTCGTCTTATCGTCCAATAAGCATGCTTCCCACAATCTCAAAGCTGTTTGAAAAAATGTAAATAACAAAATTGAAACCTGTATTAGAAGAAAGGCAAATCATTCCAGACCATTAATTTGGGTTCCGAAATCAACATGGTATCATACAGCAAGTGCACAATTGACAAAGCAATACTGTTCTGCTATCTTCATGGATATAAGCATTTAACAAAGTTTGGCTCGATGAGCTAATATACAAACTTAAAGCGCTCTCGGCGAAAAATATTCACTCAGTTCTGGAAAACTATCTCCTCCAAAGGCAATACATGGTCCAACAAAATGATGCAATAACTTCCCTAAATGATATAAGCGCATGAGTTACACAAGGAAGCGTTCTGGGGCCTATTTTATACTTTTTGCACACGGCAGACTTACCTGTTACCGACAATGTAATAATATCAACATTTACTGCTGATACAGCCATGCTGGTATCACAGGAAAACCCGCAAACAGCTTCAAGAGAAGGCAAAGTCATCTGATCAAAATTGAAGATTGACTCAAGATCTGGCTAATAAAACTAAACGAAAAAAATCAATTCATGTCACATTCACGCTGAACAAACGTTCCTGCTCAGCAGCACAATTAAACGGTGTATATATTCCTCAACAAACCAAGGTCAAATACCTAGGCGTACACCTGGATAGACGACTAACGTGGAACGAACATATGCAAGCAAAGCGCAACCAAATAAAAATACCATTTTCCAACATATATTATGGCTGACAGGAAGAAAATCCAAGTTATCATTAGACAATAAGATCTTACTATACAAAGCGTTAATCAAGCCAGTATGGACATATGGTATTCAGTTATGAGGATCCAGCAGTACATCAAATAGAGAACTCCTGCTTGTTACTCAAGCGAAAATACTTCGATTGCTCATGCTTCATGGTATATCCGAAATAATAACATACACCTTGGTATTAAAACCGATGACCTTGGTTTTAAAACCGTTAAAGAATCAATCAAGGAATTCAGTTCGAAATACTACTCAAAACTTCAGGGACATCCCAAAGAATTGTCCCGGGATATACTAAAACAGCCGCGATTTAAACGACTGAGCAGAGCAGATCCACTCGGACTAATGAACCAGTAAAATCATTAAATGTGTAGATTACGCTTATAAGTAGGATCTAAATTAAATTGTGAACACTAATATTAAGTATTAACATTGGTTAAAACTTAAAATTGTAATTAGCTTCAAATTTGAACAGTTCTTATTAGTTTCTTATGTAGAAAGATTCAAGAATAAAGCCATTGGCACTGTTAACGCTTCGAAATTGTTTCACACAGAAGAAGACACAGAAAGAAGTAAGTAAGCCGTTGTATGTCTGTCTACTATACCTTTTTATTTTATTAATCGTTCGATTTTATACAATTTTTTCAAGTGTAAAATTAGTCTAATTACATACACTTAATAAACAATCAGCACAATTTACAGGTCAATATATTTTGAAAGTGACAATAATTTTATTATTACAAAAAATGCATTAAAATGGAATTTAACACGATCCAAATTATTGTAGTTATGTTGAACATTATGATGATGCGTCAACAGGCACCATAAAAAAAATTTTACTTTAAAAAAATATGATACGTACCTGAGTGCCGATATATCTGTAGTATATCATATACGCGTGATTTTTGTAATTACGAAATGTCATTTAAGGATAGCCAAATTAGTTTTTATTTTTTCCACTAGCTGGCTTTTCAACTTTTACAATCGCCAATTAACATGCAAAAAATTTTAAGCTCATTATGGTAAAATCAAATCAAATGTCCCAATAAAAAATTTTGGGCTCTATTCCTTCTTGATATTACAAGATATTTTATTCGACCACTATCTTGGGAAAGGAGTGGCGGTCCCAAATGCAAAAGAAAAAAATGGCCTTTCACTAAGACAACGCATTGTGTCAAAAGTCGTTGGCTAAATGGTTGGAAATGGTAGAGAGACATTGGTAAAAATATGAAAATATGAAGTTGCACTTGAAGGAAACTATTGCCGTATTTCATAACACCCTTTGATCCGGATCAGCTCAAATTTTATATGGAAAACCTGATCCAAATTTTGTTTTAGATTACAAATTTTGGTTGGACTTAGTACGTGCCTTTGCGTTGTTTCGTGAAACATAAACTGAACCGGATCAGATCTAGCTAGCATCAAGAAACACAGCTTGCTTATGTTGATGTATAACGTTGAATTGTGCAAAAAAATGTTTTTTTAGTAGTTAGCCTCGGTACTTATTGACAGACGAGTTATTATAGATGGCGCTGACTTTCAGCGTGTTCATGTATAGATAATTTGTATCTACTATACTGTAGTACTATATACGAACAGTTGACACTCTTTGGAGATAATGGCATACATACTTTTCCAAACGATCGAGTTTTCTTAACATTGTAATTCAAGGTTAATGTATGACTACGAGTACAACGTTAAACATTATTAAGATATTACAAATTATTATTTATATAGGTAACCACAAGATAATGGAAAAATGAAAACATATTTATTTTTCGTCCACTGTTAAGATCACAACATAATATGTGTTGAGATGTAAAATCAACACATTTTACTTAACAGCAACATTCAATTTAATATTACAAAATTTCCATTTCATTAATTTAATTGTAGGACAAATATAAGCAGAAGGTTGTTGGTATTCATTAAAAAGACATTTTTTCGAAATAACAATTTTATCTTTCCATTTGATGGTAGAATATTATTTATTTAAGAGTATTTTGTGTTTTGAGCAAATCCACAATATATTATCAAATAACCACAAACAATTGATCGAAAAAGAGTTTGTTTTTCTTGAAACCGCAAATCTTCAAATGTTACAAATCTTAACAATATATTATAGCACAGACAGTAAAGAAGTGAATATTATTAAGATTTATTTGGTAGGCATTTTCAAATGCAATTGAATCCGATATCATCGTTAAATATTTACAAAAAGTTGTTTTGGTCGTTTATTAAATTTGGTGTTTCTTCTTGAATTAGTCTTATAAAACAGAGTTGATCAATAATTTTTTATACATATTTTGCAAGTCTATTTGATTTTAAGATGTCTTGAGAAAATTCAACAATGACATACACTAAAATCACGTTTGATAGTGATGAAATAACCTTCTAATTTTGGACAACAAGCTAAAATAAACCATAAAAAAACGATAAAAATATGCAGCAGACTTTTCCAAGATACACATCAATCATTAAGGTTAAGCGACGTTTTCGTTTTATTATTGCCAAAAATTACGTTTCATTCATAAACTCAATCAAACCTGAATAATAAACAAAAAATTCACCTGTTTAAGTTACTCGTAAATCCGAATTTGCATATTACGTACGCTACTCGTATACTATGAAATAATAAAATAAATATTTGCTTATAAATAAACCGAGTTGTTCCACTAAAGTACCAAAAATTACGATAAATTCATGAATGAATGACACAAAAATGCATTTTTGATCGTAAGTTTTAGTTCGGGATTTTTTTTAAAGAATTTATTTGTTTGTTCAGTTTTTGCTTTATTTACGTAACACAATAAAATGCCAAATGTTCATATGGTGGACAAATAATTTCTCGATAATTTGTTTATGACATTTTTGGTAAATAAATTCGATTTTTCTTTCTGTTAGTCAAACATTCAAGAGAGGCGCTTCTTTCGCTATTTTATTTTAGTACCATTTTGAGTGTCGGTCGCGCCAGCCGGAACCATATCAGCCGGAATCAAACCAACTAAGGCAGAATACGAACGTTGTATTGTAATGTAATCATTACGCACTACTCGGTTTTTAAGCCGGAACCAATGTGAGGCAGCCGGAACAGAGCTAGACGGAACTATGCTCGCGGCAATGAAACCAACCATCTGATTTATCATCCTAAACCAATATTAAGCCTGCGGGGTCCAATTAAAGCCAGTCAGAACCAGAGTTTTATCGACGGGACCATTAGGAGTTTGCGCAAAGAGCACAATTCGCTTAAATGGCTGTGCAAGAACTAAGCTTGCATCCGAAACCATAACAAGGAACCTCTACAATGTCAACCGGAACAATATAAATTCAGCTGGAACCAAACCAATTATGGAACAAGCTCGTAGCACAATGCGTTGTGCAACATTGTGCTCGACTTGATTTTTCAGCTGGAACTATATAATGTCAGCCGGAACCAAATAAAACCAGCAGAAACCAGAGTTTTATCTACTTGCAACATTAGGAGCTTGCACAATGAACACAATTCTCTTAAATGGTCGTGCAACAATGTAAACTTTTAGCCGGAACCATGACAAGATCAGCCAGAACCACTACACTGTCAGCCGAAACCATATTAAGCCAGCCGGAACCAAACAACAATGACATAAATAGCAGAATTCATTGTGCACTACTTGATTTTCAGCCGGGACTATATAATGCCAGCAGGAACCATATAAAGCCAGCCGTACCCAACCCAACTGCGACACAAGTACCACAATGCAATATGCACTATAAGATTTATCAGCTGGAACCAATATTAAGACAGCCGACATCCAAGTTTTACCAGGAGAAATTAGCAAGAGCTTGCATCATGCGCTTAAATGATTGTGCAACATTTGCGTGTTCAGCCGTAACCATACTACGATCAGCCCGAACCACTACAATATCAGCCGAAACCATATGAAGCCATTCGGAACCAAACCAACTATATCACAAGTAGCATAATGCATTTTGCATCATTGTACACTAGGTATATGATTTTTCAACCAGAACAAATGTGGCGAAAACCAAACAAACTATGATACAAGTAGGACAATGCACTCTTATCATTATGCACAATCTAATTTATCAGCCGAAATCAATTTTAACACAGCCGGAACCAAAATTTTATCAGCCGAATCCATTAGGAGTTTGCACAATGACTATAATGTGCTTAAATGGTCTTGTGCATCATGTAAGCTTTCATAAGAACCAGCTGGAAGCAAACCAACTAAGCCGCAAATAGGACAATGAATTGTGCGTTATGGAACCATATAAAACCAGCCGAAACCAAACAAACACAAGCAGTACGAGGCATTGTGCATCATTGTGCACTAGCTGATTTTCAGACGGAACTAATAATTAGCCTGTCCGAGCCAATTAAAGCAATTACGCCATTGGGTGGATGCACATATAGGCATTCAGTCGGAACCATAACAAAGTCAGCCGGAACCATGCTGGCTGGAACCAAACCTTCAGTGGCACAAATAATACAATACATTGTGCACTATCTGATCTCTGTTTTTAGTCCGACTTTAGTCCGATTTTTCGCTTGCAAAAGGAGCGCGGAGTAGTTAGGATGGTTGTGGAACATATAAGCTTCCATCCGGAACCATAGCAACACCAGCTGGAACAACTATAATATGTCAGCAAAAACAGCAAACATTAGTCTGTACCATATAAAATCATTTGAAATCACCAGCAGAATGAACGTGATCCGTTTTTAGTTACTGTGCACTTTTAAAATTTCGGCTATACCAATAAAGGTCAGCCGGAATAAAATTTATAATTATGCGTGTTTCATTTTGAGGTATATAACTTTTAGTTAAGTTAGTTTAACTGATGGTTGATTTTTGGTATGCCATTTCATACTGAACAAACTCACGCCATAGCGACGTTTACAAATTATTCAAATAATAAAAATAATGGTTCAGTTCGTGAAACTCATTGCGCGCTACGCCCATTTTATGGTCGACAAAATCGTCTATCAGAGCAGTTAATTCGATTAAATATGGATCGTTTTTGCAACACTAATCTTTGCGCGCACCGAGCAGGCGGTAGCATCTGAATTACGTATTATTGAAGATAATCGATTCGCCACAGTACACAACAATTGGGACTTGATCCAACATCTTTATGAAGGATTTTGCGTAAGGAACTTGTTTTACATGCTTACAAGATTCAACTTGTGCAGGAATTTAAACCATACAACCATCGTTTGCGCACCCAATTCGGCCAACATTGACATCGATGAAAGCTTTCTATATAAAATTTACTTCAGTGTTGAAGTTCATTTTTGGTATGTCAACAAGCAGAATTGTCGCATTTGGAGTGAAGATAATCCATGAGCCATTGTTCAAAATCCATTACATTTACAAATAGTTACCGTTTGATATGCTTTACGGGCCAAAGGAGACCGGTGTAGGACATGATTACTAATCGGTTTGTGCCTCAATTGGATGGTATTGACATCAGAGACAGCCATGTGGTATTGACATTGGTATTGACCTAGCGTTCATGTGATTTAACACCGCTGGACTATTTTCTTTGGGGGTATGTGAAGTCAATGGTCTAAATAAGACCAGAATTGCTGCGGAGGTGATCGAAAATTGGACCTCCAGATTACACAAAAAAAACATAAAAAATATTTTTCTGTGTTTTATTTAAATTCAAAATTCTATTTCGCTAAATGAAACATTCTTTAAATGTAAAGTATTTGGTTGTTCACCGTGATGGATAATAAATGAGAAAATTAATTCATTGGAATGTAAGACGTTATCACTAAATACGAAGCTAGGAAATGCACTGAAAGTCGAAACCACCCTGAAAATGGATAAACATAAAGAGTATTGCCATGCAAACTATTCATGATACAAAATATTCAAAAACTGGGAGGGTGTTATGAAATAAAAGAAGACGTTTTTCTCTAAACTGTCGAATAGGGGAGATACACAATAATTACTCAGAAATAATACAATGGTCATCTATAATAACACTGCCAAGGAAACTTCACTCGAATTTGTGTCATTGAAATACTGTTTCACACTCCTTTTGACGGAGTTTTTACTCCTAAGCATGGGAAATTCTGCTAGTGCTGTTTGAGTTAGAAGCCAACTACTTATCATACTAGTTTTTTTTACGAACGGATTGTACTGGAACGAATCATTGCGGAATTACGGTGGTATTATGCCAATAGTATTTTGCGCCGTGGTTGTCATGGCTGACTGAGTCAAATCATCATTTAGTTGTGTGTGTGTGTTAAATGGAGGAACAGTTCACTATTTCAAAAAAAAGAACCAACTGACCAGACTGAAATTACCATAATATAAAAATCAAAATTCTAAATTCCAATAAAATCAGTTTAATATTAATTGCAAATTGCTTTACTGCACCTGGACGTGGGTCGTCCTCAAGACTAAAATTGTCATCATGAAATCTTGCAAACAAGTTTTTTACTGTTGATTGACGCACATAATGTTCACTCAAAGCTGTACACTCTTGAGCAGCATTTTTTTCATTTATAAACGTAATGCAATGACGTAAATGTTGCTTATCGGCATCATTTTCTTAAAATGTATGCACATCCGAACGTCAGCTTGTAAATGACTGAAACTTATGTCATAAAACAGCAATGACTAGACTACATATATCCAAAATGGCGAGGGATTTAGATACGTTGAAGTATATTTTAATGCAACCAACTTCAGAGCTGAATTTCTACTTGCACACCTAATATAATAAAATTTCCAAAATAACTTCCATGGGCATAAAATGGAATTTATTTTACAATTTTATATATAGGAATTTTGAAATTTAGAATTTTGTATAGAAATTTCGATTTTTGGATTTTTTTTTATTGGAATTTTGGTTTCTGAAATTTTGATTTTGAAATTTTACATTTGTTTAATAATACCCAACCACTAAATAGGCTTCTCAGCCAACATTTTATTCTGTGACGTGATTGTTGGCCATCTGGCCGATCGGCGAGTTTGTTATCGCCAAGATGTGGCGTACAAAATTTGTATTTCCTGTTATATTTTTTATAATTTGTAACTGTTTTATTTGCCACATGATGTATTTTCCTTATATTAATATTAGGTGTATGACTTAATTTTTACAGATTTGAGCAAATTTATTTTATATAAAAAATAGACAACAACAAATTTATTCTTGGAAATATTGTACATCGTTTTTCCCGTCGGTAACTTGCAGGGTTCGAGGCGATAAAGATATCGACGAATAAACACTGAAACGGGTTAGACTTTAACAATAGCTAAAGCCAATCCAGTTTCACAGATTTGCCACTATCTGTTCAGTACCCCACGCGGCATTGATGCCCGCAGCTCAGTCGGGTAGTGGGAATGGTGTGGGTTTAGGGGTACCTCAAATTGTGGCCTAGATTACCGCATTAAAAAAAGAAAATAATAATAATTAAATTAAAATGGGGGGAAAAGTGAATTGGGGTATCCGGACCCCGAAAGAGTGGAACAACCAAACAACCCATCGTTTGGGCAAAACACGACTGTGGTTATCAATTTTATGTGACTAGCACATACTTCTCTAACCTGCTTACATAAAATTAACCGGCCCATAGGCCCTAAGGGAGTAATATTAGTAAAGTTTGATAGTGGTATGCTATCTAGGTCCGTGAAAAGAAAAGAGCCGCTTAGCGTCAACAATTTCTCTTCCAGAGGTTGTCGGTAGCTATTAATGAACCCCAAACAAAAACAAAAACATGACGGCATCATACTAGAAATAGTTGAAGATATTATCTTCGGGGTCATGCTCTTGGGAAATTAGTACTATTGGGAAAGGTCAGTAACAGAATTAGATAGAATTCTGTTACAACACACATCGTCCACCATCGTAGTAAATGGCCTTTTCTGATCAATTCCTTCGCTTAGTTTGTTCAATTGTCGTGGCTGTAGGTTCTGCTGTCACCGCCTGAATAGTTGCCCGGGATCTATCTACGACTTTTTACGTTTGGGATTCTTGTAAAAATATAATTTTCATCACCAGTCACAATTTTCTGCAATAAGTCATTTTTTGTTGCTAGGGCAAGCTGTGAAATGCACGTGTTCATACGTTGTGTTCGGTCAACACATGTGGGACCCACCTTCCTAGTTTTTGAATTTTTCCCATTTTGGGCAAACGCTTGGAAATATCTGTTTGGTCACGCCTAGCTGGGCTGAAAGCTCTTGTTGCGTTTGCGTTCAGTCCTCGTCCAGTAGAGCTTGCAATTTCACATCCTCAAACTTTCGAGATTATCCAGGGCGCGGCTGGTCATTAAGTTCGAAATCACAACTTCTAAAACGCTTGCACCAATAAATACGCGTTTCATAATACACAACGTCGGCAAAAAGTACATTACAAATTAATTCCCGTGCTTTAGAAGTATATTTTCCTTATTGGAATTCGTAGAGAATGCAGTGCCGAATGTGTATCAGTTACCATCGTAAACTCTGCTTTTCTGAGAGGTTATCTAACTCACGTAGACTTATTGGAGATTTAGGTATTTTCGATGTGGGTTTTAGCGATGCGGGTTTCGGCGATCTAGTTGTGTCGGTTAAAAGGCGCCTGTCGGCCAAAACATCTGAATCTGCCGGATTCCTCTAAATATATATATAAAATGCGGTAATTGTAACCGATTTAAGTTAAATATTTGTGGGAAATAGTAAAAGTAAATAAATTATACGTTACATTGCAGTTAATTAAATTATATACAATATTTAACGAAGAATAAACATTTATTGAATAGTATTCGGACAACAGTCAGCGCTATTCTGGCTCTCTCTCTCTGGGATGTGCGAATATCGAATTGGGAAAAATATTTTCATAGCATTTGTGTCCAAATTGTATTCTTCTGTTGTATATTTGTTGAGCAAAAGTTTCCCAATTAACTTTGTTTTGAAAATTTTTGCACTAAACTTATTCCTTCAGTAGGCCAGCAAAATGCTATGAAAATATTTTTCCCAATTCCCTATTCCCATGTAAGCCAGAATAGTGCTACAGGAACCAACACTAAACGACTGTGGTGAACTTGCGAATTTACTATGTGAATTTAGAATAACAGACAGTTTTTAAAACTAATATATATTATAACTTCCTGACTTTAGTTACGACATCTACGAGTATAATATCGTAGTTTTGCCAGAAAAATCTGCGACTTATCTTATCACGAACTTAGGATGTTTATTAATTGCAGACTTATTAATTATGTCTAGTGACGAAGTTGACATGACGTGGCGCAATTATCTTCAATTGTTTGCGTTAGATAATCCACAACTTCGTAATGTCCAAGGGTTGGTATTTTATCTGGCGATTTATTTAAATCCGATATATATTTGTTTCTTTAAATCTTTGAGAGGTTATCAGACTTCAACTTTCATTTTGAAATGTATCATCGCAGATGTTATGATCGTACTCATTTCGAGTATGTACATATAACTATAACACTCGGTATATAGCAGTAATAGAACTTTTAATTCTGGATATCTACCTCGAGATATTTAAAATTTTGAACGTATTCAAAATTAAGTTCATCTATGTGACATTATTTATAGAGATAGGACTGAATAGGTTGTAATTCTTTGGCTCTTTAATGCTGGCTTGGAAATCGTGTCGTTCAGCGATGTATTGAAAAATGTTAATTACTTCATGTTGTGTTTGAATTTAGCCTTATTTAATACATATGCAGTTTGAAGTTTTAATTATAATTCTACACAGTGTCATTAGTTTATTTTAAAGATAAAAGTAAAATTTAGACTTCCATACCGCCCAATTATCCCTCGCACTCCAGTCGCTTTAAGTTCCAAGCAATAAAAACGGAAAATCCACTTATGAAATGGTTTAGTTTTTTAATTTACTCGAGCATAAAAATCTATAACAACATCATCTTAAAAACGAAATCTGTTTTCATCACACTTAACTAATAATTTTATCTAAGTGTCTCCGACGGATGTAAATGATGCGATGCTTTCATATTGCATCATTTTATGATATTTTATTCGTTCTGGGAATACTACGAAATCGCAGATCATCTTGAATGTATTTTTATTTAATTGAGACATTGAACAGTTTTTTACTGTAAAACCATATTTAATGTTTTTTAATCAATACAATAGTACTTCTTCACAACAAACACCAAACGAAATGTTGACGCCATAAATTTATTAAAAATCATAAAACAAATTAATTCAATAAGCTATTAGTAATTAGCATTTAAAGTAATTAAATAATTTCTATTAACTATGCAATTTTACTACTTATTTATTTCTGTAAGCCCAACTAATTGGTACTAAACGTGATTACGTATATAATTAAATTTCTCCGAATGAAGTTGTTATAGTTTTGTGGATAATTACTGTTTATACTTGAGGAATATAAACAAGGTTCACCTCGAACAGCTTAATACTTTACAATTACGAATTAAGTAAATTATTTAATTATTTATACAACTGTAGTGCAGTTTTGTTGCGGTTCTGTACATTCTAGACAAATTTGTCTGTCCCTCCATCTGCCGTTTAGTTATACCCGTACACATAAGACCCCCAGAACAATAAAGGGTTGCCACAACACTGATTCAGAAACCGATTTCAGTCACCGACATAGCATCCCACTGATCGGATTTCCAGTAATTAACTTCTTTTGGACTTTTTACATTTAGTCGTCATAAAATATATTTTGATACAATAATTTTCACCAGATCACTCATCGGTTTAATAACATAGTACCGTTCAGTGATGTATAAGCCTCATTATGGATAAAAATATTTACACGAAAAATATGATTTCGATACAAATATTTATCCGTTGATGCGGTGTGATTTTTTTAAGAGTAGTTGATTGAATAAAAATAAAATACGTTAGAGGATAAAATTCTGATTGACACCCCTTATTTTTTGTGTGTATATATTTTAGTTTAGCCAAAGAACTGTAAAAATCTCTACACTATCGGAAGAATTGATAGTTTCAGTGACGTCAAAGTGTAAATATCGACGCATGATATAACGGTACACGAAAATTGTTTAGTAACACGAAAACTAACCGAAACCAGTGTAGTCGTGGTTCAGGGTTTTGTTTCCTAAATTTTCGAACGGTAATTAATATGTACATCGGTGATGTAAGATTTTTACAATTTGCTGTTGATCAGTTTTTTTAGTTTTATTATTTATTGTTTTGTAGCTACGATGAATTTTATAAATTATATTATGATTTTGCTCGGGATCTGATAAACTACCAATTTTACTTAATTTGAGTTTTAAATTTCTCCAATCAAAAATAACATACTTCAATGAACCTAATACATTTGTCAACAATTTAGGTTGAAAGTTAAATTACATGATGATAATCATTTTCGAATTTATAGTTCAGTCAATAACATGATTTTAAAATGTGCTTTTGGAAAATGACAAATTTAAAGTTCACCAAGCCACTTCTTAACCGATTAAGTGATAGCAAATGTTCTATTACTATATACTTCTTGTATATGACTAACATGAATAGAAACGAACAAGTGTCTCGGATAACGCCGGGCGTATCCTACTGCCTGTTTATAGAGAACTAAAGGTAAGGATAAGGAAGGTTTTTTAAGGAACGACCGGGTGGTAAACGCAGTAATCGTACGACACAAGACAACACAATTCTATTCCACAAGAAAAAAGAATAAAGGTTGAATAGTAACTAATAGTATTGGTCTTCAACAATTGATTCAAATTGGCAACCTAAAAAAATCTTATTATTTCACAGGCATCTGGAGATTTCCAGAAATATTATTGTAACAATTCTTTCGACTTTCTAATCAATATAACATCATAACGTTTAATCTTTTCCGAACTACTGAAAATAAATTAAATTCAATAATACTGATGGTACTGAAAGTTGCAAAAATATTTACTATGTAATCCTATTCACACAGGGCGAGCTTAGTACTAAAGTAAGCTCCGAGTTAAAACTCGGTTTGTTCGATGAGTATGAAATCCACAGATGGTTAACTAAGCAATTTTGTAATAGATTGGTATAAAACTGCTATTTGAATGAGATTATGAAAAAAGGTCAATATTACTGGAGCGAAATTGGGAATTAATAAAATAAGACAGTAGTTGGTTGTGAAAAATATTGGTTTTATTTAGACTATTTTTCTATGGTGTGTTGTTGTTTGGTTAACCGTTCGAACAAAAAGGATTTTTCTACATGGAAATGTTATTTTAGACAACTGAGTAATGGTGTTGTATGGTGATGGGATTGCCCAACTTTACATCAATTTGTATTGGTTTGATTTCCCATCAATAGGTGACACCACTGATTGATCGATGCTGTCTCAAACATTGCATGCTGCTCTAATGTATATATTTTAATTTTTTACCTCGCGATGCGGTTTTCTGGGATTGGTAGCTAGCATTTCCTGTCAGTCAGATCCGAGTTGCGTTTCGAGAATCCTATCTCAAAATTTAATTTTCAGATATAAATAAATAAATTCAAAAAAAAAATTAACAAAAAATAATAGTCTTAGCATTTGTATGAAAGTGGTTTTTCGTGTTTACGTTATTTGGGTCTGCAAATAACATAAACACGAAAAAAAAATACAAACCGTATTTTTTTTATTGGCCGTATACATACATGCAATTATGATATGCCCTTCCTCATTTAAATGGAAATCCAATAAGAGTAATACAATAAAGAGCGAGTGAGAGAGACGAAATTATTTTTTGATGAAAAACATGGTGTAAATTCCATCTCTCTCTCTAATATCGTATAGCTGTCTCTTTCAACACTGTGTTTACCAGTGTAAAAAATTAGACATAACTAGAATTTGTTTATTGGATTCGTACACATAATGCTGTTAATGTTTTGGTTTTGTTAGAAACAACACTTTCATTATAATAGGTAGGGGAAAAAGTTCGTGACCTTTTTCCCGGTAGATGGCTTTACATTCATATATCTCAATAACCATTGATCATATCGGGCAATTCTCATGTGTGTTTGAAATGTGGCATTTTAACTTGTACTTTGACAAACAAAAGATTAAAATCGGTGAGGTGAATAAAAAGTTACAACATTTTAAACATGGAGATAAATAATGATAAAATTCATTAAAAACGCGGCTCAGGCTTGCGATAAAATTTGTGTTGTTTATGGAGATGGGTGCTTTATCAAAATCAGCAACAAAGAAATGGTTGAAGCGCTTTCGTTCTGGAAAAATGAGTGCCAAAGTTGCACCTCGCTCTGGTCGACCAACCACTGAAAAAATCTATGAAATCATGCAGAAAATTGAAGAAAACCGGTATATAAGCAGCCATGCAATGGCTGGATACAAAAAAACGTTTGGGTACGTCATGACGTTTGAGTACCACATGAATAAACAGTTAAAAATTTAATGGACCGGATTTCTATCTGCGAAACGCTGCTGAAGCGGAACGAAATCGAGCCATTTTTAAAGCGAATGATTACTGGTTGTACGAAACGTTGTACGAAAAAGGTCATGGACGGAATGAGGTGAAGCTTCCCAAATGGTATCAAAGCCAGGATTGACGCTAAGAAAGGTATGCTGTGTGTTTGGTGGGATTGGAAAGGAATCGTGCATTATGAGGTGCTGCCATTGGCCCAAACGATTGATTGAAATCTTTACTGTCAGCAACTGACGCGTGTAAGGCAAGCAATTCAGTTAAAACGTTCAGAATTGATCAGCAGAAAGGGAATTGTGTTCCATCATGATAACGCTAGAACACACATCATTGATGATCCGGCAGAAACTGACAGAGCTTGGCTGAGAAGTATTGATGCATCCACCATATAGTCCTGGCCTTGCACCATTGGACTACCATTTTTTCGGTTCATACAGAACCATCTTAATGGTTTTACATTAAATTCAAAAGAGGTCTGCGAAAATAACTTGTTTCGATTCTTCGCCTCTAAACTACAGAACTTCTACAGTGATTGGATCATGGCTCTACCAGAAAAATGGCAAAACGAACTTTTCCCTAACCCTTTATTATATAATACTGTGGGCAAGAAATAGTAAGACTTTGTTCATAATTTTAAAATTCTTTATTTATTTCTCCAAATCTATACCGTCCCCCTCAAAGTAATCCCCCCCGGCCTCAATATAATTGTGCCAACGTTTTTTCCAATCCTCAAAACAGTTGTTAAAGTAAATTTCCGGAATAGCCTCCATCGCGTAGCGATTCACGTTTAATGTCTTCACTTGACTCAAAACCCCCGGACCAAAGTTTCCCCGGAGCGGTCGTTTGAGTTTGCTGAACAGCCAGAAGCCACACGGAGCTAAATCAGGCGAATACGGTGGTTGCGGAACGATATGGGTGGAATTTTTGGCGAAAAAATCACGTGAAACCAATGCGGTATGAGAAGGTTCATTATCGTGGTGCAAAAACCAAGAGTTGTCGACCCATAATTCCGGCTTCTTTTTACGAATAGCTTGGCGCAAACGACGCATAGCACTCAAATAGTATTCCTTGTTGACAGTTTGGCCGGTCGGAAGAAATTCGGAGTGCACCACACCTCGCTAATCGAAGAAAACTGTCAACATAACCTTGATTTTTGACTCGCTTTGACGTGGTTTTTTCGGTTTCGGCTCACCTTTGGCACGATATTCGGCCGATTGATCGTCTGTTTCCGGGTCACAAGCATAGATCCATGACTCATCGCCAGTTATAATACGTTTTATGACATCCTGGTAGTCGGAAAGCATTGTTTCACAGACGTCAACGCGACACTGTTTTCCAAAAAATTGAGTGGTTTTGGAACCAATCGTGCTTTCACTTTTCTTAGGCTCAAATGATCTTTCAAAATTGTTTTCACTGATCCTTCCGATATTTCAACGATGCCAGTAAGGTCTCTGACTGTTAATCGTCGATTCTCGAGCACCAATTTCTTGATTTTATTAACGTGTTGATCATCAGTTGATGTTAATGGCCGTCCTAGGCGTGGTTCGTCGTCAGCACGTTCTCGATCCAATCGTTCTTTGAACAATTTGTACCAATCAAAAACACTTGTTCGCGACATACAATTATCACCTAAGGCCTTTTGCAACATTTCGGCACCACAAAATTGATTCCGCACACAAAATTTAATGGAACTTCTTTGTTGAATAATTTCACTCATTGTAAAATCGCCGAATGTACTTTTTGTACTTCAGAAAGACAAGCGTATACTAAACACTAATGATTATTTTGATGTGACATTTGTCACAGATGTCACTGACAGTCATACCAACATAGAAAAAAAATATTTCGACGAATGATTTTCTGCGCGAACTTTAAATTAAAAAGTCTTACTACTTTTTGCCCACAGTAGTATGTATCCTCAAGTCAGCAAAGTAGTCTAAAATTATTTTCTAGTAAATAAGTAAACATAACATCGAGAATAGTTCATTATTTCGTCACTTGTTAAACAATATACTATTAAAACAACAGGAACAAATAGCAATTTCTATATCAATTATTTTCTCTTTGGTCCTCCTTTATTTATAAGTTTAAAAGATTGCAACTCCGTCTTTCTCTTCTTCAGAAAATAACTTTTGTCATATATGTAATAGATATCATAACATTTAGGCTAATGAGATGACGTGGCCACGTTCATAGAGCATCGCTTCCAAAAGTTGTAAAAAATAATGGAATACCTTTAACAGTACAAAATCCGCCTATCGTATTATGAATTAGGTCTTTAGTTTTTGATGAAACTACTTAAAGCCAACGATATTATAATTTTAAAAATATATCAAAAGTTCTCACCTGAGGAACCAATTTAATTTTTGCCACCTAATCCTAATTAACGAAATAAACAACAATATAATGTATTTAGCGATAAAAATTAAATGAAATTATGGATACGTCACGAGATGAGCGCAATTTTAAGATAATAGCAAGTAGTTATAATTTGAATACAATGTTGCAATTTAAACGAATTAGACTTTTTGGCAAAACGAAAAACACAAAATTAATAAATTTGTCACAACAGAACTCACCACTGTTGTTATTGTAAATAAATCAAACTGTGATCTGTATTAGAAAAAGTCTAACTAGCGAAAAAAGATTTTCGCCTTGCAAGATGTCGTTTATAAGAAAATGCGCGTAATTCATGTTATTAGGCACGTAGACCACCCTTTTAAGTTGTATTAGTAGATTTATTTATTATTCGCGTTCGCTATTTTTCTAATACATATTATTATTGTTTTATTGCAAAAAATATAATTTATTATTGCTAACAATATACACATGTGTGTGTCGTTCATACTCGAATTTATTAGTATATACAGCATTGTGGATTACTTATATTTTCTTTTGCTACGCAGAAATTGGGGAGGCCATAAGTCTCATAAAATTACGAATTATTATTTTATACAACATGCACTCTAAATATTGCTAGTTCATGTACTATCATAAATAATTTTACCTTAATTCGTAAATTCGCGAACCTCTTATTTTATATTGTTAACGTATTTAAATGGATTTTTTTTGTACGAGTGTGTCAGTACGAATGTACGATGCGAAGACTCGAAGTTTAAACAAAAATACAGTTCTATAATTATACCAGTATTAGGAGTGACGGAAAAATTCAAAACCAATTATTCTTTACTAATTTTCTCGTGATTCGCGATTTACAAAAAAAAAAAATTAAATAAAAATAATAAAATTTTTATGGTGACATAAAAAATTTTATTTAATGACGAAGTAAAAGAAAATTTCTTTTATGCTGTGTTTGTGTACCTTTGAATTTTTGAATGAATTTTTGTTTTAGATTTATAGAGGAAAAGGTTAGAAGACGCGTTTGTCATTTAATGCCAAAATATTGTTATTGGACTGCGATGGAAAACTAAAGGAAAACACGGGGTCACGTGAGTTTTGTAAAATTTTATTTACCTATTCGGACACGTGGCTAAAGCGGGTTTTTTTCCTGAAATTATTTTTTTCAGGGATTATTATATCTTTTAGATGTCCCAACTGGCGATTAAATTACAAATCGCCCTAAGATTCTGAACATATTAGGAACATCTTTATGTCAAATTATTCCTGCGAATATTTATACCAACTCCAGTAACTCTCAACAGAGCAGTAGCGGCCACAGGAATGGTAATCTTTCGCTCATCCTTATGGAAGTTCCTAAAAGAACAAATATATTTGTACCCAAGTTGAGTAACTCTAAAACTAATGCCGACTTTATTCGCACGTTAATTTTATCTTATACAATACTATAAATAATACAATAATAAATACATAAACTGTAGATTCAGAGTTGAAACAGGAATTCATGGAATTAATAGTGCAGGAAAATCCACCACCGAAAAGTTGAACCTTAATTCAACCATCTGCAGGTAAGACAATGACAACATTTGTTTGGAATGCTGATGGAATTTTAGCGCTGGACGGGGCTTTTGCATAAATTGAAAAATGATATCAGGGAAATACGACGAGATCAAACCAAACAAAAAATATTGCTTCTACATGACAACGTTAATTTATGTAGAAATGATGATTTGTTTGTCTTCCAATATAAGATCCTCGGTTAAAATTACTATTTCGAGCGTAACATCGCCTGTCGGTCCTCTTTCGGTCATCGTCCAGTGATTTTCTGCCTTGTTTGAATAGACGGACTCATTTCGTTATTATTTTTTCAGAAGGGCTAGATTCTCCGTAAACATTTTTCATTCGTTTTTCGATATCTTTAGAAGTATCATTTTCCTTTATAAGGAGTTTAATCACAGCACAATGTTCAATATTTCCATGCTTATAAATTTTCAAAATAGTGTTCATTAAATCTCTCACAGAAATTAAATGAAACAATTGATTTACATAAAAACAATTGATTTACATAAATAGTACCGTTATTATTTCGAATAACGTTAAGTTAAAGGATAAGTTCTACATATGGCAAACGAAAGGCAGTTGTTGGCCACAACATCCCAGAGTAATTAGTTTTCTTCACAAATCATCGGATCACGTTCTGGCTGCTCTTCGTGAGTTGTTGTAAATTAAAGATTCTTCTTCTATAAAAATTGAATGACAATTTAAAGGCAGAGAGAGTTTTCAAGGCTGGTTTATTCAATTTTTCTGTATTGCTCCTTTCATATCAAAAATTGGTGTAGTTGTTCTTAGTCAATGAATTCTGTTCCTCCGTTCCAATTTTCTGTTTTCTTTTTGTTAAATTTTGGACATCTTTTGTTTGTGATAAGAGATAATGTTTTCGGCCTTTATTGATCATTAAAAGCAATGCTTTCTTATCAGCGATGTCAAAAATATTATCCGGGTTACTGCAGTAAATTCAATTTATCTTGTAAGGTAAAATACTTCCGGAGGTTTATTTCTATTCGTTTGATAATCTTAAATAATAAAGTGATACGGGCTGGAAATTTACTGGATTAACTGGAAATTGGGAAACATTGAAAATTTCCAGTAAAAAAATTTGTCGTAAAGTGAACGAGGAAGGCATGCTCCTAATATACGATCTTCATTGCACCAACACGGAAATTTTACATAAAATGAAAATCGAAAATTTTCATTAAAAAATTCTTCACGAAACGACTCAGAAAAATTTATGTTTCTTCATTGGTTTTGTAAAAATTTGTTTTTAAAAATATTATTTTATATTATAGTATTATTATATTATATACCAAGGGATTAATTTGTCACCAGCGCTAAAGCGGTTTATGTGTTAACTAAAGTACTGGTAATAAAATGGTTACCTTTTCAAAATCTTTAACCATGAATCATTTATATGTCCCATGATTTTATTGGAATGAGCTGAATATAACTGCTTCCAGCACCACAACGGTAGTTTTGAGTACTAACGTGCTTCAACTTATTTTGTGACTTTCTTCAAAACCTTTTCAATGATATGATTACTTATATGTTTTATACAAAAGGAATAATTTACCACCAGCGCCAAAACACTGAATTTGGGAAATAAATTTTTGATAAAATTTTTTTCGAGAACAATGGTAATTTAGAGTATTACTCGTAATATGCTTCATCTACATTTGTGACCTTCTACAAAACCTGTTACCATTGACATCTGACACTTATAAATATATTCTATAAATCAATAATTAGCTTCCAGCGCCAAAACGGAGGGTTTATCAGCTAAAGCGCTAATAACAAAACTGTTGTTTTTAGGCCTTAGAACCTTTCAAATGATATGCTACATGATTACATGGGAATCAGAAAATTATAATTGATTCCAGCGCGGCAACGATAGTTTTGAATACAGTGGTGTTTCAGAAAAATGTACAGTATTTTGCAAGACCTTTTCAACGATATACGACAAATATATATTCTATAATAAATTCAAAATTAACTACCAGCACCAAAACAGTGAATTGATGAATTAAAGTTGTATCTAAATTGTTGCCTGATCCCAGATAAACGGTATACTATTTGAGAATATGGGAAAATTGTAAAGATATGTCGTGGTGTTGGGAGATATTTTGGATGATTTATTATGGCAGGTACACGATCCCCTTGAGGTAGAGTTTTCAGAATCTTTTCAATTCTCTGAATTAAAAATAAAAGAAAATTGGTGTCTCATCCTCGAGACATCCATCCACCCTGACAAACTTTTTTTTAACTTCCGTCTGTAAGACCAAATTAATGAAATCCTTATAAAAATGATGAAAAATGACCCTCGTTCAAAACCACTCTTCTCGACTCAAAAAAGGTTTGTCCGTCCTTCTAGATGTCTGGATCGATGGATGTCTGTACAGTTAATATCTCAAGATTGGCTTATGTGATTCGATTAGTTTTTATCCAATCTTCTTTAATTTTTAAGTCAGTGAATTGAAAAGCTTTTGGGATCTCTATCTCAACAAGGTCGAGTACCTGCCATTGTAAATCACCCGGAAAACCACCCAATACCTCGTTATTACTTTACATTATTCTAATAAGGGTATAATATGGTGTAGTAAACCATTTAAAACGTCTTCGATCAGACAACAATTTTGACGATACCAATTTAGATTTTATATTCGCCGGTTTGGTGCTGGTAACTGATTTTTTGTTTTTTATACAATAAATTATTGTCTTGAAGAATGCAGTAAATTTTGTTGAAGCACCTTATTAGTCAAAACTGCCGAGGCGCTCATCATATGGGATATCATTTGAAACATCTTGGAAAAAGCAAGAATTTTGTAATCGATTACGTTCACATATTCTCCGTTTTGGTGTTGGAACGTAATTAATTGGTTATCATATAATATATACGTGTCGTATATCACAGAAAAGTTTTGAAGAATACCGTAAGTTTTTCTGAAGCACCATATTACCGGGTGACTGAAGCAAAGTGTTACCAACTGCAGACTGGCATTGCTGTCAAACCAGTGATGACAGAGAGCCAAATTTACACTAATGACAAATTATTCCATTGTTTACAAGCGTACAAAAGCATTTTAGTGGGAAATATTCAGTAGGATTAAAAAGTTATCCGCAATGGAATTCAAGCGTAATAGTGTGATTGCTCTATATTTGGCTGGAAAACCACAGCCGCAGATTGTTAACCAGATAAAACATCTGCATGTGAATAAAATGTTTGTGTATCGCACCATAAATCGTTATAACGATACTGGAAGCATTGCAAAACGCCATGGTGGTGGACCGAAACGCACTGCAACATTGCCGAATATCATTCGGAAGGTGAAGGCCAAATTGGCTCGGAATCCGCGGCAGACAAATGACTCGTGAGACGAACATTTCGCTCGAACGGATGCAGCACATATTGAAAGATCATCTTGGACTAAAGGCTTTGAAATTCCATAAAACACATGGTCTCACTGATGCTCAAAAAAAAGTTAGAGTTTTAGCCATTAAAAAAGGCCAAGTTAATTTTTTTCTATACCAGATGGTCCATATAAGAATGATTCGGCCCAACTAGAGAAATAATATTAGAAAAATATTCAATAATTTGATCGACAACAAAAAGCAACAAGATACAAACTTACGTTAAGTATCGGCTTTTGCCACAGGGATCTGTAAATCAGATGTGCACGTTTATCAATGAAGAAAATAACTAGGCTTAGTCAACCCAAAAACGAAATCCCGATATTTACACAAGGATATCGATATACAAATAACTTAATATTTCACGATAAAGTTTCAATGGTGGGTATTTTAACCAATGAAATACAGTTTAAAATTAAAATCTTCAAATTTAAAAGGGGAAAAATTAAGATATTTTTATGTTTGTGGCTTTTTCAAAACGAATGATATTATGCAATGCAATTTTATTAATACTTAATACCTAATTACAGTCAAATGGGACCTTTCGTTGGTTTCTTGCTGAACCCTCTCATTCGACTTATTTCACATAATGAACTGGATCGACCCAGTAAGGGATTAGTATCCTAAACCCGGGAACATAAAGAAAAGTGTTTATTTCTTTATGGTAACAGATTAAACTGGTCTAGGGTTATAGGAGTGAGCTCAAAAATCGAAAACATCTCAAACTGAAGACTAATAGGTAGCTCCTAATTCTACATTAATAATTTATTCAAATTATTTTGATTTTAGTGGTGGGAAAGAGACAACATTGGCTCAATGCCCACCTGAAAATAGTGAAAGAAGTGAAATTTAAATTCCTGCCCAATCGAGTGAGCTAAAAATTGTTTGTTTATGCGGATTCAAAATCCGAGCTCATAATTTGCTGTGCAATAATTTATTTTTATATTTTACAATGTGCGATGGATAGGGGGCGTTGCTCCACAAGATTGATTGTGTCAAGAAGTCAAGAATGGCTGTAAAATATTTTTCGAAAAGAGAAGTTGTCCCAATAACAATCTTTGCTGCTTCAGAAAGAAATTCTAAGAGGGAATACAATTAATATATAATGAAAGACAGTGTGTTTTTGCAAATAGGTAAAGCAGCAAACTAATGTGGCAAACAAACTCGAGTTCAATATCAAGGATTGTGTGTTCTAGATTGAAGATAGTATTTCATATAGAAATAAAACATTGATCATGATAAGTAGAATAACATTAACATAATTCTACATAAACTAAGATCACAACACAAAAACTCATCAAACACGACTTCATCATAAAATGTATTGAAAAACTAGAAATAAATTGGCATTCGCATAAAACTAAATTTACAGAACGGAAATTCTACTATAAACGTTTGTATTAATTACCAATTAATTAAAAATTTAATTTTAGACGACTAGCAAAGTGGATTAAATGACTGCATTTTTCAACATTTTAATTACAAAAACTGTATTAAGTATTAATAAAAGTCTGTGAAATATCATTTTTTATATTTTATTTGACTAAATGCACAAATGGCAATGTACATTAGGATTAGGATTAGAAAAAAAGAAATGCATATTTTACATTCGTCTAGCCGCTACTGCGAGTGGATTGATTTATGCATGAAAAGTTATAAGTACGAGTAAGTAAAGCAAAAATAGATTTTAAATAATTTATTTTAAACTTTCGACATAGTTTTTTGACTTTTTTTGTTTCTGCTAATTAGATTTATATCTAAACTGAATTGATTTTAATTTGATTAACACTATTCAAATATAATAAACAGACAGAGAGATGAGTTCGTTTCATCAAATGACCTAAGAATTATTTAACTGAATTGTGATAATTAGCAGAATATGCTTGGGTTGTTAAAATTTGGTGATATATTTACCCATTATCAATAAATTTTGAAATTTAAATTTTTCGTTTGGAATTTGATCAAAAATAATAATTATATATCTACAGGATAATGTTATAATTCAACAACATTTTGTAATCCTCGTCAACGCTAGAATACATTTCAAAATTAACCGATTAGATAGATCTGGCTCCTTACCTATTATTAAACCACCAACTACAGATATTGAGTGACTATTTTCTCGAGGGTTATTGGTAATTGGCGGAGTTTGTGACAACGTATTTGGAACACTTGCATGAACATAGTTAACCAAAGCTGACGTTATCAA
The DNA here is from genome assembly GCA_963691935.1 of Nephrotoma guestfalica. Taxonomy (NCBI): domain Eukaryota; kingdom Metazoa; phylum Arthropoda; class Insecta; order Diptera; family Tipulidae; genus Nephrotoma; species Nephrotoma guestfalica. The sequence goes on along the minus strand of OY829914.1, from coordinate 134,227,793 downwards.
GGAATTCCGATAGCATTTGAGTCAAAATCGTCAAACGTTGTTCAAAGAGAGGTTGTTGAGGTTGTACACACGTGTTTGTAGCGGCCCTCTTCAACTACAAGAAACACCGCACAATATACAAACGGACAATTCTCCGTAGACTGAATTATTTATTCACGGACAATTCTCCGTATAAATATTTATATTCCAAATGAATATGCAACAAAAGTATTGTTACATAAAATCGGTACATATGACAAAAACAATTTTGTACACAAAACAAAATTTCATTATCATGCCGATTTTCATATCAATAAAAATCGTTACCAATAACAAATGATCATTGAAACGAACAGTATTGCAATCGCATCATAGATGCCATTCTCATTTTGTGATAACCAAGACACAAAATATTTAAATTAAACGATGGCACGGTAGTTATTGAAATCGTATTATAGATGCCCCCCATCATCATTAAATAATTGTGATAACCAATGACACAATCATTTAATACCTAAGTTAAGATGATGGCGTGGCAATCAGAACAAATAAAATTTATCATTACAATACTGTTCATAGGCGTACGTACGAGTACGTCTATAACACAAATAAATTGGTAACCAGCTGAAACCAGATTTGGTGGATGCAATTCAGATTTTTATTGTCTTGTTTACCAAATGCAACAATACTGGATCAATCCAACTTTTACGATCCAGATTGCATTACAAAATTTTGTATATAAATTATACAAAATTTTAATTTTTTCCTATTCAGTTTTTGGAGTTCGAAGGTGCAGCTCAACAGCACAGCAGCAGCCGAAATAATTATTATTTTTTTACATAAAGTTTTTATATAAATTTTTAAAATTTAATTAACTTTGGTTTTTATTTATTTTTATTATTATTATTAATTTTTTTATAAGTGCTTCGAATTTCGGCATACTCCACATCAACATGTTGATCAGAATCGATATCATACGAACACCTTTGCAAAGCCCACATAATGGACCAGTCAAAGAAATGGACCGAAAGGATAAGTTTTTCGTGGTAAAGATTAACGGCAAAACTTCAAAGGTATCCATTGACAGACTAAGGGCTACATTCTAGCCTATCGATCTGACGGATTGCTCGAAGCAATAACGAACATCACTAGCCAATGCCAGGCTTCTATTCCAGGGGCTACTAATTCAAACATCGCACCATAAGCACCAAAGTCGAATGTTACTAGAACAGGCCGAAGGATAGTTTTACCTGCACGTTTCATCAAGAGGCGGAGCGGTATGACGACAGTGTATTTTATTAGGTTACATGATGTGGTTGAATTGTAGTTATTTAGAGCAAACGAGCGCATACATTTTCTATTGTCAAATTTATACTTTTTCGTGGTTCTCATTCTCAGTGTGACAGTTTTTTTAAATTAACCTCGAATAAAAATTGTTTGATGTAAAAATTGGAAAAAATAATAAAAGTTTATAAAACATAAAATAATAATTAAATTAATATATACATATATGTATATTCCTTTAAATAGGTTCACATCAAATACCCACATTTGTAATAAAAGGAATAGTTTTTGTTTAAATGCATTATTCCGATTAAAGTCGACTCATTTCTTAGAATACAACGACCTCCTTACTTTTTCGATTGATTGATTGGACTTTATGGACCAAATACTGGACATATGTGTCGGATAACACCGGTTCTATAACTACAGCCTCTTTAGACATATTATAACAAGAGGGAAGGATAGTAAAGGTATTTTGTAGGACGGCACGAGCCAGTTGCAGACACCTAGCGATCGTACAGCATAAGACAACACAGTTCTATTCTACTAGAATAAAGGATAAACGTTTAATAGGACTAATGGTTAACGATGATATGGATCTTCAACAATTGTTTCTTTAAATCAGGACCATAGAAAAAATATTATTATTTCACATGCATTTAGAGATTTCCTGAAATTGAATTATAAATTAATATTTGTTTCATGATTTATCATGTTTTCATTTTTTGTGTCTTATTATCACTTGATTTAAATCAATTATTAATAAAAACCAGTTCCATATTCTTAAATGTAAACAATCACTCAACCTCCCTACAGTGACAACTTTGTAAATCTAATCTCCAAAGATCGACTTCGGATTGCTCCTTCCTTAGTCCAACAACAACCACTTCATTTTTCCATTCTTTCCCTTCATCCTGCACACCATGGTCACTCTACAAATTTTGACTCCTCCCTACAGTGCTTTTTACAATATTAGGTCGCAAATTCTATTGGTGTTGGTGTCAATTCCGTCCATAAGTAAATTGTTATTGCTTCTCCGTTCATTGACTTCAAGTTCTTCAAGTCCGTACCATTGCGGTATCCTTCCGATTCCGTGCTACATTGTTAAGTTCACGTCTACGTCAGTGTATTTGTGGTTTGTACCTCTCATTTGTAATGCACAACATGATTTAGTGTGTCTGAAGCGACAAACTAAATATTGAACCTTCTGCTATTGCCTACTAAGCGGAACATTTACTTCGAACGAATTATTTGTTTACATATATTTAGAGGATCATGAGCCTATGATTATGGAAATTAAGAATTCGGGAATCAAAATTAGTGGAGATTCCATAAAAATAAGATTATAGCAAAATGTGGAAATAAATTTGCCTTACACGTCAAACGGAATTGCCCGGTATCGAAAAGTTTTATTGAATGGCACCAATAGCATCGCAACAATGGTAAAAGTAACCAGAATCAATCTGCTGGTTCACGTTGCTTCAATTGTAGCAACTTTAGCATATTGCAAAAAAATTGCAAAACCCAAAATAAAAATGTTAGTCAAGGAAGGCTGAATGGACAATGTTTGATTTACAAAACTTTTTTTAGCAAATGCTGTCAACCAAAACGATGGGTACGTGGAATCTGAAGCTTCTACGCATACGCCCATTTGAAATGATTGGCCCACAGAGATCACCGATGCAGTGTACAGTGTTGTTGTGGTTTCAAATAACTCATAATTGAAAGTAACTTGATGTGATAGTAAAAGGAAAAATCCAGAAAGTGAATGTTAAGAACAAATAGGAAGTAATAGGATGGGAATAATATTAAGTTTGGCAGGACGAATGTAAAGTCTTCAATAAATTTGGAACTATAATTGCAACCGCAAGTCTAATAGGAAAACATACATACTAAACCAACCACAAGCATTAGCAAACCTAATTAAAGGAATTCCCAAAATGGATTTATGGCACCGAAGACCGGGTCACTTAATTTCTGGTGGCAAGAAAAAATTAAGTGGTATTATATCTGAGGGCACACTTAATCATTCTGACAGCACCTGTTTTGCATGCATAAGAGACAAGTAGACACGTAAACCATTTAAATAATCTGAAACATATACCATATAAGTTCTTTTCTTACAAATCATTATTTTTTTGTTAAAATCAAAATTCGAAGTTGCAGCAGAGTTCAAGAATTTGGCGGAGAACCAAAACTAGGAAGTCTAGAAAATGTTTGTGAAACGACAATAGAGGCGAATACATTAACCAGGTTTTCGTCAACGTTCTATGAAAAGTTGGGATATGTCACCAGACCAAAATTCCATAAACGCCGGAATAACATGGAATCGCGAAATAATGAATCGCACGATTGTTGCGAAAGTGAGATGCCGGATTATGTAAAGAGTTCTTCGCGGATTCAGTATCGACGACATTGTTAACAATCAATCGACATTCAACACGAAATATTAAAGACTACTTATGTAACAACTGAAAAGACCTGAACGGGCCAAAAACCCAACCTAAAATATTTTCATTCTCTATCTTCGTCCATATTAAGTTGACTAGCTGTTTCACATCTTCTCGGACGACCAGGGACTTTGCCTTCACTGTACATTTGATGTACGTTTTTCAATACTTTATAATCGGGAAAGCGTTCCCCACTTGGATATCTTCTCTGGTATTCTCTTACTACTGCTCAGGCTTTGCCATTATATAAGCCATAAATGAAATGCATTTCTGCATAATCGCGGTGGGAATAAGCCACATAGTTTATTGTCGTTTTAGTTATAAACGTTCGAGTATGTATGTATGGAACTACTAACATGAATCACAAAATGTTTTTCTTTTTATACCACAAATTTTGTTTAATTCGGGCTGTATTTGCTTAAAACAATTGTTATACTTTAGTTTACCATTGTATTCATCATTTTGTTTTATTTCACTTAAATCAAAAAAAAAAGTATTAAAGCAGTTTGGTTTATTATAATCTAAAGTTGATCCTTCCACTACAAAATAGGAGGCGACAATTTTTTTAAATGATCAACTACACAAGTCATCGGTCAAAACCAAATTAATGGAAAATTTTAAGATGATAGATATTGGCAGCAAAGTATTGTCGTGAAATATCGATTTCACAGGACTGTGTCGAAGGAATATATGAATCAATTAGGGGCAGTATACAAATTAAATATTGCAACTATTCAATATGAGTTGATGGTGTTGTGCAACGCCGATGGAGCTAAATGTGAAACTCTCCAAATCAATGTGTCCTAGGACAAATAACATATAATAAACATAAGAAATCTCCAATGTGACCAAAAGAGGGATGTGCCATATCAACAAGCAGTGCGAACCGTTCTGTTTGGATCTCAAGTTTCTCGACCACAGATTAACAATACAGTCATTAATGTAAGCAGATTCAATAATGATCCCAGAAGAACGCATTGGTTGGTAGTGAAAAGAATTCTGAGGTATTCAAAGGGAACTCAAAGCGCTCTAATTTTGCGTTTTCTAAATTAATAACTTTAAGTATCACTGGTTACTGTGATGCTGATTGGGGCAGTGATGACGCCGAGCGCAAATCCATCACCGGTTATGTTTCCATGCTTGAAAATGGAGCTATATTTTGAAATATTAAAAAACCGCCAACGTTTCACGTTATCTACAATGGAAGCAGAATACATGACGGTGGCATCTGCAATTCAGGAAGTGCTCTAGGTTAAAACACTCGCAAAGGAGCTTATGACAACCTCAGGCCACGGCTTCACGCGTCATGTATTGAGACAACAAAAGTGTAATTAATCTGGCATCATTAAATGTTTTCATGCCGGAGAAAAACATATAGATTTCAGGCACCTTTTTCTAAAATCATTATCAAAACCTAATATGCAATTATTTGTATAAAACGCGTCGAATAAACAAAAATCATCTATAAATCTACCGTTAATTTCAATTAAATTATCGGTACTTCTTACTCCAAAACATTTCCTAGTACACACACATCCATACCTACATAACTATTTTTTAAATGTAAAATTATTATTGTAACTTACTTGTACATACATTTAATTCAAAATATGGCTTTTGTCCGAATTTCAAATCCGCTCACTGAATAATCAACTATATATTTCAATTATCCACACTCAAAAAATCTATTTTATTAATAATAAACGGAAAATTTGAACAATTTTTTTAATATTAAACGTACAATGAAAATTTCATTATAACCGATGTAAATACAAAAATTATTACGAATTTCTCATCGTGCAGCACCAAAACAAACGAAATAAATTCGAACTTCGAAAATCAAAAAATAAAAAATTCATTTGACATATAAAATCATAACAGTGTACCAGTTCCAGTTGTTAAAATAAAAACAAACATGGCGTTGCTACTACGAATGACAGCCCGGTTAAAAAATAAAAAATTATTAAATTGTAGTGAAATAACGCGAAATTTTTCTAATAATGGTTATCGTTATCAACGCAATACCATAAGTGATTTATCTAAATGTGCAATAATAGTGGGTGGTGGTTTATTTGTGTACACGATAGTGAAGAAAAATACGTCCACGGTTCATGCCTTGAATTTGCGTAAATCAAAGGTAGGTGAGCGAACACATTTTTTTGTCTAGTTTTATGTCTTAAAATGTGTTGAACAGATACGAATTAATGTTGAAGGTTATTCTATGATTCGTAGACATATAGAATTCGTTATCTTTATGAATTGACAATCATATTTTGTATCAAAAAAATTCTTGTGAAAATGTGTAAGTAATTTCATGTAATAAAATTTATTGACTTTTCGTGCAATTGGCGTTGTTGTTGTAGTGTTTGACAGATAGTTTCCAATTGGATATTTGCCTATTTTGAAAATTAAAAAATTTCGTTGATCACACACTAATCGCGAGGAAATTTATTTTTAGAATATGGTTTCTGTGAAAATATTTAATTTGTTTATTTATAAAAAAATACAGTAATGAAGTAAACGCAAAACATATTGTTGTGATATTACTCGTGTGGTTTTATGTATTTATCAGTGTCGTGTGATGAGGTTAGTTTTAGATAATTCTCGGAAAAACAGATTATGATTCGCTTGGAAGGTATTTCATTTTTTACATTGACATGGGTTTTTCCAAAAATTATTTCTTCGTTGTATGATTCGATATTTATTAAGTTATTATTTATCAGCTATCCGGTTTTCATGAAATTGGCTTTATCTGTAGTCCACATCAGATAAAATGAGGTTTTTTTATTTGGACCATTATGCAGAGAGATCACTAACTGTAAGTATACTGTATTTATGAGTATACGTAAAAGTATCACTTAAACTTGAGTTTCCTCCAACTAAGTGCCTTGTACCTATTATTATGCAGAAGCTTTATATTATTTTTAGAGAATATCTAGAGAACAGCTGGTCCCACATCATCCTAATTTTCTATAATTGCATACTTATTACGAGAAAGTAGAATTAGCTTCACTAGATATATAAAAATTTAAAATCGGTTTAAATTAAAATATGTAGCCAACGATCATGATTAATTTGTTATGTAGTTAGTTATAAGCTATTTTACATGTTTTCGTGAACGTATCTGAACCCGGGAAATGTGTAATAGCGGAAATAGATATTCCATAGTGGCGAGCATTGATGGGGACCCCAACCCTAATAAAACAATTTACCCATACCAGGGAAGGCAACTAAGTTACCTCTCGTTTATAAAACTTGTCACGCTAACTTAAGTGTAGGAAATGGAAAGGATCCTAGTACTCGAAAACTGTCGCTTGTTATATTATAATTTACAACTCAGGAATAGAAAATACAAGCGGTCGCTTGGCCTATTAAAAAAATAATCTACAAAACAACCCGCATCGTTCATATTCAAAGCTTGAAGAAACCGGTAATATATTCATGTCTCTATTTGGCAGATGGTGCAATTATTTTTATGAACAATAAATTCAACTGTAAAACGGTCTTTACCGCTTCCCAATTGATACCGTTAAAATCGAAATATAAATTTAACTAATTGGCGATCGCTGTTATTTGGTAACCAGTATGAACAATTTTAAATAAAATTGTTTAGTTTTTAATATCATCGATGTGGATTTTGTAATATGGTGTATTTTTGGTCAACGACGAGAGGATCGAACTCGGGACCGCGACCATGGTAACATCCAATGATCTACGACCCGACCAATGACCGAAATTAAACATTCGTATGGTTTTTAGCTCAGTTTATGGCCCCTACAAATTTACGAGTCTGTTCAAATAGATTACCAGGACATTTTTATATTTAAATTAATTCTTGTTTCGATAAGAGTTGTCAGATTTGTTGTAGATGATCAGTTTTTAATTGTTGTACCCCTATGCAATTGATGCTATTTAAGTAAGCTTCTCTATGATTCTGGCTATGCTTTTTATTTTATGTGTATTGGTGCTGACCGTATAAAAATACACTCGTAATTCCCACCTTCATTCGTAGAGATTGAGAGATTTGATTCATAGAGATTTGAAAATTATGGATTACGTAGCAACTTCATTCGAAAAGTAGCTTGTTTCAAAAACAATGTTTTTGGAATTTTTGTAAATATCAGTTTATTGAAGCACTTAGACTTAGATGGAATGAAGAGAACGGTTGGAGACTATAACGGTACGCCAACAACAACAATACAAACGAACAACATTTATTGTTGCAATGTAGTATAAATTAGAAGAAGCTATCGTTGCCAAATTTTCGAAATTTAATGAATATTCTCCCTGCTTTTTGAAGCCTGTTCCTAAGATTGAAATATTGTCACATAATATGTACGTTAAGAAACTGGGACTCGGCCAGTTTGGGTGAAGTGTCAAATAAAACTAGGTTTTTGAGGCGCCTTTCTTCTTTAATGATACTCAATGTTGTTTTAGACTGAAGATGAAAACTGTGCTTACACTCGTAAATTTTTTCAATGGTATTTATTCTGGCTTAAATTCCAACCGCCGCAGAGTGTTTTTGTAAATTTTGTTCTGATTGAGTGTGAGTATAGACAATTTGGCGATTCACAGGGATCCTCTTGGCCTAATTTTGTTTCTAATGTATATAAATTCATTATTTAACTTAAGATGTATCGGTTATGTAACGGTTTTTGGAAATGACAGCCATATTCTTATTTATCAGTAAGACATGTGGGAATGAGAGTTTATTGATAATGTAAATAGTTTGTATATTTTAAAAAAATAGTTGGTTAATGCGTTTTATGATACGAAATTAGATGCATCTATTCCTTATGGTGAATATTCATGCATTGCGAAAGGATGCGTGGTGTGGCAGAGAAAAATTATGTTTGATTCTAATTTGTATTGTGGTTTTTACATGCAAAAGCTGAACGAGAAATTGAAATTTTCAATTCGTAAATTGTATTTATTTATACTTTATTTCCACCACAGCTACTTTAATAGTATAATACTTTTTACTAATAAAGTATAATATCTCTTCAGTTTACATCACAAGTGGTATAAACCCATACTATAAAACTTTCAACAAAACGTCAACTAGACGTGATAGTGCGTAATCCCATAAGATGTATAAGTTTGTTTTTAATCTGTGCAATATATTCTGGGGTCGAAGTACTCCCAACGGCTATTGGTCCGATTTACTTAGAACCAATTGTACATCAAATATCTCCATGCCATGGAAGGTAAGTCGGCCCATGTGTTCTGCATTGCAACAAGAGGGTCATAGAACAGGGGGGGTCATAGTTGTGTTCATTTTCATCACAAATCTTTATCAGAAGATGAAAATTCCTTTTGCATCCTGCCTCTATCGGAATTCGAACCCGGAACCTCCCTATCCAAACACCAGAGCTTTAACCACTGTGCCGTTTGGTCGGTAAGAGGTATAAGTCCTTTAGGTTTTTAAGGGATGAGTGTTTGTTAAATAATCGGGGAACTAGCGTTTCGTAAACTGACGCGAGGTAACGATGATTTTTTCTCTTGAAGAGACGAATGAACATTTTAATTTTTCTTGGAACGAAAACCGGGTATAGTTTCACACACTGGATGTTGACCACAACATACAGGCTCTATTTTTGTTTATATAATAGAGTCGTTTTCTGAGGCAAAATTTAAAAAGTGTTCAAAGGCTGGTAGGTTGGCTTGTTATTATGAGAATGAGTACCATCTATACAGACACAACACAAAATATAATAAAAACGTCTACTCGTACCTTTTATGCTCTGGTCACTTTCGGAAATAGATCCTCCTGGGAACCCTGAATATAAGAGCACGCGGTATTCTTACTTTGCTAAAGTGGGCGACCTTTTGCGTTGTATATATGTGTTGGCGGTGAAGCCACTTATGTCTGTGTGATCAAAATGTCGAGTTGTTCTCCTCAAAAAGCCTTTGTGAGTAATTGGGACAAAATTGATCATCCTTTTTGCGTATTTTTGAAAATCTCAAAACTATTTTAGGGAATCAAAGATATATATCAATTTATCGTATTATTGTCTTGTGATTTACGTATACATTTCTGGTAAAATAAAGTTGAGTGCTGGTCTCAATATACCTACTCCTACCTGTTTGTAAGGTACATAAATTAATAGCCGTGTTTTTTTACTAGCGCCCGATAGATATATCCGGAGCACTCAATCTTCTAAACTAAGATTTTTCATTCAACTTTTTAGTTAAAAATCGATAAAAAAATATCTTGCTCTACCAATTTAACGGGATATCCATTTCAAAGAGAAATTTTAAATTTGCTTTGTTTTGTACAACTTTTAAACAAAAGCAAACCATTCTCTTTACAAATTTTGACGTAATGTTAATTTTTTGTTTTGTTTTATGATTTCGAGAAACATACAAATTGTTTTTAGTAAAACGTGTATATATATAGGGTGGCTGATACGAAGTGTTAGCAAATCAAAACGCCACAGAAATTTTATTTTTTGATGAATTTTATTGAATCAAAGTAAAAAATGTTCACAAATATTAAAAATTTCGAATTGCATTAAGTTTTCGATTTGGCCACACTTAGCCGCGATTATGGCCTTCAACCGGCCGACAAAGCTATTGCATGCAGCACGAAAGTGGCTCGGCGGTATTTTGGCCCATTCCCGGCGAGCGCTTGCTTGAGATGATCGATACTTTGGTATTTTTCTGTCCCAACCTTGCTCTTCAAAATACCCCAAACCGAGAAATCTAGCTGATTTGCATCCGGTGAATTTCGTGGCCATTGGGCAGTGGAAATGAACCGCGGAACGTTGTTTCTCAGCTAATCTTGATTGACGCGCGTTTTATGACTCGGCGCCGAGTCCTGTTGAAATGTCCAGGCTCTGCGGCCGAAATGTTTTTGTGCCCAAGGCTTCAACGCTCTCTCCAACACATGATGCCGATAAATTTAAGCATTCATCTTGATGCCATATTCCAAAAAAAAAACAAGCGGTGAACGGCTTTTGACCGTTACGACGGCCCAAACCATCACCATCGGCGGCGCTTGGTTTCGAGTGGCAATCCGTTGGTGCAAATTTTCAGTAGAACGGCCAGGCAAGTAAATCCGGTCGTTTTGCTTGTTCACATATTGCTCAATAATGAACGGTGACTCATCGGAGAAAACCAAATTCGGCAAATCGCCACTTTCGTGCAAGCGTAACAATTCCTTTGCTCTTTCCACTCTAACTTTTTTTTGAGCATCGGTGAGACCCTGCGTTTTATGGAATTTCAAGACCTTTAGTCCAAGATGATCTTCCAATATGTGCTGCATTCGTTCGAGCGAAATGTTCGCCTCACGAGCCATTTTTCTGCCGCTACGGCGCGGATTTTGCAGTGCGTTTCGGTCAACCACCATGGCGTTTTGCAATGCTACCAGTATCGTTATAACGATTTATGGTGCGATACACAAACATTTTATTTACATACAGATGTTTTACTGGTTAGCAATTTGCGGAAACAATGGAATGAACTGTCATTAGTGTAAATTTGAGCGCTCTGCCATCACTGGTTTGACAGCAATGACAGTCTGAAGTTGGTAACACTTCGTGTCAGTCACCCGAGTAATATATACTATAATTTGCGTAATTTGTCCTTTTATTAATCTTATGATGAATCAAGCTAGCTTTTTATTATAGAGAAATTTATAATTTTATTAATAAATTAATTTCAAATATTTCGACCTGTTGATTTTCATCAGTGGAAAAAAATGTGTATAAAAGCGACGCCAGTGAATAATAGCTGCAGTTTCAGTAGAAAATTCCCTTCGGCGCCGGATAGTGCACGAATAATAAAACACGGCAACCATAACCTTAAAATATTAGCATTTTTGTATCAAGATTACATATTATTTTTCTTGTGAAAATGTCGAGTTATGAGCCGAATAAGTATCATTTGCGGGGACTTTTGATTTACTTCCGTCGAGAATGGTTTCAAAAGTTTAAGAGCGATGAATTTGATGTGGAAGACATGGAACGTAGCCGAAGGCCGATAGTGTACGAAAACGTGGAATTGAAAGCATTATTCATGCCAAACGCAAGAAGAACTTCCACTTACATTGTAGGAGTGATTCAATAAGCAACTTCACATCGTTTAGAATCAATGGGAATGATTCAAAAGCAAAGGAAATTGGGTTCCATATGAACAGGAGCCGAGAGTAGTTGATCACCGATTTTTTTCATGTTCAATGCTGCTATTGCCAGTCAGAAACAAAAGGGTTTTCTGCATCGTATTCCGATAAACCAAAACAGAATAAATTATGATGATCTTGATTCATGAGTATGTATGTAGCATCAGCTTGGTGTCGTGTATTATGGGTTGGTAAATCCGAACGAAACCATTACTAAGGCTCTCTATCGAACACAATTGATGAGATTGAGCCGAGCACTCAAGGAAAAACCCCATCATTACTCCAGTTGTTCGTCCATATGTTGCGGCGCCGATCAAAACCTACTTGGTAACACTTAATTGGGAAGTTTTACCGCACTCACCGTATTCACCAGACATTACTCCGTCTGACTATCACTTGTTTCGCTCCATGATTCATGGCCTGTCTGACTTCACACCATATGAAGATACCAAAGATTGGGTTGATTCATGTATAGCCTCAAAAGATGAAGTGTTCTTCCGACGTGGTACTCGTATGCTGCCAGAAGAATGGGAAAAAGTAGTGGCTAGCGAATAACAATACTTTAAATAAAACATAAGGTACCGTACTTTCACAATAAATGCTTAATTTTTGATAAAAACGACGGAGACTTATTTGTACACCCAATAAATGAATGAAAAAATTAAAACATTTAGTTAGATACGTATTTATGTTAAGAAGAAATAAACTGATTCATTTTAATTTATTTGGAATTGTTCAGAAAATCAATAATTTTAAATATTGGGCGCGTATTATTTTTTGTCAATTTAGAATTTCGTTTGAAATCGGATATACCAAATTTTTAAAAAACGTAATAAGTACCTTTTTTCGTTATGTGGGGATAATTTAAATTAGTCGTATTTATTGGAGAGTTACTAATTTATTTTTAGACGTTAAGGAAATATTTTACGTTCTACTAAATTTATAGAAAATGTGGTATGTATTGACAACATATCGCGCACTAATTAAATACATAAGTCAATAAATTTTTTAAGTCATTAAATTATAAGTAAGAAATAAATGTAAACAAATTGAATCATTGACTCCAACATACAAACTTAACTAGCAAGATTAAAATTTTAAAAACTTCTAATCAAATCCTCCTTTCAATTTTTATATATTTCTCTCTCTAATCTTAAACGCAAAACAATTCGCGTCTAATAAATTTATATTTTTTATACAACTCGTATGTGTTATGTGTCTGTCTATTACAAATAAGTATTTATACCTTCAACTATACGAGTATGTATAGAAATACAATTAGAATAGCATAAAATCTAGAATAATTATTCATTTCTAAATAATAGTAGGTAAATGAAAAAAAAAAATCATCTCCTCCAGGGTTATCATATCTCAATTCACATATATTTTTTGTATACACACTTAAGATGATTTTTGTATTACTACGAGTATGACTGCAAGGAAAATAAATTAGCCTTTGCAAAATGCAAATACAATAATTTATTATCAATTAAATGTATATCTATTTGATAGCAAAGAATCTTCAATGTATTATTTATAGTTACTCGTATGTGCAAAAAAATATATTTAATTGGTAATAATCGGCGAGGCGTTTTTATTGATTAAAATCTATTTAATTAGAACAAATAATTTTATTTCATGTTTCTTTTATTGATATGATAAAGAAATTGAGGAAGAAACCTTGTAGAAAATTAAATTTCTTATGCCTTGTTTTGATTATTCACATTTTACAAATATCGACACAAAACCGTTTAATTTTAAAGACAGTTCTCGTGTTATTCGTAATACAAACCAATAAATTGTTTTCCTTAAAGTCAATCTCCCACGAAATTTTTACATGACAGTTACAAATCAGTGTATTTCAATTACTAATGCGTGTAAAGATATTTTCCGCCCTTTGTAAATGAGTACCGAGTACATACATGATCAATAGTGTTACGATCATAAGAGAAAAAACATCGAGATGGAATTGGGATTATTTTTACAAGTATACAGATTAATGTGACCATATGGGATTTTTTCTAATTTTATTTGACAAATTAGGTTGTCAAACAAAATTTGTATCTATGTTATTGGGTGTTCCTTTGATTTATTTCAATGTTATGCATCACCATGTACTCGTATGTATGTGACACTATTGTAGGATTCAGTCTTTAAGCCAAAGTTAAATTAATCGGTATTTTCCTTCCTTCCCTTTACTTCAGAAATTCCATAGGAAAACGATAAAAAATAGGAAATTTTGCCCTAATCTGCCTTTGATTTTGATAAAAACGCGGTGATTCGGGAATTTTGAAATCTATATCTACATACCAAATCTATAGGTGCCGATTATAAACTCGTCGGATTGACCGCGGAGGGAATTTTATTCGGATTTGACGTTTGACGTATTATTGAATACGTCGAATGAAAAGTGAACGAAAGATTTAACTAAACTGTCGGTTTAACTAAACTCTGATTTAACTAAACTGTCAATTATAAACAAAATAAGTTTAACGAACCGAGTTCAGTTTGAAAAATGGGGTATTTTCGTTAATTCATTCCTCAGAAAGAATAGAAGGAATAGAATATTGATCACGTGACCTAAGAGCATTCCGAACGAAATGTAATAAAATAACATACATTTGGCAAGCAATGCGTAACGTAGGATGGAAAAAGCGAACCGCGAAATAGTTGGGAGTGCTTCGGCCCCAGAACAGATGGCATAGATTAAAACATAAAAAAAACTTATTTAGTCAGATTTACTTTGAGATGAGATTAGCAAGTGACTTGACTACTCTTATTCTAAGATGTATCATGAGACAGCATTGTTCAAACTCTAAAAATACTTAAAAACTCCAGTGGTAAAAATATCTGACTAGCAGAAAATTGTTAGAAAGAATGAAACAGGATTTTGGGGTAGATACTCGATCGTCTAGGAAGCAAGCAATTGGCTAGCCGAAATTGTGGCTACTCAATCAATTTTACCATGGAAATTTGAATATCAAATTATATTTTTTATAAAATTTTTGTCTATTTTCGCAATTGCATAATAAAACAACTCATAAATTTTTCTGTTCATTTTATGAAGCCGCAAATCTTACTATGCATTCGCAAAAAAAAACAAAAATTGTTTGAAAAATATAATTTGAAATTCAAATTTCCTTGGTGAAATTGATTGAGCAACCAGTATTTCGGCTAGCATATTACTTGCTTGCTAGCAAAAAATATCAAAAGTTGCATAACGCTAATATCAAAAGTTGCATAACGGGTTTCAATAAACCTATTAAAAAACGTTGCAATTGTTCAAAAATAAAACTGTACGAATAGATTCAAATAACCAGTCAATTTATGGGTATTTGGAAACCGTTTAAAAACTTTTACTACATAGTGTCATCAGGGTTTCATAAAACTCGTCCAGAAACGTTTCAATTAATCGAAATTGAAGACATGATGGAGCCGTTTCAAAAAACTTAGTTATATAAACTCTTAAATTAAACCTCGCTTGTGGATTTTCTTACGTCGGTTTTGTTTACGAGTTTGATGTTCCTACTGTTCAGACAGTCAGAAGAAGCGAGGCGTTCTCGATACTGGGATGCCATTTCTGTATTAATTCGTTATCGCAACGAACTCTATGTGTTTTTATTTTCTCATAAAGATCCTCAAGGATCCTCATCCATGCCATGATGTATTATTTAATTTTACTTCTATGTCATTAAACCCTTTTCTTCGTAGGAAATGTATGGAGAATAATACGAAACAATGGTGGCATTGGTACCAGAATTTAACGGGAAATAGTACAGGAAATATTTCTCTATATTTAATACCAATTTACACGCATGATAAAAATTAAACCAACAATCGAGAATAAGTTCACATATAAATTACTCTAATAACTGGGAAATTTACAAAAAAAACTCATGCAGTTTACCAATAAATTTTTATTTTTATAAAATAACTTCATTAACATACTCGTAACAAGTCTACCTCACACATAAAAAAAGCGTAAGATATTTTCGTGTTTCCCCCTAATAATTCACTAGTGTCTTTTAACAGTTTCTTATTCTAAGAACTACTCATCTTCCTGTAATAATTATAATTAAAAATCAGACCGAATGGTGTTAATAAATTTCCATTTAAAAGATTTTTTTTTATTGTTTTGCCTACAATGATTTGTTGTCATGTTAAACGAATCTCCATAACTAATATTTACAATCTATTGTACATTATGGACAATATCCTCTGCATAAAGACCTTCAATTAATCAGCAAATATATAAAATTGTGTTATTGCTGAAGAAAACAAAACAAAACTATCCATATAGTCGATCGTTTGTACGACAAAATATTTTTATTTTTATCTTTTTAATGAAAAATAAATAAATTATAAGATGTTATACCGACATAACTTGCGAGGAATAATGTAGCGCACATCATACACGCTCGATGGATCTAATTTTTTTTTGTTGGTGGGAAGCCTGTCATGTTAGTGTTTTAGATAATAAAAATAAAATATGTCAGATTTGTAGATCGACTATAACATAAAAACGTACCTACAGCTCACCATTGAATATGCTTATGGGTACCAGTTTTAAGTGGGTTGAACATTTTTACCACTCAGTTGCGTTGATTATATAGAACAGTTTATTAATTATTGCAAAGTAATTAATTCAAATCATATTTTATAGTATATGATGTGTAAGTTGCGAAGATGCTTTAACATATTTATACAGAGAATATCACAAATGTATTCTTTAGCCAATTATTCCTTTTATTGCAAATGAGCTAGAATAAGACTTGACAGAATCGTTTGACCTTTTGACAGGCGCATCTAATAAAAACTTGAGTCGACAGTTTTAGATAACGTCGTTATACATTATCGCTGAGTCACTACATTTTGATGTCTCTGTCTTGCTAGTTTCTAGTACTCGTATGTACACATAATATGGTTAAAATTTTTTTCTTTTAGTTGATGGTTTCTAATATCAAAATCCCCTTTACTTTGTAATAGTGTGGTAAATGTATTTACTACAATTCGCTTGCAAACTGCCCTGCTGCTCGTAGTATGGCATTTAAGTCTAAAGTTTCACAACGATCAGTCGCTTGGTCTGGGATCTGCCAAGTCATACACATATACACACCGAGATTTTTAAAAATGTCGAGGTCAAAAATTTTCATGATTACTAGTAAAGAAAGTTAAATTTATAAAAAATTAAAGTTAAATTTTATTCTATAATATAGGATCCTGTTTCTCAGGATCTAACTAACTAGAAATAAATTAAAATTATTCCTTATTATTAATTTAAGTAAACATGTTTTTCGAACGTAGCATTATAAATACAAAAAATGTCTATAGAAGTGGCTATTCTCGACTTTGAGAAAGGCCTAGTACCGGAAACTGTATATGGCCTCTAAAATGAGAGGCTTCATATGGTGGTATCTGAAAATAATAATTCGAAAAAAGCAAACCCTTTCAGTAGCTTAACGATTTGAACGAATAGTCTAAACTAAATGATTCTTCCCATCTCTATTATTTATTTTGCTGAAATATGAGTTGGTCAAATCTCTCTATGGGATATGTAGCCCTATCCCATAGAGAGATTTGGCCAACTCATATTTCCGGTTACATAATCGGTTATCTTCGGATTCATGTATGATTGGTACATTGACACCTAACCAGGTTCGCGAGCTGGTGAAAGAAGTATGCTCCTGCTGGATGAGACATACTGGCATGCGGGAAGGGAGATGATCTCATTTTCCTTCTATTTTTAAAATTTTACGTTTTTTCCATGCGGTCACCTAAATTTGTACTAACCCAAAGAACGTTTGCTTGACGTTGATTGTGTTGTTGTTGTCGTATTATCTCCCTCCCTCTCGCTTTGCATACTAATTTGCTAGAGTCAAAAATACTAATTCCCAAGGTTTTAAGTCCTCATATTTAAATTTGTTTGCCAATGTTTGGGCATTTATCATCAGTTTGGACATCAAGCTTTTGGTCGGCTTCATTAGCAAGAGTGGTAGTTTAGAGTTTTCCTGCAGGAGTCAGATAACAAGGATGATGTTGATTTTTAAAATGATGATGTGATTCCTTACTGATTGTAAGTTGATTTCTTACTGACATGTATTTTATAATTTTTTTAATATTTTTTTTTATAAAAGAAAGTATTAATTGTCCAGTGGATTTAATGTTCTTTGAAAGTCAATTAATACCTCCCTTTTCATTCACGCACACACCACCCATTCACACAATTACAGTTTACCACCTGCACATTGCAAGCTCCATGTCAACCTGCACCCTGACATGGGTACGGTGGACCGGCACTGAATTCTGCACTCCAGCAGATGATTTTACTATAGTTGTGTTTATTTACAAGTTTTTTCAAGTTTTATTACAGAATAAGATTTGTTTCATTGATGCTTTCTTATTGTACAGTTGAATATTTATTATTATTTATTTGTTTAAAAACTATTGTTTTGTTACTAATTATAACGGATTAGGGAAAATATTCGTGGCCTTTTCTGGGTGACAGTGAAACAAAGAATTTTATTATTTCAAATGAACTTTATTAAACCAAATATGTGCCATTTCGATCGATGATCTTTGCTATTTTTCTGGTAGAGCCATGATCCCATCACTGTAGAATTTCAGTAGTTTAGAGGCGAAAAATCGAGACAACTCATTTTCGCAGGGCTCTTTTGAATTTAATGTAAAATCATTAAGATGGTTCTGCATGGACCGGAACAAATGGTAGTCCGATGGTGCAAGGTCAGGACTATATGGTGGGTGCATCAAAACTTCTCAGCCAAGCTCTCCCAGTTTCTGCCGGGTCATCAATGATGTGTGTGGTCTAGCGTTATCATGATGGAACACAACGCCCTTTATGCTGCTCAATTCTGGACGTTTTAACTGACTTGCTTGCCTTAAACGCGTTAGTTGCTGACAGTAAAAATTAAAATCAATCGTTTGGTCCGATGGCAGTACCTCATAATGCACGATTTCTTTCCAATTCCACCAAATACACATCACCTTTCTTGGCATCAATCCTGGTTTTGATACCGTTTGGGAGGCTCCATCTCGTTTCGTTCATGATCTCTTTCGCACAACGTTGTCGTATCTTATCCACTTTTCATCACCAGTAATCATTCGCTTTAAAAATGGCTCGATTTCGTTCCGTCCATTAAATTTTTAACTGATTATTCATATGGTACCCAAACGTCACGCTTCTTTTTTGTATCCAGCCGTTTTCAAATGGTTTAAAACTGTTTTGTGATCAACATTCGATAATCAATTATTGGTAATAGTTCTTTACCAATTGCATGGCTGCTTATATGCCAGACTTCTTCATTTTGCTACATGATTTCATCGACTTTTCCAGTGATTGGTCGACCAGAGTGAGGTGCATCTTTGACATCCATATTTCCAGAACGAAAGCGCTTGAACCATTTCTTTGTTGCTGATTTTGATAAAGCACCTTCTCCATAAACAGCACAAATTTTTTCGTAAGCCTGAGCTGCGTTTTTACCTTTGTCGTAATAAAATTGTAAAATATATCGATGTTTTTCATTATTTATCTCCATGTTTAAAATGTTGTAACTTTTTATTCACTTTACCGATTTTAATGTTTTGTATGTCAAAATACAAGTTAAATGTCACCTTTCAAACACACATAAGAACCGATACGATCAATATGGTTACTGAGATATATGAATGTAAAGTCATCTACCGGGAAAAAGTCCAACAATTCTACAGGACATCAATCGTAGCAAATATTTTCATGCCATTTGCATACAGAAGTCAGTCGGCAAATTCGTAACAATCAAGTACAACGTTTATGAATAACGAGAACAGCCACAGTCTTTTATGATTCTTTTGTTTCACTCCTGAGAATGCACGTAACCAGCGGGAAGACGATTAATTAATTTTACGAATTACCAACGATCCAAAAGGTGCGCATGCCATCATCTGACGGAAATAGGATTTATATATGGTCGCGAAAAGATGCATGATTTGTAACTGTTGATGCCAGAAAGGATAGGAACAGTATATAGCCCAATGAGAAATGTTATTCCGGATTGTAAAATTCCATTAGCCATGATTCACAAATGATGATGCCGTCATAGTTGTAGTTATGCAAGTCCATGAGGAACGGTTTGTTCTCACGGCGAATGCTTGTGGCATTGTGGTAATAAAACGACGTGAATGCGACGTGAATGCGATTGTTGCGATTTATTGTTCTGAGTGTACTGGTGTAGCTTCCGCTGCAGATTTTCTAGGATCCGTGGAATAGCGGTTCAGATATTGGTGTGTATTTTTCGAATTTGAGAGAGGTGCAAAATGATATCGTGTTTGCCATCGCAAATTTGATTTTGAATTGATCAAGGGACGAGCACATATATCACTGGGCCAGATTTACATAGACATCTAACCTTTGGATCTAGATCATTGTCTACTCCCACTTTAAAACATACTTAATCCATTAAATTATACCTTTAAACAAATTAATGTAATTAATGCCTCAAACAATTAATTTCTAATTAGTCAACTGTCTAATGTACAAGATGCGCATCATCCTACCTCGGTAGGTCATTCACCACACTGTCAAATTTTTCTTTAAATTATCGCACTCCCATTTGTTGTGAATTTTGGACAGTATGGATTTTTCCTTAAACTTAATTTAATTTTATCAGTAAAGGGCGTTCCATCTGTTGCTTTTTTTACGTCCAAAAAAAATATTTATTGTGCGGTGGCAACCCGGAGGATCGACTGATCGTCGTAGAGGAAAGACGTGTTTTTGTCTCTCCTTTAAATAAATTATTATTAATATTTTAATTCAAATCAGTTTAGGAATGTGTAGTGTGAGAGTGATGTGCTATTTTTGAGTGAGTTTTGTTCTTTAGAAGTTCACCTGTTAATACAGGTGAATTGAGACAGTTATTATGAAAATTACGTTCAACACATATACAATCAGAGAAGTATCTTTTTATTTTAATTTTCATTCTAATTATATAAAAGTTAATTATTTATTATTGTTATTCTTATTATAACTATTTACATATATGTGAACGGTAATTTATAATCCCCTTTGTATGTACTTAAGTACATAAAATATTGGCACCCGAGAAACCAAAATTTGAAATTACAACAGATCGAATTGTAGCTTACCCAATAAGCGAAAATTTGTATACTCAAAATGGGTTGCCACCGTATTGTGACAAAAATGACTTTTTGTGGAATAATATAAATTGATAAATATATAAAATGTTAATGAAAGGAGGAAACAGTTTTCTGCCACGGGAAATTTATCATTTGAGATGAAATATGTTGGATTGTGTTATCCATTTGGGTTTTTATTTAAATTTAATTACATTTTCATAACTTATTTTTATAACTTTCACTTACTTTAAACAATTCTATAAATTGAAATTTTGTCGAAAGTCCTGATTTAAAACAATAAAGTTGTCGGCAAATATAATTCAATTTATTTTTATTATTATTTAAAATTTATTATTTATTTATTTTTTTTTTTTACATACCGGAAGGTCAGGGAAGATTGTGATTGCAACATTCTTGATCAGGGGGTCTATTTAATTACTTACGCTTTGAGCATAAACTCAATACAATCAAATATGTTAACGATCCAAAAACTTTTGGCTGTGGAATGTTGTTTTTCGACGATCTTTCTGGTTGAATTCAGGTTATGTTTTAGTGAAGTTGTGTGAATGTTAGATATAAATTAACCCTGCTTTTAGTTGGATGAATTTAAATATAGGTAGCTGAATGACAATACCGAGTCAAAAAATTTTTTTTATTTTGATTTTTGTATT
This sequence comes from Nephrotoma guestfalica, assembly GCA_963691935.1. Classification (NCBI taxonomy): domain Eukaryota; kingdom Metazoa; phylum Arthropoda; class Insecta; order Diptera; family Tipulidae; genus Nephrotoma; species Nephrotoma guestfalica. The sequence continues at coordinate 134,206,158 of OY829914.1, read as the reverse complement.
TTTTTATTTTTTATTTTGACATTATTGACGTAATATTTAGGTCATCATATGTATGATAATACTGCCGTGTCATTACGAACGTGAAGTCCCTCGGTTAGATGGTGTTGGATGGAAAGATAGGACAAAATAAGGTTACAAGCAGTATGTGATGAGATGACCCATAGATGTGAATTAAATAACCTAACCAGTCTAGTAGGACTGATACCGAATACATATGATAAATATTAGTATCCTTTAGCTCAAACACAACTAACTTACATTAATTAACTAACAAACTCTAATCTAGAGTGTGAATTTAATTGAGACTAACATTCCAATATATTTAAGTAGTTAGAAAATGACTTTGCTGCGGTTCGCCCTAGTCGTTTCTGTGACTAACATCCTTTCCTAACTAACCTTATCTGTTAAGGATGCAGGCAGGGCCTGGGCCCGCATGATGCTGAAATATTATTCGCATTCAGATATGATTTGTTATTTGATTGTTGATATTTCAGGATTATGGTAACGTACCTAGAATCGCCGTTATGGCTGGCCTGTACGCCTCTATCATATCATATCATATCATATTGTGCGGTGACAACCCGAAAATTTTTTGGCAAATGAAAGTCAAAACTATGCGATTTTTAGTCATGTGTTCGTTTGCAACATCAACGCGTTTTGGATATCCAAACTTATTACGAAAATGGTCGTTCGGTACGTCTTACAGAGCTTGGAATTCGCAAAATTTTTGAACGTTTTGAAGAAACTGGATCAGTTACAGGTCGTAGAGCATATGAACATCATCGTCCAGTTCGTACTCGTGAAACTTTAACAGCTGTAAGTGAAAATGTTCGTGAAGAGACAAGCATCTCTTTGAGGTGCCGTTTACTACAATTAAACGTGCCAGTAATCACTTTACATCGAATTTTACACAAGCATCCTTAGAGAATTCAAATAGCTCAACAATTGAAGCCAGGTAACCACCAACAACGTCGCCGTTTTATTGATTAGTTGCTTGAACAAACTGAGCGTTTTTAATTAGAAATTCTAATGTCAATTGAGCACCAAGATCATGCAATTGGACACCGTTAGATTATTTTCTTTTGAGGTTTGTTGAACAGTAAAGTGTATAGCAATGATACACAAACAATTCAAGATATTAAGAACAACAACATTTGAGCTGAAATTGAAGTTATTGAACTGCCTTTACTTCGAAAAGTGGCCAACAATTTTAATGTTCGGATGCAGGTCTATAACAGGAGCCATGGTGGTCACATGAATGATGTTGTGTTCCATACATAAATGGCATAGTACCAACTTTAATTTTCTATAAAAAATTGGATTTCCAACATACTAGTGTTTTTTAAATATAAAAACAAATAACAGATTGAACACCCTATATCTAGCACTACCATGCCGTAAAATATGATCATGGTTTATGCCATGGTTTGTGCCATGGTTTGTCAGTTTCTATCGGTATGTATATGGCTGGATACCTGTACCCATAATATCTCGAGAATTGTTTGTGTGAGTGTGTTTTTCTTGTCAATCTTATATTTTGAATTTGGAGAATTGAAACGCTTTTGGGACTTGGGTGTCAAAAGAATCGAGTACTCGCCATAGGAAATCACCCAAAAATCTACCCTACATGGAGAACTGCCTTTTTCATTATTTCCATAAGCTTGTGTATTATATCGTTTGAAGGGTCTTGGATTAAACAAGAAATTTTACAATACCTTATTTTAGTTCAAAAAATTCACCGTTCTGCCGCTGTGGGCAAATTGTTCATTATATTACTCATTCCAATCTAATGATGTATTATAAAGTTTAAAAGGCCTTAAACCAAATAATAGTGATAATACTCAACTTATTACTCAGTAATAATACTCATTAGTTGAAAAATCTACCGGTTTGGCGCAGGTGACTAATTATTATTTTTATACGTACGTATATCAGTAAAACGACCTTGAAGTATATCACAAATTGAACTGAATCTTCTTAGTTTTCAAAACTACCGCTAGGCCCTGGAGGCAGGGTTCCTTTTTTCGTGGCATGACGTTTGAAAGGTTTGGGCCAAGCAATAAATTTATTATGAGTACTATGAGTACATATTCACCGCTTTGGCGCTGTATCTCTCTATTTTATGATACGCTTATCATTGAGAAGTTCATGAAGAATGACAACATAAATGAAATTCCTATTACGGAAATAGATTTTATTATCAGCATTTTCCTTTTTTCTCATTCCGATATAATCGTCAGGTATATCTTTTGAAAGGTCTAGGGCCAAACAACAATTTGTTATCAACAACTTAGTTCACAACTACACCGCTGTTAGTAAATTTTTCATTTATTATAAAATATTCATGTGTCGTTACTATTGAAATCTTAAAAGTCGTTAATACTCAAAACTACTGCTATGGCGCTGTACACAACTACATTTTTCTTATTCCGCTTTAACCATGTAGTATATCGTTTGAAAGGTTGTGGATCAAGCAATAGTTTCGTTATCATCACCTTAGTGCAAATATTCACCATTTTGGCGTGGGGGTAAATTATTAATTTATTACAGGATATAAATACTTATCTGTTTTAACGAAGATCGCATTTTTAACTTAAGCGCCTTATAGGCCTTATCGGCAAATATAATTTCTTTTATACCGTTTGTGAGGTTTCGTTTGAAAGGTCGTGAACCTCTCTATTCGACAATTTTGCTGAAGCTGTTTGTTTTAATTCCGACATAATCATGTGATATATTATTTTGTAGGTTCTGGATCAAGTACAATTTTTGTTATGAACATTTTAGTTCACAAATACCCCGTTTAGGCGCTGGTGGTAAATTATTCGTTCATTATAGAATATAAACGTGTCGTGTCACCGTTAATCTCTTCAAATGCCGCAAAACTACACATCGCTTGCTTGCTCATCAAACCAGAAAATTAAAGTTAAAAATTAAAATATTATAAATTGCTCTCCTGAACTCTATTTATAAATAAATGTATATAGGGTGTCCCAGAATTGGACGATCAAACGAATCAGAGTGATAGAGGAGCTCATTTCCTACAAAAACAGCCAAGTAAATTTATTTGAATTGTGCAAAAGTTGGTGTAAAAGTTATTCCATTTTTAATGTTGAATCGCGTGCACACGCACTAAAAAATTAATTTAAAAAAACCAAGAATTATTTTGTTTAACTTTCTTTTTTAATACGATCTAGAAGAGCGTGCCTTTCCAATAACTTCATTTTTGTAAGCTATATTATCTTCTGTCAAATAAAAACAATGGTTTTGTAAAGTTTCCTTGTTTTTATTTGACAGAAGATAATATAGCTTACAAAAATAATGTTATTGGAAAGGTACGCTCTTCTAGATCGTATTAAAAAAGAAAGTTAATCAAAAGAACTCTTTTTTTTAAATTAATTTTTTGGTGGGTGCGCACGCGATTTGTCTAAAAAACAGTAAAAGTGGAATAATTTTTGCAACGTCAACAATCCGAAAAACTTTACTTGGCTGGTTTTGTTGGAAATGAGCTTCCCTATCACTCTGTTTCGTTTGATCGTCCAATTCTAGGACACTCTGTATACATAATGAAGAAAAATATTCTGGGAATATTTCGCTTTACAAAACAAATTTTTTGCTTAGAAATTTTTGATTTTGCTACGTAGATTTTCCGAGTGGCATTTATTAAAATGTAATCATCGCGCTTATTTAAATGTAAACCTGTAAGATCCCGCTAGTTGTACTTTCATAATTTACAGATCGATATCCAAGCATGAATCTAAATCTATAATTCTTAACTCACCCACGCTCTACTTAAAATTGTTAATAAATTTCAAAAATTATTTTATTGATTATATATCTAAATTGTGCAAAATGAATACAATAACATCGAAAATACTTGTAATCTGCAATTTATGAATATGTAGTTTTAACGATAGTGTGAATCACTAATTTAAAGATATTTATCTAAATCGACACGAATCAGTTAAATATCCTTCGAATACCTCTGCAAGTAATGTGTTCACTTATTCATCCGGACGTTGATGTATGTTATTGAATTTTCTTATCTCATTAAATATTAATTTTTATGTGATGATCGAAATCTCTATAAGGCCATGTTAATCAATTTGCGAGATCACCCAAAAACACATTTTTTATATACTCGTGCATATTACGATCTTTTCTTCCCACTTTCTTATATATACATCTATAATCGTAATAGTTAATAATAACAATAAAAAAACCTTTATATAAATTTTATTATTACTGCAAATTGCACGATATAATGTTGCAATTTAATTTAATAAATAGTATATAAACTGGAGGATAACACAACCAATCTGTATTTTGAATTCGTGCTTTTTGTTTATAAATTAAACTGATTGCGATAAATAATAGGTAAACTATTTTAATTTTGTGATCGCAAGTGAACTTATTTTAGGTGGTGTGAAACAAAATGTTAAACATGGAGTTGAGTAGAAAAAGTGCTAAATAAATCAGACGATCAATAAATAATCAATTTGTTAATTTTATATGCAAACTACGTTTTAAATTAAATTTACATTTAATTACAGTAATTATCGATAATTAAACTTGATTTTAATTGCCGCCAATTGCTCTGTAATGCTGTTATTTAGCATATAATAAAAAAACGAGTGGTGATATGCGGCTTACACGATATATTATGTTGTTATTCTTGAACGGTTTGTGCTTAAGATGTGTTAATTTATTTACTTACATATTATAGACTACGCCTAGCATCATTTTATGACTTCGAGTGATATACTCATAAATACTAAAACTGGAATGGGTAAAACACAAATATACGCATGCTAAAAATCAGGTTATATTCTGACACCTTTACCTTAAAAATATTTCTCGTAACACAGTTTTGCTTATCTCTCCGAATAATCATCGTAAACGAGCTAAATATATTTCACACATGTAACGCAAACGTTTGCTTCATCATTTTTGGATTAATTTTTCAACCCGTAATCGGTATGAAGGAACCCGTCCACAGAAAATTACGCCTCTAAATATCCATATTATCGTCTTCTTGTGATCATATAAATAATCTTCTATATATACAGTGTTTTTTGTGAAATGAAAATTATATAGCAAGAGAGATCGTAGCGCAATCAACTAAAGATTAAAATGTTGATAATTTATTTCCAATTTCGGAATGCGTCTGATATAAATTTCCGTTATTAAAATATTCGGAATAAACATTAAATATAAGTTTTATCTGCACACATATTATTTATATGAAATATTGATCCATTGGAATATGATTTATGATCTGAGAAAATCATAGTCCCTTTCGACGTTGATTATCATCATTTATGATGATATATTTAATTTGCTGTCATGTCAATAATATTTTTGTGATGTATTACTCTTATAGTGTTAATATTTATGGAAATTAGTATTTTATTCTGAGCTGGAATAATTATCAACATCCTTGGTGGTTGATAAAGTTTCAATATTGGACCTGAATATTTTCTTGCTTTACGGCAAACTGGTGGGCTTTGCGTGGTAGTTTTAAATGTGATGTGCATATAATGTCCTAAAAATTTGAATGATTGATCCAACTAATTTATTTTCTTACCTGAAAAATTATTTATATTCTATTAAATCAGAATAAGTTAATCCAGTCAGCTCCAAACACCTTCGTATAGCGGGTGTGAAATATCTACTAACTTTGAATTTATAAATTTGTATTGAAAAGTGATTTATAAAGAAATGGTCGTGAAAGTCAATTGAATTTTAGTATCTAGCACACAAGAAAACTGTGAACAAACGTATAAAAAACACTCTTATTTAGCTAAAATTAATCTAAAGTGAGTAATATTTGTAGCTGAGTTTATGACTAAACAATTAAGAATAATAATTAGGAAATTTCTTAAAATTGTTATAAAGGCCAAAGATCAACCAAAATGCCTAACCAAACTGTGTGATTGCATGACTCGTTGTACTCCACACCAAAAAAAGGAAATGTTACTTTATTGACAAGTAATTCTCGAGATCGGTAAGCAAATTTACGAGGCCATCATTTTTTTATGTTAGCTTGAACTGAAAAATTTCCCGCAGTCAATGCTTAAAATGGTATAACCCGATGCGATTTGCTACTCGGCGAATTTCATGAGCGTGAATCAATTCAGTGTAGATAACTTACCTATATTCAAACAATTTATGAAGAAGAATTAAGAAACCCGCAAAATACATATCCCGAAACATTGCAATCCCTCCCCTCCCAGATGTTTTTCCTCATAATAAACCAAGGAATCACCCAGTAAAAAATTTGCATCCCAAACCAGGACGTACATTTTTGAAGAATTTTGTTTGACAAATATTATATTACACTTTTTTAATAGTTACACTTTTCGTTAATTTTTCGATAAAAAGTTATCTTCGGTCTGAAGAGATTGTCATTTAGTTTGCGCTTTTCAATCCATCCGAGGTTGTGCCTCGCATTACAGCACGATACTCCTTTTATTATGCAATGAAACAAGCTGTTCCCAGAATGAAAAAATGCAACGGGTAGCAGCAACTTGGCCTTTGTAAACAAACATCAGAATTTTATTGCGAACCCAGGATTTTTCAAATGCTTTTCTACATTTCCAAATAAATAGGGACTTTAAATTTTGCTTTCAAAGTAAAATCTCTAGGCAACTTTGTTGTCTAAGGTAATAGCAAGATGTTTTTCATCTGGTGATCGCTTCCCCCTAGACAGAGAATAGGTAAACATTTCAACGAAATTTCATTGTTTAGTAAAGACAGGAAAATCATTATAAAAGCACCACATCTCTAGAACTTGTAGGACATTGAATTCGATGTTGAATAAGATGTTTCAGTTTTTACCTAAAACTATAACGAACTTCTCATCAGCAAAGCTTTGAAAAACAAAACCATAATGTTGTAGGTTAATAAGTAATTCAACAAAAATCGTGAGCCCCCGATAACAATGCAAAGTTGAACGAATTGTAGTAGTTGATTCCAAACAAGGACAAACCCGTATTGTATTTCAGCAGGAAAACCCCCTTAAATCTTTCGATCCCTCTAGATTTTTAAGATAGAACACCCGATTCTTTTAAGCTTTTTGCTTGGAAATCAAAGGACAAGATTATTCGAAAGTGATTGATTCATATCTTCAAAAACAATGTTATTAGGCCAACATACTACCCCAGTGAGCTCAACCAATAGAGAAAGTAGTCTAATTTGTTACCTTCTTATTACTGTAAGATTGAAAAAATTTTTTTATATACCTAGTTTTATTTCTCTAATTTATTTTACAATATTGTTGAAGCTTATAAATTAATAACTTTCGAGATAAAACTAGTACAGTAAACTCCTAATTTATAGTCTTAAATATCAAATCAATATTAAACTTGGAACACAAATTAATATTTATACTCCTAAAAAGAGGCAATGGTTGAGTTTGGCCTTTGGCTCACTGCATTTATTGAAAATTTCAAGCTTAAAAGAATTTGGATAGTTTAAAAGAGACGAGATTTTTTAACAGTTTGCTTCTAGTTTACACAACAACATTTGAAAACTACCGAAGGTGGAGATAAAATAGCGTCATAACTGATGTTATAACTAATGTGTATTGTATGAAATCGAAGATTCGAGTTGAGGGTAACGAGTACAACGGCAAAGTCAGGCAACCTACATTCAATAAGTCATGAGAGTCGCACTAATAGAATGAGACATGAAAATTCAAGCTTTAATCTTAACGTTGGCCCTTCTGAAACGTTAAGCCAATGCTTGGGCTAAATCCTGAATCACCACATCAATAGGGTTCCTGAATTGAGACATTAATCTGTATACGATGCATCAACTTAAACTCAACAGATTCTGATATACTCGTAACATGATGCAAGCTAATCCGTGTTAAACGATCTAATGGCCATAAAATGAACATTTTCAAGTAAGTAATGATGGACCCGGGACGACAGAACTCGGGAGTGTACTCGAAGGACATCCGCCCAATCCCGGTCATCATAAAATACAAGCCTCATTTTTTCAATTTGTTATTATTTTACATAAGCAAACGTAAACATAAAATGTTCAGTGTTTTTATTATTTTGATAAATTGCAAGGCATCTTTAATTTATCAAGGCAATGGCCAACGGTATGTTGGAATCAATCAATCAATCAAAAGGTTTGTTGGAATTATGAATATTAAGGAAACAACGTGCTAGACAATCAAATCGACATTTTTTTTTGGTTTCTATGAACCATATGAAAGCTCTTTATAAATAATTCTTAAAATGTGACGTATGATTTACAAAACTTCTGAAAATACCGTACTCATACCGTATCCGAAAGTAGAGGAAATAGATGCAGTTATAAGTAGATTAAAAAATGGAAAGGCATCCAGTCTTGACGGAAACCTCGCAGAATTTATAAAACATGGAGGAAGTACTGTTGTATCTTTTCTATATGAACTTATCGTTGTGATCTGGGACCAGCAGTAGTTTCCCGAGGAATAGAAGACCGATTTCATATGTCCGCTGCATAAAAAGACGACCGACTCAAATGTGAAAATTACCGTAGCATACGGTCAACTCAATTCACTTTTTTTTCATCGTGGAAAAATCATAACAACATAACCAGTCACCAGCTCCATATAGACTTTCGACAGGCATATGACAGCTGCAACTTCGAAAACCTTTGGGCCGCGCTCAAATGTCTCGGAATTCCAGAGAAGCTTGTTTCTCGTTTTAAGATAACAACATCTGGTTCGTTGTGTAGTGGAATGGTCTGTGCCAGCCCCCTTTGAGATAACATCAGGTGTGGCGCTCGATCACATGGTAAAAAAAGCTGTATTGGATCTTCGCGCCGCATATTCAATAAATAACGCCAAATTCTTGGATATGGCGATGGTATCGTACTACTTGGTCGGAGAGATAATGTTACCAAGGATTATTTAATACCACTTATACACCATGCGAAACGATTGGGTTTGAAAGTGAACAGCAACAAAACATATTTACCAACACCAAGGAGCATCCATACGGTAAACTCGGAATAAACGACCATAACTTTAACAACGTGATGGACTTTAAATATATTGGGTCAGTTATAACATCAACAAAAGGTATCCAGGCAGATATGAAAGCCCACATAGCAGCAGAACATCGAGTATTCCCCGCGCAGTCAAGGTTGTTTCGATCAAAACATCTTTCGCAGTCATGTAAGCTCACACATTACAAAACACTTATAAGACCTGTGTTAACTTTTGATATCGAAAATTAGACCTTGACCACTAACGATATTAGAATATGTAACGATTTTGTAGTGCTATGAGTGGGATCTGAAGAAAACTCCGTCCAAATAAATAGCAATCGTTACCGAAACATAACTTTCAATTATTCAGAGCTTTGCAAGTGGTCTGATTTCGCCGGCTAAAGGCTCAGGGATTGGGATGGGGTTTTCAAAGTTGAATAATTGCTCGATAGACCACAGGGAGAATAAAGAATTAAAAAAAAAGATAATTAATGAAAAGATACGAGATACGGATCACTTACCATCTCAGATAATGATCTAACTTACCCCCTTCATCCTCATATTTTATAACCTTTTATTTTCTCATGCTGAAAACAAACGAAGTGAAAATAATACGAAACAAGTAGATATGAAATTCATTTGAAGACCAAGAAAAATGAAAACTTAAAAAGTTTGAAAAATTCAATTTTTAAAGTAAACACTAAATTTATTAAGATTGAATGTAACATTTAAACCGAAATTTAAATATGAATAATTACTATAGAAATCGAAACAATATAATATTTTAACCTAATGCCGTCATACTAAATTAAAAAAAAAAATATAACAGTTTAATCAAAATTACTCCTAAGGTTTAGATAAACTACTTACTAATGCCCGACACCATAATATATTATTAAAATAATTTAGTTAATTATATAAAAGAAAATTATGAAATTTAAGATAAATTTAAATGAAATGATTTATATTATAATACGATATATATAAAAAAACCTGAACGATGCGATGTATATGGCTGCCGATGTCCCTCGTTGTGTGCACCTTATGAAATTTTATATCCATTGGCGGAAATATTATTGTAGCGATTAGGTTGATGTTTTTATATTATGGCTTAAGTTAGTAAGATTTTTTTTCAATTTTTATAAATATTATTTGATAAGTAGAATTAAGTTATTATTTTAGTTTGCTTTAGCATATTTACAGATTAGTATTTACAATGGTATGACTATATGGGATCACTATGTAATTATATATAACAGTTTCAATTTTATTACAGTTTTTTTTTTTTTTATAACTGCATGCTCACATTCATTATTATATTGTGTGCCATCGAAACAAAAAAAAATTCACTACACTATTGATCATTTCTACAAATACTCGTGTGTGGTTACGGTACGTATACACTATTTTAATGGCTAGATTCTGTTTTACAGATTGGTCACATTTAAAACGGCACTCATCGAAATACGTACATTTCACTTATGATTTATGTCACCCAGTCTGTTTGGTTTATATCACCACACTACGCGAGTACTATTATTGAGAAATTTATTGTTTAAGGGTGGCAAATGTTCGAGGCCATATTTTCTCTTACAATTTATCACTTTTTATTTAAAAACTAAAACATACTACTAAATCCACTTATAGCCTAATACAAACTTTGTTCCAATTTCTCTAAGTATTCACATACACTACTTTGAGTTACTTTATAAATTGAAGTTTATTTTTTTTTCCAACTCGATTCAACTAAGGAAACTATGTTATATTTTATATATTTTTTTTCTTCACAAGATATTCACACTAATTTTTAAGTATGTAATATCACACTTATTCTGCTACTTCAGCACAAGAAAAAAAAACCCGAAAAAAAAGTTCAAAATAACTTTTCAACTAAAAAAATTGGTTACGACTTGCGTAGCTTACACGATACTTAAAAATTTTATTGTTTTTGATCCATCTGCATTCAAAAATTTTTCATTTATACCCCAAGATGAACGGGTTATCCCACCATAAAATTTGACCGGTATATTTTTTCACATAAAATCAAAGTTATAAATATTATTATTTTTGGTTTGGTTTTGTTATGTTGTATAGAGTTTCACGTTATTTTATAAAGTAGTGTGCGGGTGCTTATCAGGAGTTTAATACCCAGGAACGATGGAACACCGATCGTTACAAATATTATCTGCATTTGAAAGAAAAGTCATTCCATTTACGGTTCAGTTGAATTTGCAAACAACGGATATCGGATACGAAAAAAATTCGAAAGCAAACGTCTGCTTGGATATTGTGACATTATCGCATTTATTAAATCCAACCGCGTTAGATGGCTGGGCTACGTTGAACGATCACAACGTATGATAAGAAAAGACCACACTGGAGGGAGCGTGCCATGAATAGATAGTTGGAGGACCACCGTACAGGCGGCAAAATCCCTTCATGAGATGGGAAAGCGAGGACTTTCCCTTTTGGTTCAGCTGGTTATAGTTCTGTAACTAGTTGTTTCTTGAAAATTAATTGACTTTTAGGAACCTTTTTTGCAGATGATGATAAAATTTCTGCAAATTTTGGAGGTTGAGCTTTACTTTTTTTATTGGTCTTTTATTACAGTTTAAGAGCCAATTTTGTTCTCTTTATAATTCTTGTTCATCCATATGGAATGGATTAATGGCATCTTCGATTACAGTTTTTTCTAGTTCTTAATTTTTTTTTTCTCTAAAATTGTAAATTCTTTCAACTCAGCTGTAAATTTCTGTATTGTTGTTTTCCTTCTTCGCCCAAATGGGTCTAGCAATAATTGGCCCACACCAGAATCGTTTGACCCGGTCTTATATTCAGCATTTCTTGCATTCATTCCTTGTTTTTGCCAAGTTATATCACTGGCGTTTGAGCAATGGTAGTGCTTTGCTACTGCTGAAGCAGTTCCTACTCACTGCGAGGAGGACACGGCTTACTAGGTATACGCAAAGGTAGCCGAAGCCCGCCAAGTACTCTAGACTGAGGGGACGAGTGTTAATTGAAGGATTTGAATATGTTCGACATCGGTTTGAATTAATTAATTCAGACAGTATTGAATTTGGGGGAAAATATACAATTAATTGAATGATTTAATTATCACGTTTCTGTTGAACAAACCCAAGCTTTTTTAAACGATAAAAATGTTTTCTTTTATGTTAACTAACCTTAACTTGTGTAGGATTTACAACCAAACCAAAATAATTATACATAAAAATTATTTGGGATGGCAATTTAGACATTTAGTTTGTTGGGTTGCGGTTCACAAAAACGAATTTCTTTCAATCAACAAAGTTTTTTTGTGTACGGTCTCCTTTCTTTCTTCGAGATGCATGGATGCCGTCATTTGAAAAGCTCCTCAATGGAACTGCTCACACTTCCTACACTAGGTCGTTACACTCGAAATTGCGGCCGGTTTGGTCAAGAATTATGACATAATATTTCGATTTTTGGGTCATTTTCCTCCCTTTCGAGTTCAAGAAATATTTTTTTTTCATTGTAATTTTTGATTATAATTATAATTTTTCATTGCTGCTTGAACTTTATTTACGATTATTTTTTTCAGGAAAAATATCTTTAAATAGAATACACAAATGTGTAGGTAGGCTGGTCTTAAATTTACGCATAATTCTATGTTTGACATATTTGTTTTTCATAATCAAAATTTACATACACACAATTGCGTATACGGGCCGGGAAAGGGATAATCGAGTAGCACTATAAAAATATGAGATGATAAAATAATTTCCGGCTTATTTTTGATAATATACATTTTGACAATTACATCAATATGTACTACTTTATTCATTTTATGTTATTTTGATCAATAAAGCACTCTCACGTCCTAACATCTTCTTCAATATCATCGACAGATTCAGAATATTCATCTTCCTCATCTTAAAAGTTGTTTTCCAATACCCCGCCATCACCGATAAGTTTACTGGTTACATTTGATAGCTCATAGCTAAATCTGATAAAGATACTTAAAAAAAATTAATAGTGAAATGGTGTTTGGTTTTTTGTTGCAGAAATATATTCATGTAACATCAAGGCTTGAGCCGCTGGAATTATTTCAACTAGTTCGCTTTTTCGCTCATATTAAAAACAACATAGGCACGAATTGGACATCATTAGGCTTAGTTAGCTAATTGCTCCTTTAATGGAAAATGGAAATCATTCATACTTTTATTATAATTAAAAAATATATATATTTATTCTCCATTTCAAAACAAACAACTCTCATCTAAAGCCCGAGACATCTATAGGATTACTTTTGTTACCACTCCATTTTCCATAAAAAAATTTAATTTTCGAATGACTAAGTTTATGTGTTTTATCCAAAATTTATTAAGCGAAATGAAACGGATCACATGTGCTTCGTGGTATCCAAAAAGACCCTAAATCTAAAACATAAGCACAAACAATTTTACCGTTAAATTTTCCGACAGTATTATAAAATATTATGCAATAAATAATTTTTTTTACAAACACTTACAAATAACTAAATACACGAAAAACTGCATTGTATTTGAAAACAAGATTTGCTCAAACATTTTACATACGAAAGTAAAAGAAAATATTTACATTTGTAAATCCTGCATATGAATATAAAAATTTGCTGTCCATGGTAAGGTTAAACCCAAATTTAAGAATATATGGTGTACACTTTTTCAATAAAATTCTTCCTTTAACGCCACAGTTTTTGTAGTTTTGTAGCTACACTTTTTTTAAATGCTCCATTTCGGTGTATATTTCTTAAGACTACTGTCAAATTGAACTAGCTCGCGCCTCGAACGAGTTAATGTCCCACTCACTTTCGTTTCGGAATGAAACTGAAATTATTCTAGTTATACGTCAAATAGATTAGTGCATAACGTTACAAGAATGAAATATTTAATTTCATGAAGTTAGTATGATGAAGTTCACGAAGAAGCGGATCAGTAATTTTTACTTATTTGGATTCTATAAAAAACAAGATTCGAGTTTTCGTGGTAAACTAAAATTGGGCACTTGCATTATCGCTATACTGGTGAATGTATCTTATTCTGTGAATATCTGATATTTCTTTTCTAGGAATTAAATGTATTTTATAAATTTTGCCAAATATCTAGTACAATCCACCGATTCCGTTTATTTTTGAGTTCAAATCACCTACCACAGTTTCGCATATTTTTTATTTCATAAACTCTGCCAAAACGAGTACTGAAACAGTTATAATTTATGTATGTACAACTAAACGTAATGTATTCCTCCTATATATTTACTAGACATACATTTGTTATAAATATATAAACAGAAACACAACAAAACCCAAGATATTTTATTTTATTATCATATCAAAAAAATGTTAACTCGCAAATCACATGTTTCATTTGAAATAAAAATACGCATGTTGCGTATCTACAGGCATCTCGCCCGAAAAAAAACATTATAACAGATGACTATGCACCTACGCTTAAAATATTATTATTTTGTGTAAAAATTCAATTGAAGAAACTAATTTTTCACAATATCATGGTTTGTGGTTAAATGATTAAAGATTAAACCAATTGTATGTAGTTTGTAATTATGTGCGGTTAAATGATTTGCTCTAGGTTTTATTTGCATTTACATGTTGTATATATGAAGTATATGCAAAAATCGCATTAAATACACCACAATGAAATTTTCAAAATCATGCAAGCATTTTTTTATATTATTTAAAAATAACAACAAGAAATTGCTATAAATATTTAGTACTTTTTAACGCAATTAGACATTAAAGTTCATTGAACGATAACCGCGACGCGTACACACCTTGTCTGCTTGTTTTATAATCTACGAGTACTTAACGCCTAAAATATTTTTTTTCTGTATATAATTGGTGCGTACGATAATTTGTTTGCCAATTTTAATGAGTTGCGGTTTTTTCAGGTTAACCACTCAATCAGTTAAAAATACAATGTATTCAATAGGCGACAAAAATATTTTTTTTTGTATTGTTTTTGTGATTATCTTAGGCTTATTTCTAGATTATCAGATTGGTTTTTGTGTGCAGGGTATTAATTGAAATTTTGAATATGGTATTTTTATTATAAAGATAACTCCTTGTCTAGATTATAAAAATACCAAATAAAACTATAAATTATTTGCTGCTTGCGGTTAAAGAATTTGGGCAACGTGTAACATTTTGACAAGAAGTATGAAAACAGGAAAGTATCGAGCCCAAGTATGCGCGATTAGTTAAGATATTGCTGCAAATTGTGTTAATTACAAGAAGCCACAGCCCGCAAACTACTGGGTGATGTGAAATAAGTAAGGAACTACAAAGAATAAGAAATACAACGCAAAAATAAAATCCAGGAATACCGGAAACAAATAACCAAACTTCCATCAAATGGGAACCAAGACCTCATGCTAGTAAAACGGGAGGGTCTACACTATACTCGCAAGTGGCAATGATAAACCTTTTATTTCGAAGGCCACTGCCGAAGATACAATAGTGCTCCAAAAGATACTAAGTTGTATGGAACGGCTAGCTAAACAAGATATTTCCATGAACAGCCTTGAAGCTCTAAGTAATACGTTAGATAAGCAAAACTCTCTAAATGAAGTGACATCTCTGCTCTATTAATGCAAACAACTACAAATGAAACATTGAAAATAGTAACCTGGAATGCAAATGAGCTAATGCTACTTATTCCAGAATTAGAAATGTTCCTAGTATCGGAAACCTTATTGCCTTTGACTTTCACTTCGAATAGACGTGTTTTTGTAATTTTCTTGTTTTTCCCGAAAAATATTTTTCAATAATTGTATTTTGGGGCAGTAAATGAACACACATCAGCAATACTTTTGGCACAGTTTGGAGTCGTAATAATTTTGCAATAAACACACAATTTCAAATGTTATCAATGTTTAAGACAATAAGAATATTTGGGAAAAAGAGTACTACACGTCTGATTACAAATGAGCAATAAATAAATTTATAAAGAGGACGATGGTCGGTGTTATAAAAGAGAACATCAAACGCTTTATAGATCTTAAAATTGAAGAGGAATTTATGCAATAAGGAATATAGTGTACCGTCAATATAAGCTCCCCAAAATATAATATAATTAGGGAGGACTATTGCCCATTATTTAAATCATTCGGATCAAGTTTCATAATCACCAACCAAATGGCACAGTGGTTAAAACTTTGGCGTTTGGATCGGGAGGTACCGGGTTCGAATCCCGATAGGGGCTGGATGCAAAAGGAAATGTTCACCAACAGAATACGATCTGTGATAAAAAGGATCACAACTAGGACTCTCTATCGGCGTGCAAAACTCATGGGCCGACCCATCTTCCATGACCTCTTCTATAGGCTGGCATGGAGCTATGCAATGCACAGATGGTAACTTAAATCGGACCTAGAGCCATACGTCTTCGATTTGGCAGGAATTGCGTAAAGTAAGACGGGAAAATCAACAGCGAAAGAGCAGGGAGTGCTTCGGCCCAGAAATTATTGCATGGATTAAAAAAATAATAATTTCATGATCGGAGGTGGTTTTAAGGAAAAATTTACCTACTGGGGATCAAGAGTAACCTCTAAAACCCAGGACGATTATGTAATTGCGATTTTCAAAATCCGATACATCTAGGAGAAGAACTAGAATAACTCAATAATATTATAGAAAAACGCGTGGAGTACTACCCCTGCAGCAAAACGAAAAGCAAGAAAGGCCTGGCAAAGAAGTCGAGCACCAGAATATAAAACAACTCTAAATTTTTTGTCCAATAAACTAAAGTTCCTAATTAATCAAAGCAACAACGATATCATTAATAAATGCCTCAGTGGCTCTACTGGGGAAAAATATACCGAATATTCCCTTTGGAAAGCGACAAAAAGTTTAAAACGCCCTAAACTTCAAATTTCATTATTAATGAAGTTAAAAATGAAGAAGGAAGATGGGCTATAAGTACAAAGCAAAAAGCTTCGTTGTTCGCAACCCACCTCGAGAACACGTTTCAGCCTCTACCTAGGCAAACAACAGAAGAAAACATACCACCAGTAAATAAAGTGGATAACTTCAATATATTTTCTGTTACATTACAAGAATTAAAAGAGGAAATCAATCTTAACATAAATGCAAATAAATTTCCAGGATATGACTTAATTACAGGACAAATAATAAAAACTCTTCCTGAAAAAGGGCTACGTAAACTACTTTAAATAATTAACACTGTATTCAGACTTAAACACGTTCCAAATCAATGGAAAGTCGCAGTAGTAGTCACGATAACTAAAGTAAATGATAAAAATTCCTATAGGCCGATTTCTTTACTTCCAATAGTTTCAAAATATTCGAGAAACTACTTCTCAATTTTATTCCTCCACATCTATTTGGCTTCAGAGAAAACCATTCGACAATAGAACAAATCCATCAAATTACAAACATAATTGAAGATGTACTTGAAAATCATAAAGTATGTTCAAGTATCTTCTTGGATGTAGCACAGGCCTTTGACAGAGTCTGATGTAAAGGCTTGTAATATAAATTACAAAGAGACTTACCAAAGCAGCTTTATGAAATACGAAAATCTTACATATCTCATCGACACTTTCGTATTAAATTAGATGGCAAATACTCAGAAATAAAGATAATATCTTTATACCTCGAACCTGCCCACAATAGAGGAGACTAACATAGCATGATACGACCATCTTATTGCTCTTGTATTGCTATCAACAACTTATCAGTTAGAATCATAGAAGAATCCACAAGCAAATTGCAAAGTGCTACTAATATTGTCAGTATCTTGACGAAGAAATGGGGAATACAACTTAATGAAACAAAATCTGTTTACGTAATGTTCACGAATAGAAAGGTCAACTGAATACTAGTAGAACTGAACTCTCAGCAAATTCCCTATGCAAACACGGCAAAATATCTAGACTTGACCCTAGACGCGAAACTAAAATGGAAAGAGTATGGTAAAAAGATGAAAGAAGAGTTAAACGTTAAATACAGAAAGATGGATTGGATCTTAGAAAGAAATTCTGAGCTAACTTTTAAAATGGCTCCTATACCGGCAAATTCTAAAATATGTGTGGACTTACGATATTCAACTTTGGGGCTGTACAAAGAAAACTAATGTCAATATCATTCAGTCATTCCAAAGCGAAAATAGTTAATGCACCGCGCTACATAAGAAATGACAACATCCACAGAGATCTGAAGATGGATTTAATCAGCGAAGAAATAAGGAAACATGCGAAACACATGCAACGTTTTAGTCTACACCAAAATGCTGAGATAGGTGATATGATGGATGAGTTAAACCCAGTAAGACGGCTGAGAAGGAAGAAACCACTTGATTTTCTAGATCCAATCTTGATCGACAAAAAAATATAATAAAACTGTAAAGAGGACTAGTCAAAGGCTACAACCCTCCAAACAAGAATCTAAATTATGAAAGATAAATTACTAGAGGATTTGTAAATCAGTTGTAATAAATAAATATAAATAAAACAGAAAAAAGATTTACTGTTTTGTGATGTCCTGCTTTGTTACATTTTATTTTGAAATGTGCCGTAGTGAGTGCTTTCGTGTGACAACTTCTTATAGTCTTGTAGCGCTTGACTAAACTTAAGCAACTTAAGCAATATAGCGCTTGACTAAACTTCTTTATATAATAATACATTTATTTTAACTACACCAACGGTGATAGCAACGACGGATGGCTTGACGTAGTGATGAAGTTGTTTAAGTTTTATATATATGCTACTCGCCCCTCCCAACCCTCTCTTTCCAAGGAAACTGCTTCAAAAAGGATTATACCATACAATAACCCTACTATTCTAATGGGGTAGTTACAAGTTATTTAAAAAAAAAACTGCCAACCCGATTAGTTTTTTTTATATTTTTTTTGGAAATTTTGTGAACATCTTGGAATATCTATATAGAAAAATTAATGTTTTCCAGTGCTTAGTTAGAATAGTTTTTTAAACTAAAAAAATTTTTAATTATCAAATTTTACTAACTAATTAATCACTAAGATATCTGTAACCGTGTCGATGTCGGCGCTACTAATAGATCTGTCCTCTTTATCTTATGTGTGAAATGGGTGTATAGTTTTCACCCTCTGTACTACTGATTAGCTAAAACGATGACGTAATGCTATGTCGACGGTTGTCAGCCTCTCTTAATCGATCGAAGTAGGGGTATGTTCATTTTCAGTGTAATTTGCTTTAGAAGTGGATTTTACTTTTCTCTTCTGTTTTAATGTGCTCAATTTTTAATGAATTCAAAAATAATAATAAAATAGAAATCGTCGACATTAAGTTATGTCATTAGCAAAAAATGAATGTTGTCACTGGCCAGTAGTAAAGATGGCTTTGATAGATAAATTTGATAAGCATGTAGAAATAATATCAAAAAAACTATTCTTCTTTCTATGTGAAATTTTAGATCCTGCAGGACGTAATGATCCTGTTGAAAACCCTACACCCTCTACTCAAAATCAACATTTTTCCTTACAGTTCACACGCATCCATCTTCATGTATTTTTTAACACAATTCCTTCACAGACACTATTCTATTTATTTTTAACAATTCAGAAACCAAATTACACGCTGCATTGATCCCAAAAATCATCCTCTCCACACTTAACTAAATTCTATGTTTATGGTAAATTAAAATTACAAACAATACTAATTTGTCACAACACCCTAAAATAAATATCTTAAAATATATCTTCTACACAGATGAAATGGAAAGGGGCTTCATAAAAAATAACACATATTCTTTAAGTATAAAAATCTGTTCTTTCGGTTTTAATTATATACACAAAAAAGTGTGAAATGAAAACTAATAATATGAACATAGCTAATTGTGTGTTGAAATTGTTTAAAAAATTGGTCATTTCCAAGGAAATAAAATTTGTATTTATCTTCCTCATTTATAATTGGATTTAAATAAATTGACAATTGGAAATGAATTATGAAATAAGAAATCATAAAATTATAAAGTTTAAGCCCTTTCGTGAATTTATCGATTTATCTTATTGGCGTAATATAGCATTATTCCAGCATACATGAACAACGATGAGCAATAACGATGCACTTAAGCACCATGTATCACAAAGAGGCTGAATACTAACTAAATGTATGTCTGCCTGTATACACAAAACACTACATAAAAGGCGTTAAATATCCCGCTGTGATGATTTGATTTGAAATTGCCAGTAGTGTTTTTGTTTCCCTGTTGTTGTATTTCTATTACGTTCTTGTTGTATTCTGGCTTGGTTCTCGAGTCAAAAGTCAAATCAATTTATTCTTATATTTTTGTACTTATTATTTAACTTGAGATCATCTTCATTTTCCATTCCAGTTAAACATTTTTTATAGTCTGTTATCAAAAATTGTACTAAGACGAATGGATTTTTTTTTAATCCGTTTCTGGTTTATTGCATTTTGTTGTATGCATTTGTATATACGGAGCTAGAATACGCCATTTATACAAAATGCGTATATGTCCAAATCCGCACAAAAGGGTAAATTATTAAGAAACCCATAACATTTATAACCCCTTGGCAAGAATAGTATGAACATATAAATATTATGATTTCGATTATATGGTTATATGTAGCCAATCTAATTTTCATAATTCATTTTTTTGGCGCTATACGCGAATGCAACGATATTATGGATAAATTTCAACAGAAATATTTATCACTTAGCCACAATCAATAACAAATATTTTAAGAAATTTATTGGATAAATCGAAGGCAGGCGCGCATACCAAGACAATGAAAATCATAAGGCGGTATTTTAATATAGGCAACAAGTAGTAAATTATGTTAGAAGCATATCTATATTATGATATAAAATACAAACTAATTTTATATTAAATAGAAAACGATTTATCGATGATGATTGAGATGTTCAACAAAATTATTAAAGTTTCGAGGCAATTTGGTTATTATTATATTGGTTATAATTATGGGGTTTAAGAACTTTGTTATTTATGGGTTTTGTGTGTTTCTTACAAATATCGATTATCATATATTTAAATTATTAATAAACACGTTAACGAGATTGTTTATTTATTTGATATTCTCATGGACTCTTATTTCTGGAACAGATCTATATATTCTAATTTTTTATTTTACCCTTTCGATTTCTTATAAATAATATAATTTTTATAATATCTTCGATTTCTTTTCCCTTCCGATTTTCTGTAACCTACAGATTATTAAAAGCTCATGTATTTATTTAATTTAAATTTCTTATTAAATACCGTCAAATTATTTTTAATTGATTCTTCACTTTTTCAATATTACAGTTAACCATTTTCTTTTTATTTCAGGTGAGGTTTATTTCAATACCAATTGATGAAACCAGCAGTTTTAGAACTGAAGAAATTTATCTCAATGAAGATTAAGATAAGTGAAGTAACACTCAGCAAAATGGATGGGTTCAGTTACATTTTATTTTAAAGATTGTAACGAAACTACATAGACGTTTGATGGTGTCCTTGGGAATTTACCATATCTTTGATAATATCACAAAGATCTTTTATAACGTCGTTTCGTTAAAGAAATATGAATTATTTGAGATACACTTTGAGCGGTTGTAATTATGCGCGAGTAATACTCATGAGTGATGGGGTGGGGATTTCAAAATACATTCTCAATCTTGCTAGACCGCTTTTGTGCAAAAAATAGTAATAATATAATATAATAGATAATTAAATTGACTCAATTTAACCTGACCTTGTGCATTTCATTTGAACCTGATCGGACCGATAAAAAAATAAAATAAAATATTGAAAGTGAAAATTATTTACTTGATAGTAGAAAATGGGGAAGCTAATGATGGGATGTAATGTGAACGTGTCGTCATCTACTTCCATTTGATGATTGCCAATTCTGTTGCTTTATCTCATCCTGAAAAATTTAAATATAACCTCGAATTGGATAACCCTTTACAACGCGGAAAATGACGATATGTAGAGAAAGAAAATATTGAAACAAATAATATTTGATAAAAAAAATAGTGGGATTTAATTAATCTGAGATCGAAAGCCAGTTAAAAATATAAAAAAACAATTACATTATAATAATTAATGACCATAAAAAAAAATTAAATTCAAGTAAATAATATTTGATCTGTTTGATTTGTTTAATTTGAGTTTCTCAATTATTGTTTGCACTCAATTAATGCCTTAATTTTATATACGGTAACTGATCGTCCATATTAAACCATAAATTGCATATGCCTGCACTTATTTTGCACAATCACATGAATTTTTATTTAATGTTCGTTTTATTGAAATTTATCAGAGACTTATCCCTGACGGTGACTCGTTCATCTGCTGACGGTGACTCGTTAATCATGTGGCATTCTGGTATCCTATGATAAATACAGCTTGACGCTGGAGACGGTTGTCTGTCGTAACTCGCAAACCTCTTTCTGAGTGAAACAGTGATACGACGGGCTTATGATCGGCCACCAGAATAAATTCTCTGCCATAGAGATATTGGTGAAATTTTTTACAGCAAAGGCGTTCGAGAGTGCTTCTTTCTCAATCTGACTATATTTCTTCTGATGATCATCAAGCGTCTTCAATGAAAAAGCTATCGACTTTCCATCAGGATAAATATGAGAAATCACTGCCCCTGCTCCATAACTTAGGCTTCTATCGCTAACAAGAGTGAACGGTCATGTTGATAGCGTACAAGCTGAGACGCTTTACAGAAGAATTCTTTATTTGGCAATATGAATTTTCTTACTCTTGTGACCAAGGTTAGGTTTTTAGGTTTCAGTGGTTGCTTACTGCACACTTAGGCAAATTTTTTTAGGCCCATTGTGATGCCACTCATTCACTCCACATCATTAACCCACCTACTTCACCTACTCACACAACTACAGTATACCACCTGCACATTGCAAGCTCCATGTCAACCTGTACATTGACATGGAAGGTGGGTCGGCGCGTGACACGGAATTCTGCACTCCACCAGAGGGTCTTAGTTGTATTTATTAGCATCACCGATCGTAATCGATGATGAAAATTCGATTTGCATCTAGCCTCTGATGGGATTCGAA
Source organism: Nephrotoma guestfalica (assembly GCA_963691935.1). Classification (NCBI taxonomy): domain Eukaryota; kingdom Metazoa; phylum Arthropoda; class Insecta; order Diptera; family Tipulidae; genus Nephrotoma; species Nephrotoma guestfalica. Next base: position 134,183,079 of record OY829914.1, on the reverse strand, counting down.
CCCAGCACCTCCCGGTCCAAGTGCCGAAGCTTTAACCACTGCACCACTTGTCCGGTTCTTGTCTTGTCTTGTGACCAAACAAACGTAACATTTTCCTTAAGCAATGCATTAAGAGGAGCTGTAAGCTGTTCAAAATTGTTCAATGAAAGCTTGCAATTATTTCAAGGTTGTTGGTCGAGGCATTTCATCAATCACTCGAACCGTTTCGGATGAACTGGTTGGATTCTAGATTAATCCAAAACATGTCCTAAATAATTCATTTTAATTTGGAAGAATTTGCATTTGCTCATAATACGTTTCAAGGTGGCAGCAGCAATCCTCTAAAATTCTCTTCCAGATTTTGAGATGTTCTTCTTCGGTTCGACCTATTATGTCCTCCAAGTAACTTGTAACAAATTTTACAATCTTGGTCATCTGCTCAATGAATCTCTGATCTCAGGGATTTCTGACATGCTAGCTAGTCCAAACAGCAATTTTTGGTACTGGAATAGTCCAAATGGTATCGAAATTACCACAAATTAAAAATATGTTTCGCTGAGGTCGATCTTCGAAAATCGTTTCCTTCCTTGAAATAACTCTCCAACTCGCTTAATTTGTATACTGGTCGATGCAGAGTTGAGAGTTTACCGTGACCCTAAAATCTCTGCATGTCCTCAGTGGCTTTTTGTCAGCTTTACGGACAAAAAATGAATTGGATTGGTGGAAGAACGCCAAGTGAAACCAATTTATCAATCTCTGTTAGCGTCGTCCATCTAGTCAAACGGTAACGGACGTGCCATGAAACATTTCGGTGTAATATCACGTTTTAAGGTTAAGTGCTTTGAATTAATTACAGTAACCCGAAATAGAACGAAATAGAAAATAAATACTCTTTCTCTGTTTTAATACGCTGAATTTGAAGACCGAATATATTGAGCCAGCTCACTACCAAAACATTTGCTTCGGCGGGTATAGTCACAAATAATGGCAATTCCGTCTGAACATTCGAAAATTTCACATTAACGCCTAATTTACCTTGCACTAGTACACGAATATTACCATTGGCGCTCAAGCTTGTGTTTACGATCCTGACTTTCGGCTGATTTAATTCACGATAATCGTCAAATTTTTTACCACAACACTCCTTTCAATTTGACTGCTGAGCAAATTTTTGTTTTGGTTTGGATTCCAAAGCTGCAACTTCATACAATACTAATGGTTCCTGTTCAGACTCGAACACAATGCCCCTCGAACGGATTTCCGCAAGCGAAGACCTCCTGTTAGCGTGAACTTTTACCTCCGATTGGGTTGTTCAACGAGTTTTCGAAACTTTGAACAATTCTTCACGGGAGTTTTTGAAACTTCCATCGAATTGACATTGTTATTCATTTCCATTACCACTATTTTGAGATCGACTGGACTGATCAATATTTCTCGATGCACATACTGCACATAATACTTATCGCAGATTGGGTACTTTCGTGAGCTTGAGCAATTGAAATGACGTCATCCAAGCAGGGGTTACCTTTCTGTAAGATCGTTGTTCGTACTGGCTCGTGAAGGTTATGACTGTTATATCTCGAATTATAAAACCAGAACAAGATTTATTTAAACTAACATTTTGTGGCCACTTTCTTTAAATTGGCGGATTCAGCTTGCATATGTATCTGCACTACTCATTTTCATTTAAACTTAAACCGGGATGACACACTTGTACAGATTTGGTGAAATACTCTGTCAATCTTCTCTCGATTTCATGTAATCGAAACTTTCCTCGCCGTACAATTTCATGATGGTATGATACATTCGATTCCAACCCAGGTAAAAACATGATTTTTTCTTTGTTCAACACGATGTTATGCACGACAAAATACTGTTTTAACTGAGCCATGTACTCCCATCTACTCAAATTTTTTTTGTTGTGGTCGAATGGCGCAGGCGCTGGAAAATTAGGTGTTCTTTGATTAGTCAATTAATTTTCCATCAAACCTGCTTGACTTGCACCCAGCTGTGCAACCATCTCTTTCAAATCTTCACCCATTTTGTCAAAAAACAAAAATAAACTTTTTCAGCACTCTTTCGGCACTAATACTACAATTCTTAAATTTTTTTTATCTTCAAAATGTTTCGTCGAGATATTGCATGCTAAACGCATGCTTGCTACAAAACAAAAGTCCTTGCTAAAATAATTCAAACAATGAAACAATTTATTAACTCATTAAGTTATAATACTGCTATCTTAATAGAAACATGCCATGACGAAATGCAAACGTGAACTGAATGACAATCAATGTTCGAGACAATCGATGATGGGAGAACTGAGAAAATATATTGTTGTTGTAAATGAGAAAGGCGGATGAATAATTAGCGTGTTCCGATACACAAACACAATACGAATACACGTCGCAAACAATTGTAACTGCTTAAGGATGCGTCAAAATCCCGCTCCCCACCGTTTTCTGAGCGAATGTTTATAATTTTGACCAATAATTTACGGATGCTTCAATTTGTCCACCTTCCACTTGTGTCTAGTTGTACAAAAACTGATAATTAGACATGTCATATACCCTTCTTCTTTCATGGAAATATCCTAAGCGAAACATGTATGACATGCCTCCGATGTTTCCTTTTCTATCAAGTCGTTAAAATGGCGTAGGTAATCAATCGAGAGGAATGAAAAAATTACATTTCATTTCATGTTCACTCTTTTTGTCGCAACGCTATTGCAATTATTTGATTTTGTACAAGAATTTTGAATTTTATTTGTCGGCTAGGGCTGCACACCAGTAGTCGGGTAAAAATCAATGTCAGGTAAATTAAATTATGTTGTAAACACTCTATGGCAAACTGATTCAAAAATCTGTACTAAATCCGATTCATCAGCCTATGTAAATAAATATTTTGTAATGGTTTTATTAAGAAAATTGCAATATAATAACATTTGTTTATTTTTGTTTATTCGACAAAATGCAAAGTTCACCATCTGAAACACCAACATACGGTGGAAACACCATTTGCTACTAAACTTCTTTATACGTGGGATGGTTGACTATCGCTGATCATTCAGTAGCGTGGCGTCAATAACTTTCCTGCTGGGTGTACCTATCGGAGAAAATTGAAAGGAGACAAATTGAATTGAAACTCGCTCCTTATGTTTTGCGTCAAATTAAGGCTCTGAGTGAAGTTAAGTGCAAAAGTTTTAGATACTTGTTAGGTACATATTTTTGTAGGAACTTTGACTATAGCTAATCGGTAGAGCTTTTTGAAATTGTGATCATCAGACAAAGTAGCAGTAAATTAGGACATTTATAAGAAAATGTAGTGTGCACGGGTGTGCTGCGGTTCTAGTCGGTACCTGATGATGCTTCGGGCTATACAGAAGGAATTGTAGGGCTCGGCTCGCTGGACTCTTACGAGTGAAATTTGTTGATTGACGAGTGTGTCACTGCATTATGAATCAAGTGGTTGTGTGAGGTTGTTTCATAGCGGAACATTTTTTCTTCCATATGGGGTTTTAAAGCTTTTTTGGATGAACTATTAGCTGAGTGATCTGCTTTAGCACACTAGTGTTCGCTGGTTAACTGCGATGGAAAATGTTTAAGAGATTTTTTGCACTCCGAAAAGAGGTTCGCCGCAATAAGGATATGCCAATGAGCTTGATGGCTAATACTGTTCTTGGATCACTTAATTTTCTTTCGTGAAACGTGTAGTATCAAAATATAGAAACAATAATACAATTAGTTTTACTCGTATAGTAGACATTTCGTTTACCTAACCTACGAGATCATGCATCAAGAAAACTTGTAACGGGAACCAATACGAGTATTGGCCCGTTATCAGAATTTTACCCACTCAGAGGTTTCGGGCGGTCAACAGAGGCCGGCTAGGACTCAGGGGAAGGCATGGGGTTTCCCGAAACATGAGTGAGTCTTGATAGACCGCAGGAAAGGAAATAAAAAAGAAGGGAAAGCAGGAATAGGAACATTGAAAGAGAAAGGGAACGAGACATGGATCAACATACCGTACGAAACCCAATTGTGAGCAATCAACAACTTACCCTACATAAAAATATTTAGCTTCTCATTCTGAAAAATAACAACTCAAAAAAGCGGAGCGGAAATAAAGCCATTATAAAAAAAAATTATTAAAAGATAAGAAATTGAATATTGAATAAATTTTAAGATTCATTTGTTAACAAATTGAAATAAAGAAAAAAAATCAAACGAAATCAAAAATCAAAATCATCCGCAAACTACCGGGGATGTGAAATAGCTAAGGAGCTACAACGAATAAGAAATAAAACGCGAAAACAAAGTCCAGGAGTATCGGTAAAAAATTATCAAACTTCCACCAAAGAGGAACCTAAACCTCATGCTAGTAAAACGGGAGAACCAAAACCAAAGCTGTACTCGCAAGTAGTCATGACAAAACCAATTATTTCGGAGCACACTACTGAAGGTACAGCAGTGCTCCAAAAGATACTAAGAAGCATGGAAGCTCTTAACATTCGTCTAGCTAAACAAGAGAAATGCCTTCAAGCTCTAAGCAACAGGTTAGATAAGCAAGACTCTTTAAATGAAATGAAATCCATGCTCTATTAAAATGATGCAAACAACAACAAATAAAACATTAAGAATAGTAACCTGGAATGCAAATGGGCTAATGCAACATATCCCAGAATTAGAAATTTTCCTAAATACTGAAAAAATAGATATATGCCTAGTATCGGAAACCCATTTTACTTCAACTTCATATCTTAAAAAATATGGATACAATTGTTAACACGCCATTCATCCAGCAGGAAGGGCAAGGGGAGGATCGTCGGTGGTTATAAAAGAAAACATCAAACACTTTATAGATCTTAAAATTGAAGAGGAATTTATGCAAGTAGTCACCTTAAAAGTATTTATAAATAACAACAAAGAATATAGTGTATCGTCAATATATTGCCCCCCAAGATATAATTTAATTAAAGAAGACTATTGTACGTTATTTAAATCACTTGGATCAAGTTTCATAATCGGAGGTGATTTTAATGCAAAAAACACCTACTGGGGATCAAGAGTAACCTCTAAAAAGGAAGAGAGCTGTTTGCAGCAGGAAGACTATGCAATTGCGATTTTCATTCTGGAGATCAACCAACTTATTGGCTTACGGATAGAAACAAAATACCCGATATCATTGACTTCTTTATCACCAAAGGTATAGACGAAAACTACATATACCTAGAGTGCAGCGAGGGGATTATGTCGGATCATACGCCTGTTATTATGACAATCAGTGCAACTATTATTAAAAAAACTAGTCCACCTTCGCTAACGAACAAAAAAACCTGCTGGGCAAATTCCAGAAACTTGTTGAGGATAATATTGATCTTCAGGTGCCAATTAAAAACCCGATAGAGCTAGAAGAAGAACTAGAACAACTCAACAACAGTATACAAGAAGCGGCGTGGACTAAAGTTGTTAATTAAAGAAATCAAAAACGAATCCATTAATAAATACTTGAGTGGCCTTACTGGGGAAAAAGATACCGAGTAATCCCTTTGGAAAGCGACAAAAAGTTTAAAACGACCTAAACTACAAATTCCACCATTAAAAAATGAAGATGGCACATGGACTATAAGTGCAAAGCAAAAAGCTTCGTTGTTTGCAACCCACCTCGAGAACACGTTTCAGCCACTACCTAGACAAACTGCAGAGGAAAACATACCACCAGTATATAAAATGGATAACTGCAATATATCTCCTGTCACATTACAAGAATTAAAAGAGGAAATCAATCTCAACCTAAATACAAAGAAATCTCCAGGATATGACTTAATTACAGGACAAATAGTAAAAGCTCTTCCTGAAAAAGGTCTACGTAAAGTACTCCAAATAATTAATGCAGTGTTCAGACTTAAACACGTTCCAAGTCAATGGAAAGTAGCAGAAGTAATTATGATACCTAAACCAAACAAACCACTTAATGACAAAAATTCGTATAGGCCGATTTCCTTACTCCCAATAATTTCAAAATTATTCGAGAAACTACTCCTAAAGAGACTAAAACCAATAATAGCAGAAAGAAATCTTGTTCCTCCACATCAATTTGGCTTCAGAGAAAATCATTCAACAATAGAACAAGTGCACCGAATTACAAACATAATTGAAGACGTACTTGAAAAAAAGAAAGTATGTTCAAGCGTCTTCTTGGATGTAGCACAGGCCTTTGACAGAGTATAGCATAAAGGTTTGGAATATAAATTACAAAGAGACTTACCAAAGCAGTTTTATGAAATTCTAAAATCTTACATATCTAACCGACACTTTCGAGTTAAATTAGATGGCGAATACTCAGAAATAAAGAAAATATCAGCAGGGGTACCACAAGGTAGCGTTCTGGGACCAACTTTATATGTTCTATACATCTCGGACCTGCCAACGGTAGAGAATACTAACATAGCGACGTTTGTGAATGATACGACCATCTTAGCAGTTGCTAATTGCATAGAAGAATCTACAAGCAAATTGCAAAGAGCTACTAATATTGTCAGTAACTGGACCAAGAGATGGCGAATAAAACTTAATGAAACAAAATCTGTTCACGTAAACTTTACCAACAAGAAGGTCAACTGGATACCAGTAGAACTGAACTCCCAGCAAATTCCCTATGCAAATACGGCAAAATATCTAGGCATGACTCTAGATGCGAAACTAAAATGGAAAGAGCATGTGAAAAAGTAAAAAGAAGAGTTAAACATCAAATACAGAAAGATGAATTGGTTCTTAGGAAGAAATTCTGAGCTAACTCTACATAATAAATTGCTACTATATCGGCAAATCCTAAAACCTGTGTGGACTTACGGTATTCAGCTCTGGGGCTGTACAAAGAAAACCAATGTCAATATCATCCAGTCATTCCAAAGCAAAGTCCTTCGTGGAATAGTTGATGCACCGTGGTACATAAGAAATGACAACCTCTATAGAGATCTGAAGATGGATTTCGTTAGTGAAGAAATAAGCAAACACGCGAGAAAACACATGCAACGTATTAGTCTACACCAAAATGCTGAGATACGTCGTATGTTGGATGATTCAAACCTAGAAAGACGGCTGCGAAGGAAGAAACCGCATGATCTACAAGATCCAATCAGAATCGACTAAAAATATAATACAATTGTAAAGGGGACTAGCCAAAGGGCTACAACCCTCCAAACAAGAATATAAATTGTGAAAGATAAATTACTAGATGATTTGTAAATCAGTTGTAATAAATAAATATATATATAAAAAAAAAAAAAAAAATTATTTTCCTTGTAAAATTGAAACAAAATTAAATTAAAGAATTGTGAAAATTCAAATCAACTTGGAAATAATATACAAATATTATATATATATATTATATAATAGCTAATGACGTCATACTATAAACTAACTAAACTATTAAGAACTACAAAAAAAACTATCTAAATCAACAAAAATCCAAAAAGCATGCATATGTGTCGAAAAGTTATATAATAAAAAAAGTAAATTAAATATAAATATAATAAATAAAATTTGGTACTTAAATTATAATATGGCCGCGGCCGGTGTTACGATGATGCGTAAATTGGAATCCATTAGGTTTTTTTTTAAAAAATTATTAATTAATTATTTATTTTATAGTTAAACTTATTTATTATTGAAATTCTATTAACTATTTTATTTAGTTATTTTATTAATAAAGTTATTATTTTCACCAAAAAAAATAAAACACTGTGCACAGATTTTGTTCAGCCTTTTTCACTCACACATTGGACAGTTTTTGTTCGAAATTGTTTTTTTTTCCGGTATATTGTTTGTCTGTGACCACAATACCACTTTTAATTTTCGGTATCACTTGGCTTATAGTTTTTTTATATCTGGACTGTTTTAAGATGCGCAGCAATTTTGTTTATACAGTTGCAATTGTGAATCTATTCACACACTATTTTGTTTATTATAGAGTACTTTTTCCACTATTTATTTATTTATTTTATGAGTTTTATTTAATCGTTTGTTTCGTTTATATTATAAATTTAGTAATTGTTTATGCTTAACTTAAGAAACTACTTAACGTTACGAGAACAGTTATAGTGATTAGAGATTTCGACTTTTAACTAGAAATTTCTAATTTGATTTATATTTTCACTAAACTTAGATATTTTAATATTTTTTTTTTTTCGAATATTAACATGGCACAAAAACTACAATCCAATATCACAATTTAGTTCTTTTAAACAAATTTTTCTTTTTAACAATTATGTATAATTATCTTAAAATTGTTTAATGAGTGATAACTTTAATTTATGTATAATTATTTTAATAAAAAGCAACACTATAAACAATATTCGCGTTCGCGATATTTTAGCACAACTTGAAAAAAAAAAAAATATTTTATTTTGCTACTTTCAGCAAGAGTAAACTAATTATTTTTCAAAACCGGCAATATCTCAGATATTATAACGCCAACAAAAAAAAAACTTAAAATGACTCAGTATATAAATATTTAATAACTGACCATCGACTACCACGAGCATCCAAAAATATCTTCTTTTATACCAATCATTTACAACAGGTTGTCCCACTCCAACATTGCTAACGGGACAATCAAGTATGATTTCTCCTAATCAATAAACTTTTTGTTTATTTGTTATCATTTCCCGCGCTTCACAATTGCATATACATTTACAATGATAAACAAAAATCAGAGGTATAAAACCTTGGAACGATGTACTTAAGTAATCGTTGCCAACTCGCCCACCAATAATGACCCGAGAGTTGAAAGAAATTAACCAGCGTTGATATAAACGTTAACATATTTTCTAATAATAGCTGTGTTTCTTGATGCATGATCTAATCCGGTTCAGTTCATGTTACATGAAGCGACACATAGGTGCCTACTAGTTTTAAAATCAAACTGTGATCTAAAACAAAATTTGGATCAGGTTGGGTGTCATGAAACACGGCAAATATTTGTCTATCAAATCAACCCAGAAAACCACGCGGAAATGTAATAAATCGCTAATAAACAAATTATTGAGCATCACATTATAACTCTTTTTTTTAAATCAATCATCAGTATTTTTTTTTTTATCGTTTTGGAACGAATTTTTTTAGAGAAAATTCTCTGAAAGGAAAATACAAAATTGTAAGCAAATCAAAACATATTGTTTTTGCATCCCATTTTATTTGAAAATTCCGCATTTCGCCTAGTTTTTCCAGAAAGTGCAACCCTTCAATTTTCTAAAAATCTTTCATTCGAATGAAAATGGGTACGATTATTTTATTCGCTATACAACATACAAAGTTGCCGTCAATTTGTGTGGCGTCTAAGTCTATTATAAAATTTACAACAGAAATTGCGGAAACAATAAAAATTCTCGATCTGCATGTAAATGAAAATGTTAATTAACTGGGAGTATTTTATATAGTGCGTTTTCGTTAATGCACTACTAAAAGTGTTGTCATGCCGCAGTTCATGTTCACAAATCGATTACAATTGAAAATTAGATTCTAACAAAACATACAAAGTTTATGTTGCCTTGTCTATTTATAAATAAATAAAAAAAAATTGCAGAAACTATAAATAATTTCAATTATTTCATTCTCCTTATAATATGGTTGTTGCAGAGGTATGTTTAATGCGATATCTTAGAGAGGCTGAAGGAGATAAGAAAACGCAAATAGTTATTGTATTTTAAAATTAGCTTTGACTTAATTGAAAATGATCATAATTTTTCCGTTTGTGCGAACTCTTTAAATTTATTGTAGGAGCCAAACCATCATTTATCATTCGCTTAATAGCCAATCCACTGTATAACATAAGTATATGATTTTATCTTACGTGCCTTGATACCTTTACTGCTAAATTATGAGTGACCACTTAAAAAATTACACCTATCAAATTTCTAAAATATGATAGATACATTGTTACGTTTTTTAAAATATTCATAAAATGGCCAAAATCCTTCCAATCATCATATTATACATATTATATTGTGTAAGCATAATAAACATAATTCACAAAACCAAATTATTTATTTATTTATTTATTTCGTTGAATAAATATCAAGCATGAAAGAAGTTGCAAAGTCATTATAATTTTCAAGATAAATCATATTTTTTTTCTTTTGGCTGGTTATCGTTTGCGCGAGGAACATAAATATTTTTGTGGTATTTCAACATAATGTTTAAGACACGAAGCATCACATTAACGTTATAAGAAGATGTAAATTAGCCCTTTTATTTCAATCAACATTTTCAAGTTCTTATACTGTTTTGTTGGTTCAAAATGTTTTGAACTCGCGACCTGTTATATTATGATCATTTTGTGCTCATGTTATTTCACGTCTCATGTGTGATTTTGATAAAATATATCAAATCATATTTTAGAGACACTTATTATGTATGGGAAGGCGCTATTACTTACAAAATACCGCGTCTACATATTATAAAAACGCTCCACAGGAGATTGACGTCTTTTTACGTATCCAAATGGTTAATTAAGTTTACCCAGATATAGACACTGTGCGGCACTCGAATGCATTCAAGTAATTAAGAAATGGAATAAAAACGATCTTGATTTTTATTATCTGGATTTTGTGTAGATTTTTGGTAAAATAATAAATTTTGACCTACATAAATGTCTGCTGAGAGAGTCTGACTGTAACGCCTACATAAAATTAATAACATTTTTATGTATTAAACAAAAACAAAATTCCTGAATTAATTAGCATACAACAATTTGCGTGCATTTAGCTCAAATGCATTATAGAAACTATAACAAATTACGTTTAGAATAAATATCATATTACATCTTTGATGATTGTCACCATAAATTCAATATACGAAACTGTCGTAATAAATTTAATGATCGCATTGAAAAATAACATTAAATGTAAATGTCATCTCGACAGGCTACAATTTTGCGGGCCAAAACCACACAAAACACTTTCATTTTTGTATGGTGAAAACCGCAAATAAATTTTATGATTACAAATTTTTCACACATTCTGTCTTACGGTTACAGAATGGTCATACAATTAAAATTGACACAATTTGGTGTAGGTTCTAGAAATTTTTGAGTGCAAAAAACACATTTTGCAGTTTATCATTTCTTTATGTGTAAAAATGTAAAAATGGTGTAAAGTACCATGGCTACGTAGTGCGTACCAATAATTGGACATATAATTTACAATGTAATTAAAAAATAATAGAATTTACCAAAAAATTGACTTCTACGCGACTATTGGAACGCAGTCCATTTATGACAATAGTTATTTTCTTATCCAGAGCCTTTTGTTTTTTTCACAAGCAAATTACACACGAGATACGAACAAGATTGTTTCTACTACCTCCATCTAATGTTCCTCTGTGACGAGAAAAAGAATTAAGATTGCTTTAAAATTTCTATCTAAAAAAATGTTAGTCTGATTTTTTTTATATTCGATCGAATACAAAATTTATAAAAAGAAAATTCATCTCGAAATTTAGTAAACGTCCAAGAAGTTTCTAAATTTTTTGTGTTAAATGACTAAGGTAACATTATATTGTAGATACAGAATTGTTGTTTTTAGTCAAAATTTTAAATTTTTTGAAGTTTCGGTATTACTTTTAATAATAATAATTATTAAATTATTAAATAATTTAAATAAATTATTTTTATAATTTAAACGATATTTAAACATCGGTTTACTCCGATTTTTGAATCGTTATTTTCAATTTTTCGTTTCTACCGGCCGAAATTTGCATTTATGGTCGTTCGGACGTCTTTCACCGATTGCTGTTCACTCAGCTGATTGACCATTTGATTTACCAACCCAAAAAATCCTGTTTATTTCGGGTCAACAGCTACAAACAGCGCTCTGAGTTAACGATGCTTTGCTGTTTTTGATTGGCATGAGCAAGCGCGACACCCGTTTTAAACAGAGCTTGCTCAGAGCGTGAAGCCATTTATATGTCAGTCTCTGAACTTCTTGGCCGACGGATTAAATAAATAAAAATTCACTAGTGTAAAAATACTCGAGAAGAGAATACCCGCTTAACGGGTTAATCACCGTTATTATTCCTTCAACAAATAATTAACAACACGAAATTACTAATTTATGACTACAATATTCTATAAAAGCACAAAATTCATTTTTACTCGTACCTCACGACATTTTATTTATAAATGCAGTCGATTCCGCTTAATCGGGACACCGGTTAATAGGGGCAGCCGCTTAATTGGGATACACCTTATAGAACAGAAATAAAACCGAGCAAATATGTAACACAACTTTACTTCACTTTTTCGGGACAATATTTCGTTTAATCGGGACAGTAACCATAGGAAAAAAATTGACTAATCATAGTAATCGTAGAAAAAATATCAACTAAAAGTTGTTGTGAAACTTCGGTTAATTGGACCAGCCGCTTAATCGGGACAATCCCGATGTGTCCCGATTAAGTGGAATCGACTGTATTTAAATAACATACATATGTTCACATCATTTAATTCTAAGCAAAATGACAATATTTTTTATTATTTTCATTTTGCTTTATTGACCGCTCTCATTGGGCGCTTCCAGATCCCCCCCCCCCCCCATCATGATTAGTGACATCATTGCCTAGTTGATTTGAAAATTTCATAGTGCTAAACATTTTCATATCGTTGGCTTCAATTTTACTCAACATGCTCCCAACTGTTGGGCGCCCTGAAAGCGTCCATTGTCGTCGGTCAGTGCCAACCATTATTTTTAATATTTTCTTTTGATTTCAAAATCAAGTATCGATTATGCCAGGTTATATTATATGTTTTGAGAAGATTGCAAACCAAGTCATTTGTGGATATCGTTGATCTTCTCCACGGTTTTAAGGTCATCTACAAAAATTAGGACCTAAGATTTATGAATTACTTCGGTGCTCTTGTTTGTTATATACATATTACATAAAGGGTGCTCCATCTGTTAGTTTTTTTATATTAAAACGAACTCATAACGAATGTTGGAAATTCAATTTTTTTATTGAAAATCAAAGTTTGTTCTATGCCATTTATGTAAGGAATACTACATCATTCATGTGACCATCACGGCTTCTGTTACACGCCTGCATCCGAACATCAAAAATGTTGTTGACTTTCCAATAAAAGCAGTTCAATGGCCTAAATTTCAGCTCGAATGTTGTTCTTAAGATATTGCATTGTTTGTAAATCATTGCTATACATTTTACTTTTCAGAAAACCCCAAAAGAAAATAATCTAACGGTGCCAAATCGCATGATCTTCTGCGATCATCGAACTAAGTTGCCACTAACTCGAGTGTTTCACGATTTGTGTGAGATGTGACACTGACTTGTTGCAACCAAAGATCATATAAATCAATTTCATCCAATATTATCCATCCAAATGTTGTGAACGATGCCTCAAAGAGATGCTTGGCTCTTCACGAACATTTTCGCTTACAGCTGTTATCGTTTCACGAGTACAAACTGGACGATGGTGTTCTTATGACCTGAAACTGACCCGGTTTCTGCAAAACGTTCAACAATTGCGAATTTCATGCTCTGTTTGTCGTCCATGTTGACTAAAATCATCCAATTTACGAAATATTTATTTTGCAGAACGACCATTTTTTTAATAAGTTAGGATAATCAAAACGCGTTGTAGTGTTGTAAACAAACACATAACTAAACATTGCATAAGCTTTTCATTTGTCAAAACATTTTCGGGTTATCACCGCACAATAAATATTTTTTTAACTTAAAAAAACTAACAGATGGAACACCCTTTAGGATCAGTTACGAATAACATTGGGATTGATTAAATGGACGTTATACCTCCATAAGATGAAATATCATTCCGTGTTCCCGTTTTAAATATTAAGTCCCTGGAGAAGCGAGCATCCCTCGGCCAAAGTTCATTTTAAAATTGGAACGTTAATTGATCGGTTAAGGGCGCCTTACATTCTATGCAATTGATAATACAAATATATTACTGTAATTTATAGCAAAAATAATTTTTTCATGTGTAAAATATCAAAACAAGTGTTTAAGAGAAATGTTGCTGCTACAATTTTGCTAGAAACTGCTAAAATTAGTGCTAAAAATATTGAAATAGTGCTAAATTGTCCTGCGGGGCAAAAATACTTTTTATGGTGTTTAAATAAATCTAAGGGTGCTAAATTAGACCCGATGGCTAAATTGGCAACACTGTTGACGGTCAAAACGAAACTCACATTTACAGATTTTATTTATGTCAGTTTTAAAAAATAAATTAAATTAAACCAATCCTAGAGTACTCACTGCTTGACAGTATGTTTGTCGACAATTTCATTTCTGGACTGTAGATGACAGTAATGTTCGTAAAAACTAATACAGATTTAGAGGTGTATCGAAATGTTGCATGCTTAATTTAATAATGATATAATAATTAATTCGCGATTGACAATTTACGAAAACAAAAGATTATATCAAAAGATTCATATTTATTTGATTATACTGCCGTCTGTAAACAAAGTTCTATGCGTCCACACGGAATGTCATGAAGTGGTTTCAATCTTCGTTTCTCTCCCCCTTTACCTATAAACCCGGTTTGTTTTTGCCGCAATAAAACCGGTTTTATAGATAAAGGGGGAAAGAAACGAAGATTGAAACTACTTCATGACATCCCGTGTGAACGCGTAGGATGGGAGTCATCGACATAAAATGACGTCATGTTGCAAAATTGTAAACTCAATGAGGCCATTAGTAATCTAAGTGCATATAATACGGGCGAAAACAAAATATAGGATTGCCCCATTTAGTCGACTAAAATTATTTACAAAAACGTCGATTATTCCGAATCAAAATTGATCGAAAACAATTGAAACCCCTTAATTAATTTTTTATATCATTTTTCTGTCATACCTACGAAAAGTATTCCTTCCAATTGCACATTTAAGTTTTTTTTTTGTAAAGGAATTAAGAGCAGGGGAGTTTGTTAGTTTTTTGAATGTGGTACATAATTTTTCTAAATTGAAAAAATAGAGGTTTAGGACGGCAGCAACAATTCTCTAAGAGTCTAAGGAATACAACGGATTAAAATAACAAGTTATGACCGAATCTCGATTTTCTTGTGACATTTCAAAGTCGGGCACCCGATTAAATGAATTTTTCTTTTTGGATAATTTTTTTTTTCACCGACCGAGAGGTACCGAGTTCGAATCCCGATAGAAACAGGTTGCAAAAAGGAATTTTCATCAACAGGTTACGATCTGTGATTAAAAGGAACACAACTCCGGCCGGTCACAACTCGGTCCTGTAGTCGTACGTCTTCCATTTGGCAGTAATTGCGTAAAGTAATTTTGTGTGTGTCTAACTTCTCCTGTTTAAATATTTTTCAACATTTTATCATTATATATTTTGTATAAATTTATATTATAATTAATTTATTATTAATAAAACAAATATTTTATATAATTTAATATTATATTTTAGTTTCCTTATTGTGAAATTAAGTTTAGTATTCGATTTTATATCGATTTCGATGTATATGATTACATAATAGAGCCTTGCATCGGATAGTAATATCCGCAATTATCCGCTATCCGCGGATTAAAGTAGATATATCGGCATTAATTTCTGGCGGATGAGTGTCGGATGCGGATTTAGAAATCTCATCCGCATTATGTGGATTATCCGCACGATGCGGATTATCTGCACGGTTGCGGATAAATCTATTGTATACACATCCGCACGCATATCAATTTCAAATTGTTTTTTTCTTTACCTTGCAATGACAAATTATAGATTTTGTTATTTATTTATTTGGCATCCTATTTAGGGATTTGGCCGCCTCAAATGAGGTTACAATACCATGTTGATTTCAGATTATTTCAGATTTCAGTGCGGCTGCGGACTTTAAAATTTTTCGCGAGTGCGGATGCGGATAAATTTATATTTTTTTCGGCGGATGCTGTTAACACGCCTTCTTTCGGCTTACACCGCAATACACCGTGAATTAGTTTTTTAATAATTCGACACAAACCAATAGCAGAAATTCCACCTAAATTTTAGATTAAAGTTTCGAAATTAATGGTCATTCCTTCGAAAGGATAATTTGTTCGAATTTTCTAATGTTTAGGATAAGTTTATTTGTAGATCTACTTGCCTTTGGTAAACTTCCTAAATTGTAATCTTTAAACAAAAATTTTAAAAAACTATACCAAAGCAATTTTTTAATTAATTTACTAAAATATTTTCTTCTGAATGAATTCTTTATAATACGAGTTATACTCACCATTCTTTAAATTTAAATTCACTTCGTCAATAGGATGTGATATGAATAAGAATGCCAATTTCTTACAGTCTCATAATCATTTAGCAAGTATGTATTATCGCATAGGTAGTTTGCAATGCGCACTAGAAAAAAATAATAAACATCTCTAAAACATTAAGTTTTAATTAAATTTAATTTTCTTATATCGTTACTAAATATAACATTAACCAGATTAAAACGGATATAAAGCATAAAAATAATATTAACATTCATGTAGCGAAATTTTTATATATGGAAAAACATGAATCTGCATCTCAACAACAAATTCCACAAGATACATTAATTGAAATCAAATTCCTCGATACTTTAGCGTTGGGAAATAGATTAAAATAGAAGTAAAATAATTTTGTGTGTCTGCAAGAGTGGAACTCATGGTACATGGTATCGTTTTCGTTTTTAAATGTTTTGTGATTATCTTAGGATGTTCATCTTATTTATCGATTCCTGATATATTACTTTACGAAGAGTTTGGAAAAATACTTACCTTTCAGGTATCCAACAATTTTAGTGTTTTGTTTGTATATACATAGATATACATTCATGACGTAATTTTTTTTATTGTTATATGTACATATTTTCAATACGGAATTTGTTATTTATTCGAATATAGAAGGAATCAATTATTCATAATTTTATTTATTTTCTGTATTCCTATCTGGTTAAATTATAAATTAGTTCATTGACATTTGACTGAATATATCAATTTAATGTAAGAATTTTATAATTTAATTCAAAATAAAAGGACATGATATCCCGCACGGTGGTATTATAATATTAACGGTACAAAATATTATTATTGACATAAATATCTTAGATTTAAATTTTATCCTTTATGTAGTTTGTGTGTCATGTAATGTAACTACCCTCTAAGTATACTTGTTGTTTTAGGATTATTGATTATTAACTAATATATGGATATTATGTAAATGATTGGTAAAAGATTAAGCTTATCGATTATTTATATCTTAGAGTATGGCTTTTGTACGTATATTTCAAATATTTATTATTTTGATTTGAAATTTATAGCTCAAACCTTTAAATACTCGTATATTATTCTGGTTGAACGAACAGAATTTTGTTTTATAAATAATGATCTAACAGAAATGGTGATGGGAACGGCGTCTACAGAACCGCATGAAAAACTTAAGAAGGGTGAGATAGAAATTTTCAGGTTATAAGGTTTTTCAGAAAATGATGTGTGAATGAAGCGGTAATAAACATGTAATAATCAATATAGTTGACACTATACTCAATATTTTATTTATCCACACCATACTTAGGCTAACTTTTATTTGTGCATTTTAGGTTGAAAGTTCATTAATTCAATTCATTCCAGAATGTAGTATTCCATGATGTACATTCGATTAAAGAGTATCGGAATTGAGCATCTCCTTGCCAAACATTGAATTAATAAAATATTGGATAACACCGTTGGTTGCATCACTATTGTCAGGATGGGTAGGTTTAAAAGAAAACGAATTTTAAACGTCTTACTTTAATTTTGAATATCTAACACATTTTCTTTAACTAATAGATCAATTTTGGCAAAGCCATCTTCACTGCGGAGTTGCGTATAGATTTGGAACACATTTAAAATAAAGTTAAATAAATGGCATTTTAAATCTGTCTCTGCCCATTAACTTATAATCTGACGACAAGTCTTCGTAAAGCAGCAAATATTTCTTTGTATAAAATCTTATAAAATCTAATTTTAAATTATTACTAGTTTAAGGTTAGGTTATTTGGCCGCCTGAATAACGCTCTTCCACAACTCGACCCTCTACGATAGAGGGCCTTCAGCGAGATCCTGTCTTCATAATAGTTGCCGACTCCAGCTCCTATTTTGTGGTACGATTTTTGTCACGTAGAACGTGTCCGAGTCATCTAGTCCTCTATGATTTGATTGTTCCGATTACGTCGATGTTGTTCAGATCTTTTCTGACCTCGAGATTCAGGCGCATCCGGTACATTTTCCCTTAGTAGAACTAGTATCATACGAGCTAACGTGCGCTGAAAATCGGCAAGCTTTTGGCAATCTCGTGTTGTTACCGTCTAAGTTCTCTATTAAAAGTTACTAATGGTATTATCAGCGCTATTTTGATGTTAAATTTTGTTCTGCGCGATATATTGCGAAATTTGAAATTGTTAATGTTTAGCGTAGAATGCTCAGTAATCTGCTGCGATCCGTGATGTTATATCTGCAGAAACTAAGTTTTGCACATTACCATTGATCCCGGGTATTTATAATATAGACAGCTACGCTGGGCTATATTACGCAGCTGACGAGTGACGTATTCTAACGAAAGGTTGATTATAATTTGGGCTATGGGAGCTTCTTCCCGCACTCCTGAAGTTATTTCTCCGAGAACTTGCCTTCGACTATCACCTCGCCTTTAGAGCCCTCCATTTATACTTTGTCCATGGTTACCAATTTTGAACGAAAGCCCAAATGTGGTAAGACTCTCTATAATGTGGTCCTCTGAATGCTATCATAGGGCTATTAAAAATATATGAATAGAAAGTTTGATCGATTGTCGACCTCCCTGGATGAAACTACACTAGTTGTCCCTCAAAATGCGCTCGCAGTAAATTGATAATGTCAGCAACCACTTTGGCCAAAATCTTGAAGCCAGTGTTGAGCAGTTATTTGTTGAGCAGTGTTGAGCCGGTTTCATCGTAAGATGGAGCGAGTAGAGGTATCATTTCTGATTGATATCATCAGATTGATACAATGATTTTGGTTGCTCGCTAGAGGATAACGTCTGTCTGTTTAAAAGAGACGACAGATAATTTCGGCGACAAATAAAGTCGGTGGCGATTTATTTTATAAAACAGTATCTGTCTCTTAAACTGGCAGTTTCGATTTCAAGTATATTTGTTGTTCTACACAGTCGGTTGGAGTATTTTCAGGCAATCATATAGTCGTTGTGTAGTGCCTTGTTGATTGAGAGATTTTCGTTTTCGTGCGCGAATCCTTGCTTGAATTGAAGCTAGACAATTCTCATCCAGGAATTTGTTTCTAGGTCGAGATGTATGTTTACCTAGATTTTTCGTTGAAGCATTTGTTGTGCCCAGTTTTATTATACACCGCTATTCCTCCACAAAAGAAGGTAGTGATTGGCTATCCAGTTTTTCCGACAAATTTCCAATCCCAACAGAAACACAGTAGAACTCTCTTGGCATGCATTTTTGCAACTGATGTTGATGGCTGGTCTGGATCAACCCACGGTTTTTCTGCATTTAGGATTATCGTACAAAATCCATTTTTCATCACCCGTTATGATTTTGTGCAAACAATTCTTTCTTTTATACCGAGAAAGAAAATTCATGCAGATGTCGGCTCCTCGATTTTTATTTTCTTCGGTCAGTTTATGAGGAACCATTATCCTTGCTTCTGTATTTTCCTGAGCCTGTACCTTTCCAAGCATTACCTTTCCAAATTAGCTTGTTGTCTGTTTAAATCACTGTGTGCTTGTATGTAATAACTAAGTTCGAAAGAAGGGGTGATTATTCCTTATTTTGCGGTTTGCCTTTACTCACAAATTTACAAGTGATGGATCCCCCACGTTCACGTCAAAACATGGGAGTGCCCGAGTAATCGTCTCTCGTTTTATATTGATATATGCTTTATATTCAGAAAGTTTATCATAGAGTATTTTGCATACTCAAGCGATTTCTTAACAGTACAAATAATACAGTAAAGAGCAGCTCCCACAAATTGTTCCTCACATCCGTCAACCTATTCAGTTTGATCGAACTTCTAACGTAAGTCTACTTCTATCCGACTTTTTATGGTTTTTATGATAAAAGAAATAAGCTTATTTGTCTTTGATGTTTGGAATGGTATTAAGATCCTTATGTAGAAATGTATACAACGTATTTTTACTTCAGCCCAATTAGTAGAAATGTAACAAAGTTCTATGATCTATCTTTTAAGACAACAGTCAGGAACTGTTTATTTCTCTCAAGAAGCTTCTGATGTAACTTATTTGACTTGCACTTATTTGGCTTTGGTTAATGCAAGTTCCGACCAACCCGAAAAATGCTTTGCAAGCAGCAGGTTCAAGGAGTTAATCATAGTTGTTGTTCAGAGTCCATTCCGTTATGAACAAAGAAAGCTTGAGGTAGCAGGACTGAGAGCTAAAGTAGAAGCACAACTTTTATTCCTTAAATGGCTCTTATATTTTTTACCATAGTAAAGTTGCAGTTTTTGCCAAGTAGGTGATTTCTCGCGTTGTTGATTAGTATCTTAAACTTCTTTATTCTTATGTATAAAAACGCAGAGTACAAATTTATTATTTTCCATTCTTTACCCAATGTCAGTATCGTGAATACCACACGCATGTCATCAAAACTCGTATAATGCTAATTGTTGACAGTATTAGAGTTAGAGCTTAGACCCGGTACAATTTTCTCGATTATTGTTGTTGACAAAACCCGAGAACGAATATGTGCGTGATTCATAAATTGTTGATTTTATGTAATATAGAGAATTATTAGATAACAAGTATCGTTATATAAATATAGGACCCTTTTATAAGGCGAGCCTCTTGCAATGCAATTGCAGAATATAAATGACTTTGCATCCGAAACTGAACTACCTGGAATCAGATGGAACTTTAGCACGACGTGTTCTACTTCATGATTATTATCTGAAATTTCATCCAAAACCAATATAATGTCAGCAGAACACATAAAAGGCCAGCCGGAACGCAATTTTTAGCATGCCTGTTTTAAACCCTATTAGCCTACCAATGTCGTCGTCAGATCCTTAATTGAGCTCTCCGCATACAGGAATCTCGTCATGACATTAAATTGCTTTATTGTCATTTTTCTAACAGCTACGATAGGTAGAATCATCCTTACCGATGTAAACTGCATGACTTAGCTAACTGTCTCATGATAACTAATTTGCTCAACCAAACCAACACACACACAATGGAAATTCTTCCAGAAGATTTGATTTGGTGATATAATTCGCCATATCTATATGTTCTTGTGTTGTACCATAGGTATAAAGCAAGAGTTGAATTTTTTGCAACCTGATGAGTATACCAGTTGGAAGTTCTCATTTTTTTTAAGGGTTGTGTATCTTTACACAAGTGCCCTGGGGTTAAAAATGGGGGGAGTAAATTTTCTGCTTTTTGTGGTGGATATATATTGTGAGTATGGCCTCTTTGTTTCCAATGGCTAACCAAATATCGTAAACATTGTGAATGTCATTTTAAATAATGTTTTGTCTATAAGAAGCCGAAAAAAACTTTTAGAAACAACTTTGAAAAGAACAACTTTAGAAAGTTCCAGAAGCATTTTCTCCAATAAGCTTTATAATTCGATTTTTTAGACTAACTTTAACAAGCATATTTTTGTTATTGGTAAATTATATGTTGACTTTACCTCGTTAATTGCAGAGTTTACCTTTTTTTTTTTATTTAATTATTTAGCATAAAGGATAATGCATAGCTTTTCTACCCATACAAATTAGTAATAAAAAGTATACAAAAAATAAACTAAAATTAAAATTTTTTGTTTCATAAAATCAAACAAAATTTTTTTAAATTTAGTAAAAGGCTTCACACGTCTAATCTCAATCGGAACCTCATTCCAAATTGTAAAAGAGGTAATCTGACGCGATTAGTTGTAAATATTTGAACGGTTACAAGTAGTATTATTTTACCATTTCGATTAGACCTAAATTGTATTTTCTCATATACATATGAAGGAACACGATTATTAATGACTTTATACAGGGTGGGCCAAAAATTTTTTTTTTTGAACTAGCGGTTAGTTTGAGTATGGTAAGGGTTCTGTCACTTCTGATTTGACAGAAAGTTAGTTTTATCCTTCCGCTGAACGAAAATGGTTGTGTATTCGGTTCGCTGAGTGGGTTTGCGATCGACTTGAAGAAGAACCCGCACGTGATCGTAGAGAAGCTGATGCATCCTCAACGAGTGACGTTTGGTGCGGATTTTGGTCCGGTGGCATCATTGGGCCATTTTTCCTTGAAAATGAGCAAGGAGCCGCCGTTACTGTCAATGGTGAGCGCTACCGCGCCATGATAAACGATGTTTTTGTTCCCGGCACATGAAGAGCTGATGATAACTAATTTGCTCAACCAAACCAACACACACACAATGGAAATTCTTCCAGAAGATTTGATTTGGTGATATAATTCGCCATATCTATATGTTCTTGTGTTGTACCATAGGTATAAAGCAAGAGTTGAATTTTTTGCAACCTGATGAGTATACCAGTTGGAAGTTCTCATTTTTTTTAAGGGTTGTGTATCTTTACACAAGTGCCCTGGGGTTAAAAATGGGTGGAGTAAATTTTCTGCTTTTTGTGGTAGATATATTGTGAGTATGGCCTCTTTGTTTCCAATGGCTAACCAAATGTCGTAAACATTGTGAATGTCATTTTAAATAATGTTTTGTCTATAAGAAGCCGAAAAAAACTTTTAGAAACAACTTTGAAAAGAACAACTTTAGAAAGTTCCAGAAGCATTTTCTCCAATAAGCTTTATAATTCGATTTTTTAGACTAACTTTAACAAGCATATTTTTGTTATTGGTAAATTATATGTTGACTTTACCTCGTTAATTGCAGAGTTTACCTTTTTTTTTTTTATTTAATTATTTAGCATAAAGGATAATGCATAGCTTTTCTACCCATACAAATTAGTAATAAAAAGTATTCAAAAAATAAACTAAAATTAAAATTTTTTGTTTCATAAAATCAAACAAAATTTTTTTAAATTTAGTAAAAGGCTTCACACGTCTAATCTCAATCGGAACCTCATTCCAAATTGTAAAAGAGGTAATCTGACGCGATTAGTTGTAAATATTTGAACGGTTACAAGTAGTATTATTTTACCATTTCGATTAGACCTAAATTGTATTTTCTCATATACATATGAAGGAACACGATTATTAATGACTTTATACAGGGTGGGCCAAAAATTTTTTTTTTTGAACTAGCGGTTAGTTTGAGTATGGTAAGGGTTCTGTCACTTCTGATTTGACAGAAAGTTAGTTTTATCCTTCCGCTGAACGAAAATGGTTGTGTATTCGGTTCGCTGAGTGGGTTTGCGATCGACTTGAAGAAGAACCCGCACGTGATCGTAGAGAAGCTGATGCATCCTCAACGAGTGACGTTTGGTGCGGATTTTGGTCCGGTGGCATCATTGGGCCATTTTTCCTTGAAAATGAGCAAGGAGCCGCCGTTACTGTCAATGGTGAGCGCTACCGCGCCATGATAAACGATGTTTTTGTTCTCGGCACATGAAGAGGAGGACATAGGCAACATTTGGTTTCAACAAGTCGGCGTTCCGTGCCGCACAGCACACGTTTCAATTGATCTTTTGCGCACTTTCTTCGAAGATCGAATTATCAGCCGAAATGCTGATGTGATTTGGTCGCCTCGGGTGATTTGTCGCCGTTGGACTATTATCTTTGGGGTGCCGTCAAAGATAAGTGTTGCGCCGATAAACCAGCAAAGATTGACGCTCTCAAGAACAATATTCGCATTGCCATTGAAGACATAATGCCGCATACCATCGAAAATGTGCTCAAAAATTGAACCGACCGTATGGGGTACGTCAAGGCCAGCCGAGGCAGTCATATGAATGAAATAGTATTCCATAATTAATTGGAAGGATTGTTCTTTACAATGAAAAAATAAATTTGAAAAAATATTGAGAACTTTTTGTTTTAATGCATTTTTTAAAAAAAAATTATTTGGCCCACCCTATATAATAGTAATAACGCTCTAAAGTAAAGAAGTTGGATCATAGTACAACCAAAAATTCTTTAAATTTACCTGATATATGGCCAAATTTTCTCATTCCATTAACATATCTAACGGTATTATTCACAGTAACTTGCAGAATGTCACTTGAGGTAGAATCACATCTTGCAAAAATAAATTCTCAATATAGTACGTGGGTAATTACTAATGATCTAACCAACAAAATTCGAACATTTTTAGGGCAGATTTTTTTATGGAGCTTCAAACCATACAAAGTAGAATTGATCTTACCACAAACATTCACAACTTGTGAATCCCTTATGAACCTGTAATTAATAACATGATTCGCCATCTTAATCTTGACACCATCAATAAAGATATCGAGTATCACTGGGAAACTTCTTTTAGAAATCAGAATTGCATGCGTTTTAGCGATGTTCAGTGAAATTTCATTAGACTTGGACCAAGCTAAGGACCATTGGATAGATCCAAATTTATTTTGTTAAAGGTTTTCAATATATTTTTACTAGTACCACCAAGATACATTTTTAAATCATCAGCATACATGTGATATTTGGAGTATTTTATTGCTTGTGGTAAGTCATTAATAAAAGGCAAAACAGAGTTGGGCCAAGTATAGTTCCTTCAAATACACCTACAGGTATACGTTCAGGAACTGATTCTTTTCCATTTACAATGACTTTTTGATATCGATCTGTTAAGTAACTAAACACAAGTTTAAGTGCTCTGTTGTCAAAATTAAAGAAAAACATCGAAGAGTCGAATGCTTTGGAGTAATCCAACAATATTAGAACAACAAATGAGTTTTTTCCGTCAAGATGACAAGCCGACGACATGAAGCAGTCGTTGTACTGTGGTTATTATACAGAATCCGGATTGAATTTTATTTAGATAATTACAATTAACCAAATGCTGGTTGATTTGATCAAGAAGAATGATCTCGAATACTTTAGATAAAATGGAAACTAAACTAAACGGTCTAAGATTATCCAAAGAATCGATACCCTTCTTTTTTACAATCGGAATCATAGTGTTCATTTTCTAAATTATCGGAAGTTTAGAACGCATGATACAACTGTTAATCAGGCATGTCAAAGGTGATACAATATATGGTAAAATATTCTTTAGAAATTTTAAGTTTATTTTATTGTGACGGGATGAATTTGATTTAATAAGATACAGGGCTTTGGAAACATCTAATTCACTTATGCTGCAAAAGAAGAGAGAAGTATGCGTACCTGTGCACTCCATCCCCTGCAATGGAATAACTACCGATAAGTGGAGTACATGCCTTTGACTTGTAATTAAATACGATTGAGTCCGAACAATGTTTATGATTTCATGGACATGAAAAATTTAATTTTACAATCTTCAAGAAGCTCTTTATATACTTATTTTAATGTTTGTTACCAGTTCAATTTATATTACTTTCAGGCAGTAAAATCGGCATAAACGATATTCAAAATTTACTTACTCCAAATTTTAAAATATTTAGGTAATTTGAATCACCTACATGGCAATGCATAGCACTATTAGGGGCAACACAAATCAAATTCCACCAAGCATAAAAATGTACTCAATGTACATAAAACACCTTTCCACCAATACACTAATGCATGTTATTCAAATTTTTTGCAATAAAATTCAATTATGTATTAGTTATATATTGTTGTTGTTAAGACCTTGTTAAAATACCACCTAAAAGTGAAGTTAAATTTTTAAGAAATTGAAATAAAATTATATACCTTTAAAGTATTGGTTTGGAGAAAATCACCGCTGACACGCAAACCTTTTTTTACTGCTTTTGTGTAATTCTTGTTATTACGTTCGATGATATTGTGATAATGATGATAGTGATACCACACACAGTTGAAAACTCAACACGTAAAGAATCATCATCTTCCGTTTATATAATATGAAGAACAATTTGCCGGTAATATATGATTTCGAGCATATAAATTTGTTATATAATTTTATTGATAATCATAATATAAGACAGCAAAAGATGTGAATTATAGTTGTTATCAAGTTATAAAATATGAATTTTTTTTTGTAGAGGAAGTGTGAGTTGATGTTTTGCGATGATGAAATATTATTATCTGGCTTTAGTATATACTACCTTCTGTCCATTTTGAACAGTTTTCACCCGACCTATCTTTTAAACCAATCGTTTCTAAAAACTTAGCCCTAAACAAACATTATGTGGTTATTAGAGGGCATTATACTTGATAACTTTTCATTTCCCATAAACGCCTGACTTTTGAGAGAATTCAAGTTTACTACTTCACTTTAAATGGACACACTGTATAACATCAAATAAAAATTGTGCCAATTTACCACTTTATATGTTAACATATGGCATACATTTTTAATATGGAATATAAAATTAATTTCAAATTTCGGAGTCTTGTTAAAACATTTCAAAAAGTTAATTAAAAGAAAATCTGCATATCTCAAATACAAAATTATTATTTGTTTACGAGCCTCCTTCATGTATCCGTCTAGTCCGAATCGAATAATCGTAATAACTACTTACACATTTTATTTTATGTTATGATTTATAAAATATTTCAACCTTCGCAGCATGTGGTTGTAAAAATACATAACGATGCTTAAGAAAGTTATGTTTTGATGTGTTTCTGAATTTTTTTTTCTAGAAAAGGTTAATATGAGTCTTTTCTTAGATTTCAACATTAACATATAACTATTTGTAGGGCTTAACCCGCAGGAATTTCCATTGTGCGAACCTAAAAACGTTTTCTGTTTTTGGGAAGCGCCTAATTTGCCAACCTCGAAAAAAATTTATTTCAATTCGGGCATGGGTGGTATGATTTGAAAGGGCTTTTCGAGATCTCAAATTAATTTATTCCGACATTTTATAACGGAGAAACTGGAAATATATACTTACTAGTAAATCGTTTGATTTATCTTGACTGAATTTTTAATATGTTAACCCTGGTAACTCTATCTGAACTAGGATATCTATGCATATATAAAAGACAACTTCATGAATCTGTTTGTGTCGAATATGCGCTTCAGCCGCCCAACCGCTCGTCATAAATTTTTTACCATGTATGATTTGCATGCCAAGGACAAATTTAAGATATATTTTTTCTTCAAAATTTAGTTTCCTTCGGGTATCTCTCGAACAAAAGTTCGTTAAATTTTCGGGGTTTTCATAATAACTTGGACAAATTTTAGCCGATTTGTATAATATTTGTTCCAGATGAGTTTAATAATACTACCAATAATTATGGATATTACTAACATAAATCTTGAAAAACCTGCGGGTACCTGCTGAGTGAAAGTTTATTCAAATCAATACAGAAATGCGCTGTACTCTGAATAAAAAAATTGCAAAACTTCGGTTCATTATGAATAAAAAAAAAATTTCAAATTTCGTTGATCTACAAATACTTCGCTATTGTTGGACATATAGCATTCGAAGACTCTTTGGAAAATTTAGTATTTATTAAAACAACATAACCCTTAATTGTGTGTCATAACCCTTTATCCTGAAAATGGGTTTGAAATTTTTCTTATAAAAAATGTTGATTCTTCTCCGAATCGAGTGCTTGTTTGTACTTAACGCGGCTCCTTGTTATCTTCCTTTATAACAGGTATGTCGCCAACAGTAATTGGGCTAATAATATCTCCCAATTTAGGGTTTGGTTGCAGCGATGTCAGGTAGAGCACGTGTCAGTTATCTCCTTCAGTAACTTGTTTATTTCTTTTAATGAGTTACATGGTATTTCCGATCCGACTCTCTTCAAATGAAACTTTGATCCATTAATTACGCCAGGAAGGATAAGAAGAGTAACAGTCAATGCATATAGGTTTACGTTGAAGATGTTGACACCTCGAATTGAGGAAGGCAAGCACGAATTTATTTATCGAACATCCAATAAACGGTTTCGCATTTCCGTTGGACTATAAAATGCGCAATTTAAGGTGGCTATCAACCTTTACTTGAATTATCGCTCATTGAGTGGAGGTGCTCTGATAGTTACAAGAAGCTAGGACATTATAAAAATCCGCTCTTTAAATTTAGTACAGATCACACATCTGTTGATTACTTGCCGAACTGTGTAATACTCTGTTTTGCAATTGCATAGGGTTAAAGTAGGCCCTGCATGTTTATTGGCTTTGGCTTGCTTGCCCCGCTAGCTTTGTGCACTTAGCCTTTCACTTGCAATTACAAGAGCTCCTCCCGATAAAATTTGCTTTGCACTCTCCTTAAATACACTCCACCTGTCTTCAATTCACATTTATGGATTTTATATTTGTGATGGTTCTTTGTATACCAGCGATTGTTCACCAAAGTTTTGTAAGAGACGAATATTTTGACATTAATTCACCGATCCATGAAGAGATAATTGTTTTAGCAAAGACGAATGTTTTGCTATTCATGTCGTCAAGTGAACATTGATTTGTTGTGAGGCCAGGATTCAGGGAATGGTTTGAACCAATTAGTGCTTTGGTTCACCACAATCGGCGGGATTATCTGTTGACGTTGCATGCCGCCAATGCTTACATCGTTATGTTATTAGAATTTTAGCGGTTTTATTCTACAGCCTACAATAGTGGGACATCGTCTTGAGTGACTAGCCAGCCAATCTAGAACTACACTAGAATCTGTCCACGTAAATGTTTCTCTTATGTTTAACTGTGTCTCCTCTTAGCTAATAATAGGGCAGCGCATAGTTGTAGCCGAGGAATAGAAATTTGCTTTGTGAGAGCTTTTATTGTTGCGGTAACTAACTTTACGAACATTCTTCCGGCTGATGTAGTGTTCTTAGGTAAACTAAAGCGGCATAGAAGTTTGGACTAACAACGGATCCGTGTATTTGAATGGTGTCACAGATGGTTTCGTGTATATATCATGGTGTGCGTTTTCCATTAATACTTTCTAGATTTGTAGAAAAAGTTTGCCTTCGGTTGGATTTCCAAATTTCTGAAACCCTTAATCTAAAAAGATTGTATGCTTTTGATATACTGGCTGGCTACACAGAATATAGAATAACTGATTAATTTGACATCGACTTTCGAAGACTGAGCCTGTATTGAGTCAACAAGTATGGTTTATTAAATCAGTTTTGGTTATTGTACCTTCGTTATCGTCAGCTCTTTTGTAGAACCCTTATAGCAAGAAATGACGCCAATTCTAATCCATAAGTTAAGGTAGTTAATCGAAAATTGCATATTGGTTGTGAATGATAACTACGCCAAACAATTTATTCAAAGTTGACATTCATATTAATAAGGAACTGCCGATACACTTATGTATTATCAATATACAATCTTGATTAGGCTGTTGGAGCAAATGCTAAGCAGTCATTTAATGAAATACCAGAAATGGTCTTTGCCGATCCATCAAAAATTACTATTAATTTTGTGGTTTGGCTAGAAATCTTTAGCACTTCGTGATGGAGCAAACTGTATCCTACGTCTGCTGCAGATTAGGCACTTCTTCATTATAAACTCCTGATAGAGTTTCTTAAACTCCGCATTTAGAGCAAAGCGGCTCAATGAATAATGAGGTTACCAAAGATTGAGGTGGCTTCTCAAATGGTAAAC
Source organism: Nephrotoma guestfalica (assembly GCA_963691935.1). Lineage (NCBI taxonomy): Eukaryota > Metazoa > Arthropoda > Insecta > Diptera > Tipulidae > Nephrotoma > Nephrotoma guestfalica. The sequence goes on along the minus strand of OY829914.1, from coordinate 134,153,458 downwards.
TAAAAATAAATCGACCTTCTTTGAATACCTTGTGACAAACTCTTCCTCGCTAAACTTTTCTTCTTGAGACAAAATGCTTGAGTTTGGAATGGGTTCCATCCAATTGAGTTTTTTGGGCGGGGATCGAGATGAGTGACTTGCACGTCGCAATACGTATTTACCCCTTCTGAGTACATCAAGCTAGATATAACATTTCCATCCCTTTACCAGTTTACCTTGGTAAGTGGATCAGTTCTATTTTAATACTCGCGGTTTAACCATAAGTAAATCAAATCACTCCTCTCTTGGTGAGGAAGTTTTGGTGGTTTGAACATTGTTAATGGCAGCATTTCAACGTACAGATATAACTAGGGGATTCAATATAGGATATAGCTTCATACGTGCGTAGTGGAGTATTAAGTATGGTTACTTCTGGTAGAATCCTATTTTGAAAACCTATATTTGCTACCGAGGTACAAGCTAATCTGAGTTGCGACTAAGTCTTCTGTAGGGGTCTAGGACTTTATTCTCCGGAAATTACTCCTGGACAATAAACCCCAGCAATTACCTCCGATCCATTACCCCCATGAAGTACTCTCCGTTATTACTCCTCCGGACATTACCCTTCGCAGTTACCCCTGCCATTACCCCCTCCCATTCCCCACGGTTATTTATTCTCAGTCACTCCCCCCGATTAATATCTGATTATGGGACAATTTATCATTTCGTTAGTAGTAAAATGTGTGCTATGCTCCCAAACGAAAATATAGTTGAACAATATATCTCGTCTCATACAAATGACAATTTTCACTAATGGCCCAGATTTGGGTAGTTTCCCATATATTTAGACAAAAATGATGTTGTACGTAATTTTTCAGTATGTCATAGAGCATACCTATCTGAAATTCTATGGTGATTGGAGCATTTTTAGAAAATGGTCATTTGTATTGTGTCTGAGTTCTGTAATCGAGTTTCTTGTTTCCAACAACAAAATAAAATTAAAGATAGAATATGACGTGATGCTTCAGTAGTGTCCATGCAAAATTAACGTAAGAAACACATTTGGTAACAAAATAACGTAATCAAATTCGTTTTATAAAATCCGTAACAGATGAAAAGAATTTTAAGCAAATATTCGTTGAAACACTTTGGTGGTCTTCAAAAATAAAGTAAACATTTTCACTGGAATAACCATTAATGCTATAATATTTACTTACGAGACAGTAATCGACCGTGGATACTAAGAATATATCAGAAAGGTCATAAACTAGGAAATTGAAATCACCAACAAAATTTTCATCACTTTAAAAAGTATTCCAAACACATAACGTCAAACGTGTTTTATTTGGCAAACATCAAATCTGTTTTTCATACCCAATAAATAAGTTATTCACATATTTTGTATTGCTCTTCTTATTTCTTTCTTTAATAATATTAGTCAATTCTTAAGTAAATAAAATACCATTTTTAGCTAAATACAAATCAATCATATAACTCGAGAATAAAAATAGTTTTTCAATTTAAAAATTATAAGAAATCGTTTAATGTTTTGCGAACGGTGACAGTGCAAATAAAATGGTTTAATAGTTTCACTAGCATAAACTATTTTTCTCTGTATAATATCTACCCATAGTCAAGATTTCTATAAGACAAATCATATGCAGCAACATAAAAATGTTATTTGAATTAAGAATTGTGTCATGTTTTACCGCCTTAAGCTATTTTAAGAAAACGATATTGTGAAGTTTTTTATGATTGGAGTAAGTGCAGTGCTAGCTACTTAGTGGGAAGTCATTGTTTTAACAGGTAAATTGCGATGCAAAGGAAAACACCTTAACGGTTATTTTTAACACGAACTCGCGCGTTATCATTTTATAATCAATGTATTAATTAAACGAAAATTAAAATGTTTTTTTGGAAAATATAAATAATATTTAAAAAATTATTTTTATTTGTCTGTTTTGGGCTATAACCAGGGTATATAAATAAGAAAACGATTTGTTCAAAGAACAAGTCTTTTACGTAAATATACCATAATTATGCCTCGAGTGCCGCAATTATTATTATTATGTTCATAATCGATCTGCGACGATCGGTTTAGTTTTTTCAAACCAGCAAACCTCTACAAAAAAACAAAACAAATTTCATTTTTGTATTTACACCGCCCGGTTGGCGTTTTGGCTTGTGTTGCTACATGGTTAAAAATTGTTAAATTTTCATATTTTATTTTGTTATAAGACGCCGTCTTTAGTTTTAGGCAAATCTGTAATACTGATGTAGGTATAATACGAACACGTACAAAAATGGAAATAATGAAGTGTTAATTTTAATGCTTTCTGTATTAGTAGTTGCGAGAACATTATTTGCGGTAAGTCAATAATTGGAGGCATAATATTACGTAACACAATCAGAGACGAACATGATTTTAGGTTGTGCAAAAATGTATTCGATTCCTAGCTCTAATTTATCGTGATTCGAGTTTCTTTTACTGTGGTTAATTTGAATTTTCATGTAGCAATTGCATAGGAAGTAGTACAGCCATTGAAATAGCATGCTCATCAGCTGTTCGAACGCAGTATAGCATTCAGTATCATGCAATAACCAAAACTGTTCTTATTGGTCTCTTAATCGAACACCGTAACAATTAGCCACACAGTAACATAACGCTGCGGAATGTTTCCTGCTTGGGAGAATCAGAAATAACTTAGCCCAACATTGACTCTTAAACGCCAAACCAATGACCTCCGATGGGTATTATATATTATGTTCAGCTAATATCGCATGTACCCCAATTAAGGCAAGCTGAAGGTCGAGTCGTTCCCGTTGACAACGAAACAATACAGGAGTGTTAGTATTTGAGTTTTATCGCTACTGACACAATGCCATGCCAATCATGGGTAAACCTTCATGATGTTCAAGCAACCGCTAAATACTGAACGACGCTGATACGAACGTTGACATGGTCGCAATTGCAAGTTGCTTACAGGCTATTTCGGATAATTCATGTCATTGTGTTTCGCATATAGACACACGATTTACAGTCTTTCCAAGTACATGTGTGAGTATTGATTTGACAAACAGGTGCCGCGTGCCTTCATATCTTTCATCTTTATTAGTTAGTCATTGAGGTCCAACTTAAGTAGCTTCTTGTTCTCGTACTTTGACGATGAGTTTAATGATCGTTTATTGTTTGATTTTTGATTTTTTTGTTATAATGCGTTTGAAATGGTCCTCATTAAAACCGAAAGTTCGACACTTATTTAAATTCCAATTTGATGATTGTATAATAATTTTAATTACTTCGTCCAACTTGTGGTACTTGATTTGTCTTTAAATTTGATATGGCTAGTAAACGCCTCTTGAAGAATGGTCTGAATTCCGGATGTGATGGTGGTGAGACGGGGTTACGGTCAATTTCCCAAGCAGCTCTAGTTGATTTACATACTAACATTCCAAAATCTGATATATTCCTCGCTATATAAAATGCATGGAAACTTCACCTCAACAAACCCCTTAACCACAAAACAAGTAAGTTTTTTATTCTTCAAAAGCCAGGTCGGTTATGCACACACAAACACGAAATAATGACTTCATTTAGGAATACTTTTCATTCCTTTCTCCCAGTACGTTTTGGTTCCAGCTTAAGGAACTGATACTTCCAGCCTAATTTTCCTGGGATTCAGCACAAAAAATTTATATGTTTCCGGGTGATTAAATTAAATATAAGCGTAGATTTGCCCTCTTCAGCTTTGGAGCTGGTTTTTTCAAAGGTATTTCAATTCTCCCTACAACGGTTTAAATGGTATTTTGCACTTCTCAATGTGCTTTTTAATTAAAACTGTGTAAACTACTGGAATTATAATTCGAATCGTCTGTGAAATAAAAGGATGAAAAAATAAAATGCAATTGGGGAATATTTTTTTTTAAACCATAGTTGTAGATTTTCCAGCTCCAGAGGTGAATGACATTTTTTAAGCAAACATTTTGAACCTTTTCTCATTTTGATAGAATATTGGCTTGTGTAAGGAAAAAATGTTGAACCCAAAACGAAAAACGGTTTTTCTAAAGCAGACTTCTACATTTTAATGGTTTGGATTTTATAATATTCTACTGGATAAGTTTTGACGAAATGTTATGTAAGGATCGTGAATATAATAATATACAATTCTTAATACCTTAAAAATTATCTATCATTTTTATGCTAAGGTGTTCATAAAAACAAGACAAATGGAAGAAAAGGAAAGAAGTAAAATGAATTGAAAAAACAAGTGAATTCAATTTATAAGTTCGTACCTTGTTACCTTATATACCAACTAATTATTATAGGTTATACTTAAAGTATGCATAACAACACGAACCACATTATTAAAAGAAAATAAGAAAATTCACTTAGAAAAGTAAAACTTAAACATATCTTAAATATGGTGTGGTTTGTGACAATATACTTTATATTATTTAATTACATAGTTTATAGTGTTTCCTTGCCACAAGAACAAAACACAATTTTTATTTTGCTTAAATGACTTAGGGCGATAATAACACTTTTCATTTTTCCCTCTTTCGGTTGATTTTGCTTCAACAAAATAATTATCGCTCTAGCGAACAGCAAAATAAGAGAATCAAACTGGGTATAATGTTACTGTGTGTAGTGGACATTGGTAAATCAGACGAGTGTATTTAAAGAGGTTAATCTTATTATTACTTGTATGTAATTATAGCAGCTTGAAAATTATTTACTATCGGTTTATTTACTTAAATCATTCGGAATTGTTATTTATGCTTTTTAAAATAATCTCTATTTTTAACTATTACGGAACTCAAAATTACATCGAAATTTCATCAGTTTGGTAAAATCAATAAATAACTTAATTACCGTAGAATTGTATATTAATAGACCATTGATACCGGTGAATAACTGTATAGTGGACGATTATAAAAGGGATGATGCTGTTTGCAGATATTACTATGAATCTTAGAATATTTAGTTGACTCTTGATACCTTGATACTGAAGCTGACTTCATTATCATATCGATCATAAAGCTATCGATTTTACAGACATTTATTTAATTTGGTTTCGTTTAGATTATTTTGCTGACAATACATCACGCATAAATGGATTTGGCCGTCTTATTCCTGAGATTACTTAATCAATTTTTCGGATGAATAATTGATTACTCCATTGAATCCTAGCTATTTTACAATTTATACTTGTTGAAGCAAAAGTTGTTTGATGAAGTTATTGTCACTCTCTCTCTCTCTCTCTCTCTCTCTCTCTCTCTATATATATATATATATATATATATATATATATATATATATATATATATATATATATATATATATATATATATATATATATATATATCTATGTATCTCTCTTTCTCTCTCACACTTTCCGATTTTCTATGATCTTGAAATTTTGTACACTTACGTAGCCCAATACCCGGTCTTTCTACTACGAAACCTTGGCAATAGGCATGTTTACGAAGAGCTCCTAATCAAGAGTTGGGGAACAATTTCTCAAATACTGTTTGGAAATTTATTTTTATAATATTGGATGCGTACCAATAGTCGGCTAAATCAATTACTATGTTAAAAATCGATTTTCGTACGTAATTATCATTAACTTCTTTATTATCAGTGCTGGTTATATCAACGAAAACATAGAGTTCAGACTATCGAAAAGTAGATAAACAATGCGTTGATGGGTCCTCTATTGCCAAGGCGCAAATTCAACCGGCATGGTGCTAACTTTCAGAACTACTACAGGAGCAAAATATTTGTATACGATTTGGATAGTTGGATTTAAGAAACAAGCAGTTACGTTCGAGGCTATATAAACAACCCCTTAACAAGTTGAACAAGACTTAGATGTGTTTATAGTGATTCCTCAGTATTTTGACAGGTGACATCTAAAACTTTACATAAGAAGATCCAACGCGAGTTGCAAAATCATGAGTTATTATTGTATGCTTTGTTTGGGCTAAACTAATTGAACATTCTAGCAATTGTACTCAAACATTGTTACAATTCCCTCGCTAGACCGCTTAGCAAACTATTTCACCTGTCAATGAAAACAGGTTCTTTCTTTCAATTTGGAAAGTGTCGAATATTCGATTGATTTGTAATTTGTTTTGTCGAAAGTATTCAAATCAATCATCATCTCCTATCTTACAGGTTATCCAGGGGCGCATACTCTACTTTCCGATTTTCAATAAGGATTTCGCAAAAACCCGTTCTTCCGGGCAACTCATGCATTACGCATTGTTGCCTGCGACGTTTTGAAAATTTTGGAGAGTAGCGTTGTGTCTTTCTATAGTTCAAGAGTATTTGATAGAATTTGGCATGAATGTTTAATAATTAAACTTCATTTGCTGAATTTTGATACCTCTCTTTGGAATGAATATCATTATAGAAACGGATAGAAAATTATTTATCGAGCCAAAAAATTCAGGTTGTTTTGGATCGCAAGAGGTAAATGCAGCTGTGCCATAATAATCATCCTTGCCGCATACGCTATTGTTGATTTGCGATTTCTAAAGAGAAAGCAATGCTTATTTAGAAAGTTTACGAAAATCTATAAACTAGGCGCGTTTCTTCTCTAAAATTCAATCAATGGATTATATTTCTCCATCTCAAGGGTAGATTTTAAAGAATTGAACCCAAGCAAATTCCAATCTTCTTTTTTCTTCCAGAATGCAAATTTCCAGCTATTTATAGTATATAACATATACGTGCACTCTCCAAAAGGACAAGTCAATGTTTGGGGTTCATTAGGCGATGCTACTTTTACTTCATTACATTGGAGGTCTTAAGACTGTCTCTTTAGTCTGGGGTAAGGCTTGTAAATTCCATTTGGAATGTCTTAATAGAATTCAAACAGAGTCGTTATTTTATTATGTTTTATTTTGTTATAGACGTTCTTCAAAAACTAACACATCAGAGAGATTCTATCCGCTTTTATCCGTAGGACCAATTATTGTTTCAGTTCTAGGTAACACCTTTCTATTGTAAAGGCCAAGATTTTTGGTCCTTCTTTCCCATCGATGCCTTATCCTCCGAGTTCTCTAATTCGCAGCACTTCAAGATAGAAACCAATTGCTTACTGAAAAATTTTTTGGTGACCATAGGAAGAATTCACGATATTTTTTTGAAAATCTAAATAATTTTATTGTAATATTTTCTTAGTCATGTTTTTTGTAGTTTTCCTCGACTATAATACACTCATAAAAGTATTTTATTCGCATCGTTTTATTTCCGTGGCCGATTTGTTAACATATGTTAAATTCGATGTGTTAGAGATAATAAATATAAATTGAAACCGGCTACACCGGCAACTACGCTTTTTAATTTTCAATAAAAAGCTCTGTCCACAAAATTACTGAAAAAAGTGATCCAGGGAACTCTTCCTTGGCAATCCTTTTAAAGTTAAAATGAATGGTACCAATTTGGTATCACTTTTGGTAGTCACTTTTCAGGACTTTCAGGACTTTTCTTGGAAGTTTCAGTTGTTTTGGGACGAAATCAGTTCACCTGAAGTGACTTTCCCAACTGACATAGGAGCTTTGCCTTTCTTGCAAATATTTTAAAAGTATAGCATTAACGACAAAACGATTAAAACAAACAGATTCTAAATCTAATATATAACAAAATTTGTTCAGACTATGTATATATATCCTATTACTTTAAAATTTTAGTGAACATGTAAAGTTTTGATAAAAACGGGATTTTCATATAAAATCGACGTCTATACAGCCCAAACCAAATCCTTTATCTCTATAGCTTGGATGGATTGACGGATCGGAATGAAACTTCGGAACATGGTAGTAATATTAACAGACTGTTTGGTCATAGAGTTGATTTCGAACAGAGGATTAGAGATGAGTTTCATTGTTATTTAATCAGACGATTGTGGCCATTAATATTCTGATCACCACAAGCTGTTTTAATTTTTGCAATGATGTTGAAAAGTACAGATTTAACGGAAAACGACAAAGAGTTATCTTTGTTTGTTTTCTGAAATTTAAGCTATTTTCTTGATTTTGGGTTATTCTGGGTTATTCAGGTTGGAGTAGTGGGAGATTCCCTTACAGTTTTTAGTATAAATTTATTCAGTATTTTCCTTTTAAGTTTTCTATCTTAACCGTTCTGATATGCAGTAAACTTAACTCTCGGTTAAAATTATCCTCTTTCATCATAATCTTGTACAGTCTCAGTCTGTAGGCCATAGAATTGAACTCGTTTGGGTGATTACATGTATAACTGCAAGCGGTTATAAATCGAGAAGTACTGGTGGGTTTACGGTAAACACTAAATTTTAAATTGCTGTCGGTCTTTCTAGATACCCTTAAATTCAGGAAAGGAAAGGATAGGTTTATTTTTCTATTTATTTAGTAGTAATGAAATGATTAAGGGGTTGAACTTCGCAAACCACAAATCCTTCAACGAGGAAGGTTTTATTTATATCAAAGTAGACAAGAGGAATTCTATTGTTATCCTAGATAAAACAGATTATGACAAACCCGTTGAGAACCTGCTAAGAGATGGTTCGTACACAACACACAAACGGAAAATTGGAAGGGCTCGGAACCCATCCAATGAGATGGTCACAAGATACAACAAAACTACATCAGACATATACAAACTACTTAAGAACAAACATTGTATCCAAAAATTCTCATTTACAAACCATTTACCCAAGGTTGTGAAATTGTGTTCTTTACCGCAAGTTCACAAAAGCCGCCGACAAATGCATCCGATAGCATTGAACATCAATACACCAACGGGAAAAATTACAAATTGGCTAGTAAACGAATTGAAAGAATTCCCAGTAGATATTGGAATCACAATCCAGAATTCATTAGAACTTATTAATAAATTAAAAAATACTCAATAATGATGAGTTGATGATTTCCTTTGATATTACAGCACTCTTCCCTACTGTTCCAACAGACGTAGCAATAGATAATACGGTGGACTACCTTTTGAATTTTTTGAATTCGGAGGTATCATTTGCCAACGTAATTGTATAACAAAAAATAGCCAAAAATTGCATGGCACAAAATTTGTTTCAATTAAGAACAAATTTTCTAGATTCAATGAACTTCAAACTAGCCCCATATTTGAGCAATGTTTTCATGTGGTATTTACCAAGAATTTGGTTAAGCTACGTTGACGACGTTTCTGCCGTAGACAAAAAGGAGCTCATGGAAGAACACATGAACACATTTAGCTCAGAGTCGCCATCAATAAAATCCAGGAGGAAGAAATTCGAAAAAGAAGGCTCTCTACCATTTCTGGATTTAAAGATTACTAGAAAGAGAGATACAAGCTGATAGTTATACAAGTAAACCACACAAACGAGCAGCGTTCAATTCTATGGCCTACAGGCAGACTGTACAAGATTCTGACAGAAGAGAGTGATTTTAACCGAAAGTTGGAACACATTCAGTTTACTGCATATCAGAACGGGTAAGATCGAAAATACATAAGGAAAATACTGAATAAATTTAAATTAGCCCTAATGTGAGTGATGGGTGCTCGAGTATCTTTTGCACTTTTAGAGGTCTATTTTTGTATGTGTGGCTGAAACATACAATAAAAACTTTAAATTTTATGAGAACTTCTAGTTCAATTGGTAGATTTCGATCACACTTAAAAATGAGAAATTTTACAATTTGGACGAACGTGGAAAAAATCAGTTTCCGTACAAAATGCATGTACGTATACTAATTACTCAAATTAAATCGAGGTGTAAGCGAACCTCCCTCTACACTGCAACCTTAAGTCATTGAACCTGTAAAAAGAATCAACTTTCCATTTTACCCGAGTATAACCAAAGGTATGAATAAAATATTTAAGAAAATGAATATGCAAATAATCCACAGAAGTTCCAAACGTACCATTTCCAACTACAAGGATAAAGAAAACATACCTAATTCTTCAGGAATCTGTCACAAACACTTAAGAAAACAAACTGTTTCTTGAAACTCCGCAATTTCTTTAGCGATGACAGTAAAATTCGAGTTATTCGAATTTGAATCTAAAGTTTAAGATTGTAAAAGTTTGGGCTTAACCGTTTTGTAACCAGTTGCGATCAAATTCGGGTTAATTATAATTAATTTTATTGGCAAATTTGATTTGCATGCTAAAATAGAGATAGTGATGTCGACGACTTCATATCGTGATCAAAAATTCGATGAAGTACTGTAATTTAACCAAGTTGAATAGAATGCGAATATTTCTTAACCATTTACAAACAAATTCGGGTTTGTTCACATTTTTTTTTGATATACTATAGTTCGAGTTGTGGGATTTTTGGAATCAAGAATCATACGCGAATTTTTGCTGAAATTCTGAAATAAGGACATTATTAATTGAAACCAAGACACATCTATCCTGGTATTGAGGTCCGCCCGAGTACAACACATACGAGAAGTTTAGAAAATAAAACCAACAATTCTAAAATAAAAAATTGCCTATGTTCAGAAAAACACTCTTTAAAATCGATTTAAAACTAAAAAATATTTATGTACAAAACCAACCAATTTTTTGAAGTTCAAAATTTTCCATCAGAATTCAAGAAAATATGAACCTTTCAAAATGGTGAATTTTAACAATTTTCTTCGAAGCTCGTCCATTTAATCTCTTGTCAAAATAAATAGTTATGTCCATAAGTGTTTTAAAGTATTTAATTAACAACCAAAAAATGGATATATTTCAAAGTCATAAATTAACTTATGGATCAAGATAAAATCATTTAAAGGAAACATAGAAACGCCTATTCGATCCTAATCACACTTTATAATTGATGCTGTTTCATTGCATGAAACGAATTGCATGTTTTCAGCATCATCATAATTCTACAAATTAATGTGATGGGATTTACTAACAAACGCAGAACGAGATAAACGAGAAGATGATATTCAATTATCTGGGCTTTGAAACGATAATTGCAAATGTGTCATCTTTTCAAAATATTAATTTTCTGTTTCTTTTATATATGCTGGTATGTAATGTGCGAGGTTATTATCGCTTTCGTATGATCTTCCTCCTCTGGTTTATAAAATAATTTTTCCTTTTATTAACATTTTTCCAAAACAATTATTTAGTGTTAAATATCCATTTAATATCAAGCTCTGTACCTTTATAGAAATTTGCACGCACATGTCGCGTATTTACAAGTAAAGGTTTCCAATAGGAAAGAGACAATTTGTAATGAATAACATTACGATTGAGATTTAAAGCTTGAGATATGTAAGTACACGATAATACCGGCTCCAAATTACATATCGCAGTTTTTATATATTGCGTACATTTAACCTAAATTGTATAGAATTTATATATTGAAAGTGAAATAATAAAATTTAAAAGTAAGAGTGCATTTCGGTTTTAATTTAAAATTGCGAACTGGCCACAAATACAATTGCATGCACAAATTAGATCAAAATTATGCAGAACATTTAATATTTCAATTGCTTAGGTCTATAGATTTAAATATTTTACTTTCATTTATAGTTTGTTTTAGAAAAACTTGGTGTATATGTAATTTTTAATATTTTTATATTTAGGTAAACGCACCACAGCAGGAACACGTAAGAACCCAACCTTGAGCAGCATTGAAATAAAACAGAATAACTAGTTCGGTAGTTTTGTATGTATAGTAAAGAGTGGTAGTAACTGCACTCATGTTGTGTCACATGCCAAATGTTAAAAATTGCCATAATTTATGAGTATATAAAGATATAATTGTTAAACCTATCCTATTCTTGATAATTATTTAATTAATTTATTAGTAACAAATAACTTAAAATTGTTTATAACACGACTGCCATGTTCGTGATGGTTTACGTTAAGCATATCATTTCTTTTAAATGCTGCTTTAATGTTTCAAGACATCAATGAAAATTATCTGAAGCGATTAGACAAAACGATAGTATGTATGTATAACAAGTCGTACATAAAAATGTTACATTTTTTTTTGTATTTCTTTGTGTATTTTAAGAAATACTTCTTGAATAATCCAACCATCTCTTCTAATATTTTGTTTTACTATGATCTAATTTAAACTATGAGAGTAATTCATTTTTGGCAAACGACGGTTGAAGCAGAAACAACTCTATTATCAAATTACACGTTATAAACTGAATGAAGCAGTTGCAAGGCTACCTTCTAGTACATAACTATGCGCGTGAAACATTTTGTAAACTTATCTTAAGTGTAAACAAATTTTAGGACAAGTTTAGGAAAAATTTCGCACCCCCACGATATTTTAAAGAAAGCCTCATCTTAAAAATGTGGAAATTATTAGTTACAAACGTATTTAAAAATCTAAATTAATGTTAAACTCAAAAACCACCTTCATCTAAATTCTGTCTGAGATTATGCCAGGTTTTCCTCATCAATTCCACTATGATTCTCGGCTAGCCCTGATAAATATCAATATATTGAAAACCATCTACCATCAACTTTACTTTCTATACCATTTTAACTTTATTGAATCATCAATTACTATCTTGATGGAGTAAGAGATGGACTAAAGTCGAAGTTCATTCCGATATGATGTGATTTAAGCAGAGGTTACACTATTCACCTAAATCAGAACTTACTATAGATTGGCAATTGTTCCAGTAGACTGTAATAACAAAGTCGCTATGTTTCATTGTAGATGTACAGATGCATAAAGGGTTAATAATAGAAAAGTTATTAAATTTAATTGTCATTTTATTGATGTAATTATCAGTATGAAACAGCGATATTAGTACCAACAAATGTAATGGGGCGTACACACGTAACAGGAATACAGTGCTCAGGCAGCGTTTATGGTGTGGTCTGGAGATTTAATTTTTACTGTACCAGTCAGTTTGTATACTCTCTAATCTCTACGTATAAACGCTACCAACTGTCTGGAAAATACTGTACGAGTATGTATACTGTATGGCTCTATATAGCAAGTTAAATAAAATTATTTACAATTTAAAATTAAATCTTAGTTTTCTGGTGCAGTATAGTATTTCAATGAATTTTGAAGGCCGCGGTTGGCTTATCCACTCATAACAGACGCAAGACGAAAAGATGTAAGTTTCATAAAAATAATTAGGTTATAATACAATATTGAGCTGTTATGCATTTCGGGAAATAAGTTTTTTCATGCTTAGTAGTTATTTCGTAAAATGTTTGATGATTTTAAGGCTATTTATCTCAATCTGCGCGCTTTACTTATTAGTGAATAAAGATGGGTATCCACCTTTTACTCGCAATCCACTTTAATGGCACTTCTCCTCTGTTTTTAATTTAAAAACAATCACTGTCAACAATTAATTGATCAAATTTTAATAATGTAACGAAAAAGTTATTTAAATTCGAGCAGCAACGAAATGTTCTTAGAATCGATAATATTTTAATAACAAGGAAATAATGTGGGTATTATTAGAGATGATAATAGAAAGATAGAGAAAAATACCAGAGGCTTATGATCTCCCCCTAAAAATGATAGCTGCGACATATATAATTGAAACAATTAATTAATCGAGTTTTAGTTGGTTTGGACACATTCTCGGTAAATCGTATACTATAAAACAGACCCCTCGCCATCAATGAAAACAAGACCTCACGGAGTCCCGAAATTCTATGGGTGGACGATGTTAATTGTGTTATCTAACATTTGGTTATCGCACATGACACCTACTTATTATGGATCAAGTTACTTGGAAGATCATTGTTGAGGCGGCCAAAACGCTTTAAGTGATCTAGCGCTAACGAGGAGAATGAAAGTTTATGTACGTGCTATATACTATCCTGTGTGAACACTTCAGAAAGTACTGCGACAGCTTTTACTGAATGAACTCATTTGAGAACGCTATCTGATACTAAAACACTGTATTGTGTGAATGCAACGTTTCTAAATAGTAAACGACTATATTTAGAAAAACTGTATATGGGCTGTATTACTCTCTCATGCATACGCACCATAGCAGTTAATTTGAGCCACCAACCACTGCTACAGAATATTTCTGTAGCAGTGGTTGGTGGCTGAGAAGTTGTTGATCAGAATTAAAACAAAATTGTAAACTATCGAACGTGGTTTTAACTTTATTGGAAGTTCAAAGATCGCCCCTCTCAGCAAGAGTGAATATAAATGTATTTCTATAATAACTCTAATAACATCAGAGATACCAAATTTAAACGCCTACAATTTCAAGTAAGATTAAATTTTGCCATGCAATCAATAAGGCACAGTTGCAAAAAGGTTGTTTCGCTCATGACCCACTGTAGTGTAGAAATAAATATGAGTCGTTATGTATAATTTCCTTCGGGAAAAATATTCAATAATATATACAGAATTGCTGTAATTTTAGGTGAAATACATGCATACATTAAGAAATTAAAAGTGATGTACCAGTACAAAACCAGATATCAAATCAGATGATAATAAATCGATTGAAAGCTTATCGACTAAGATCACTTCGATCTGTTAGAGTTCTGTATCAGGAAGATACGGATATGTGGAAGAAACATTAAGGCTTCATATGCTTTCCATAAACAGGCAAATTGAACGTGGATTTTTTTAAAAATCGGCCGCACACAGCTCTAAACGCATGCCAATTCCTGCAACAGCATCACATTATTTAATAAACCATCCTCTGCGAAGTTCAGATTTAAACACTAAAGAGCACGTCTCGGATATGTTACAACGGTGTGTAAGAAAACGGACAAGTCAACCAACAAATTTACAGGAACTCTGAGATGCTTTACAAGAGTGGCAACAAATCACCATGCAACAAATACACAATATTTTAAATATGCCACGGCGTATGAAGTTATGCGGGCTAGAGGTAACACACGATATTGAAAATTCGATTTTGTTCGTAGTTTTTAGTTTTATTACGTTTGAATAAAGTTTAAAAGGATTTTTGTTGCAATATACCTTTTGAAATAAACCACATTTTTTACTGTAAAAACTTATTTTCTTCGTGATCCTGAACCATCAAGATTACGCCTTATATGCGTATCTCATTTTTTGGTTACGTTTTTCGCTAAAACTTCAATAAATCGACAAGGACTCGTCGTACAGAAATTCCCACAGAATCATTTTCAAGGTTTCTAAATTATCTATAGTAAAATGGCTTATTTGGATTTGGGAATGAAATATCGAGCCAGTTCGTTTACAGTAATAAAACGGATTCCAGTATCGAAAAGAAGACAAAATGTCCTTCAATTAGAAGCAAAATTATTTTTTGAAAGGTGTTATTTCTCTAGATACGAATCTGGGTATTTTTTCGAAAAAATTTCCGTTCCGTTTTTTTTGTTTATTTTATAGGAAGCTCTATAAAATGCCAATGCCCATCAGAATTTTGCTATAGTTCTGATAATACAGTTCCAATATTTATTAATCAGCATTTCGCCCGATTTAATACCGTTTTATTTTTTAAGAAGGTTTATCAAATTCCAATGTTCATGATGATTTTCTGAATTTTATCCTAGTGAGAGGATGAGGACCGGGCGTAATTTTGATTATTAATAATTTGATTTGCAAAAATATTATAAATCACAACTCAAACGTTTCGGAGTCATATTTGCCCAAGCCAGAGTTATAAAAAAATTCTGAAAATCATTATTTACATTAGCATTTGATAGACCTTCCTGGAAAACATAACGGGATTGATGAGGACTGGGCAAAATCTCAATTAGTAATCATTTGACTTGTAAAACTATTATAAATTACAACCTATACGTTTCGGGGCCATATGTGCCCATGCAAGAACTATGACAATGGCATTTGATAGAATTTACTGGAAAATATAACGGAATTCATGAGAACTGGGCAGCAAAATCTTGATCGGGGATTACTTGGCTTGTAAAAATATTGTAAAGCACAACCAATAAGGTTTCGGGGCCATATTTTCCCATGCCAGAACTATGACAAAATTCTGAAAATCATCATGGATATTGGCATTTGATAAACCTTACTGGAAAACATAATGGAATTGATGAGAACCGGGCAAATTGCTGATTAGTAATCATTTGAATTGCAAAAATATTGTAATCACAACATAGTTCTGCCCATGCCAGAACTCTGACAAAATTCTGAAAACCATTATGGATATTGGCAATTGACAGATCTAACATAAAAACAAAAACGTGGTGAGATTGCTGATCAATTCGCTAAAGCTCGACTCTACATCTATGAAATTTAAAAAATTCATCAAACAGTTTACTTTTTTACATCACAATAATTAATAATAATTGGTATTTTGAACGTACTTGTATACGATGGATTAGCTAAAAATGTTAAAATTAAACATTTTTTTAATTTTTAAAATTTATTTAGGCCTAAATGTTTTTCTGCGTAATCACTAATATACACACATATTTTTTACTTATAATTTTTTTAGGAATTATTTCATGTCGGTACATAACTGTTGTAGCGTTGGTCTGCTTTGAACAGCAAGAGACTGGCCTTTTTTTATTAAGAAAACTTGAGGCCCTGGACAACCAAACGAAGAAAACCTCAAGAATAATAAATAAATCTCAGAAATCCCAAATTTTACTTTTCAATATACCATTAACGAAGCACAGTTTTCAGCCTTTAGAGGTAAACGTGCAACTTTTCAAACAAATAAGGGGTCATGGAATGTGTTTAGGCTTGACTGTAATTGTGGAAATTAAATTTAAATGTGCAAATAAAGAAAAGAAGCATAATGATTAGGGATGATTTACGAAAGACAGCATTATCGCAAAAGATAATTTCTGTTGATATTTTATAATGAATAATGGATTTTAGGTTTACCATGTTATGTATTTATAAACAAAACAATAAAAATTCAAAAATTAAATCATTGAAATGATGATTTAATTATATCGAATTCAACGTCCGAGGCATCAGTAATATTTACATCCGAATAATATTATTTTAGCATAATCTTGAAGTTCTAGTTGTCCATGCTAACCTCCGCCCGTTGCGTAACAAATGAAAAATTGAATTTTGGTTCGTAAGATTGACTTGGGATTATAAGTAATGATAAAATTCTTACATACATTTTTGAGGAAGTGCGTCCTGCACGGAAACCATCCCTTAATCAATTACAATGAAAATTATGTATAAGACTGGATTGGTATTCTAATTGTACATCGTTTAGAATTCGATACATAATTCTTTGAGTTTTGCGGCCAAAAAAAATAATTATCACTTTATGGCCAATATTTGAAAGATCCCTACAGGTAATTGGTGTGGTCATTTTTAGTATAGAGATATTATAACCTAACTTTTAGATGCTGATTCGCAGATTCTCACTTAGGATACGCAATGTATAGTATTCGTCAATTACCTTGAAAAATGGAAAACAATCAATAGCGAATTAAAAACAGAATTGTTGGAATGATTAAAGGAATAAATTAAAGAAGGACGACCTATGTGGCACAAAAAATCCATAAAAACAGTTGGGAAACAGTTGTATTGGTTGTTTCACTAACATTTTCAAACCAAACACTTGTTGTTTTGCAAAATTTAAATAACTAATTTATTTAAGGCTATCAATTTTGACTTGTTAGAGATCTCGAATACACCACACTTGATTGACACTTGATTTCCAATGCGAAAAATTAAACTTACTGGACTTTTCGCAAAACCGTCTTGTACAATCAAAAAATCCCTGCATAAATTTCAGAAAACCAGCAAGGACGAACCGTTGTTAGTTGAAACTTTAATCTTTAAATTTGTTCAAATCTTTTAATTGTCGATTTTTGTAAATGCTAAACTTTTCAACATCATTGCAATCAATTGAAAACTCCCAAAGAGCTGTCACTTCTGGCACAGAGATTTCCTCCAAATATCGCAAGGATCTCTCAATTAATAGAAAAGGTTTATAAGTATGAGCTTTATTACAAATAGTCAATCCGCCTGGACTGGTAGTGATACCGAATGGAAAAAAATAATTTTTTTTATCAAAACTCGTCATTTCCGTTAAAATTTAAAAATGATCTAAATCGTTTTTTTTCGTTTGCTACTTTTGCTATTTTTTATCGTTTTTCCTATGCTATATGCTTTTCAAAATATTTGAATAAAACGAAAAAGCTTCTAAAGAAGCTGCTACTTCTGGTGGACCGATTTTGGTCACTGATTGATGATTGGTCAATCAGTCTGGACTGTATAGAGGACACAGACATTTTTGGTTTAATTTACAAACTATATGTAAGTCTGTAACCGTAAAATTTCCGTTGTCTACTAAAACGGTATACACAAAATGTATCTCGAATTTGTAAAGGTAATTTGGCATCTTCCTCGAAGATGATTGGTCGTTGCACTATTTGACGGTATATATAAATTAGTCGGTAGCCTCAATATTATGCTGGTACGCATTCATCTTTAAATTTTGTTGGGTTTGTCGAAAATATTATTTTCCACGTGAATATTTTTATTTATATAGGGTGTTTCAACAGGTGCGCTTCAACTTTTCTCCGATAGGGACGGCGAACGACGCCATATTTTTTATTAATCTTTTGTCATTTGGAAACTTCATTAGTATACATTTCATCATGGAACACTACACACGTGAACAGCGATTGCAAATCGTGCAAATTTTTTATCAAAATAATCGTTCTGTCGAATAATCGAAAAATCATCTTCAGCGATGAGGCTCACTTTTGGCTAAATGGATTTGTCAACGAGCAAAATATGCGTTACTGGGCAGGAAGCAACCCACACGTGATTCATGAGGCACCGTTGCATCCCGAAAAAGTCACTGTTTGGTGCGGATTACATGCCGGCGGCGTCATTGGGCCATATTTTTTCATCGACGATAATGATCGCCACGTTACTGTTAATGGAAATCGATACCGCGATATCGTGTTATTGAAGACTAAGTTCGAGGAGCGTGTTATTTCGCGAAATGGGCCCGTCTAGTGGCCGCCGCGCTCGTGTGATTTGACACCTCTAGATTATTTTCTTTGGGGTTATGTGAAGTCATTGGTCTATGCCAATAAGCCGGCGACGTTGCAAGAGCTCAGAGCCAATATAGATCGTGAAATTGCTGGAATTTCGGCCGATTTATGCGAAAGTGTGGTCGAAAATTGGGTTCAAAGATTGGACTTCGTAAAACGTGCACGCGGTGGTCATGCAAAAGAAATCGAGTTTCATACTTAAATGTATATGTTCAAATTCGTTAATAAAAAAAAGTTACTTTTAACACTATGCGCCGTTGGTACTTGGCGAAACACATTAACACTTAATAAACACATTAAAACACTTGTTTATTATTTCGCGCAAAACTTTTTTTTTTTTTTTTTTTTTTCAAAATGTTTAAAAAATTACTCGAGAGTATCTACTGATTGGTAAAAATAAAAATTTAGTTATATATAGTAGAAATAAGCAAAATAAAATCAAAGAAGGAGGGACAAAAAATAGGCAATAAAAATTAATCTATTGATCGTTCCAACCATCTGTTGTTTACACGGAAAAATTACAAATAAAAAAGGGGGGGTGGAATAGCAGGTAAGCGATTAGTTATCGGTTGAGTAACAAAATTCAAGGTATATTAAAGTGCATTTAATTACCCGACGTATTAGTCATATTATTAAGAGCGTGAGAATAAAACAGGGCGGGATCTGTAATTGGTGAGAAACGGATTTCTCTCTGTTCGTTAAGGATATCTTGGTTAAGGAATATGGATTTTCGAATTTCGTAAGATTCTAAGGTATCTAAACGTCTGCTTTTAGGTTGTATATATAATATGTCTAAATTGTTTAAGCTAGCTGTATGATTTTCTAAAGTTAAATGATTATGAAACGTTGATTGATTGCAACCAGATAAATGTTCTTTAGCTCTAACTCCTCTAACTTCATCTTCGAGCATGTGGTCACTCAATGTCTATAGATGACGCTGTAATACTGTATAAGGAACAAAATCTTACTAAACTAAACGGCAAATTTTGGAAAGTGTTTATGTAAAGAAAATTTAAAATTCATCTCGAAATTTATTAAACGTCCAAGAAGTTCCCAAAATGTCTTAGTAATTATATTAACATTATTTTGTACATACAAAATTGTTGTTTTTATTCAAAATTCTAAAAAATTTTGAGGTTTCGGAATTATTTTGTATAATTTGAACAATTTTTTTCGATTTTTAAACCAAGTTTCTTTCAAATTTTCATTTCAAATCAAGTTTCTCAAATTTTTATAAATTGTTGTATCCCTTAAGAATGATGAAATATATTGTCGAAACGTCAAAGTTTTATTAATAAAATTATTAAAAAAACAGTGTTAAGCTTTAATCCAAGCTCTAAAATAAAATAATACATTTTTTGACTTCGGCAATACAGCGAATGGTAAATCTGCAAAATTCTCGAGGCCAATTTTTTTATGATTACTGTACTTTATTCTACTACGAGACCGTCCTCCTATACCCAGCACTTTTGTTCAGATTTAGGTTATTTTTATTTTTATATTTAAACTTCGTGTCAACTAAATACACGTCAAACTAATACACATTCAACATATGAGGTAATTATTAGTGTCACCAGATAGTTTCTTAGTTGTCGTCATAGCTTTTGAATCAATTTTAATACGCCCCAATCTTAAGGCAACGTAACACGATTATAATCTTCTCGCTTGAAGTGATACGATTATGACACGCTAACTCTGCGGATAATTTGAGTCGGCTATTTGGATATCGAAACTGTATTTGTTATATTTCCACGATATCTACTTAATATGCAGTGATATTCAAAAAATTCCTTTCTATCATTTGAATCAATAAAGCGTCGAAGCTCAATGTGAGTAACACCTTCTCGCCAATAAATTAAAATTAATTAAACAAAATAAATCAGTTCCAAATAAATAATAATTTGATCGGCGACACCTGATTACAACCAAATTTGCAGTACAAAATTAAATAATTGACACATAATAACTCATAAAACTCGAAAAAGATGTTATCATATACCTGAATCAAAATATGCATTTCGTCTTTAAAATATTACAGACAGTAACAGTCTAAAATATAAATAAAAATAATTTATTCAATCATTATTTTTAAATAAATAAACAAGTTAATTTTTTTTAAATAAAATTCGAAACACTATAAAATTTCCAAGAATTAGAAGACAATCACAACATAAACAAAAGTGGTATGACGTCTTATTGAAAATAGACAATTTTTATTTTTTTGAATATCATTACAAATGGAATACTCATAAATTGTTATGTCGAATAATAATGATGATGCTACTTGTTAAATAACAAGTAACCTTACTAAAATTTCGAAAAATCACATAAAACGAACCAAAACAATAAATTCTTATTGCGTAAAACTACTATCAACCAACAACAAACTACACTGCAACCATAATTGAATTTTATGGGTGAGGTTTAATATAAACACATGGTTAACGATTACCACCCATTTAAAGAAATATTATTTGCGTAAATACAATGGAAAATTATATTTGCTTAGCAGCCTGCGTTATATTAAAGAATTAGGAAAAGCTTATTTCCCAACGGAATGTATAAATCTCAAAATATCTTATTAACTTTTCCAAATCTTATTAACAACACGCTTACTTTTTCCTGTTTTGTATAATTCCTAATATTTAATTAAATGAATTTTAAAAGCAGTGAGGGACGTCTAATTTCATAAATGTGTTGACTTATAGCGAACCCTCGTTTACAAAAAAAAAAATATTTGTTCATCTTAAAGTTGCTTAAATACCTTTACAAAAAATCTAAAGAAAGAATGGTACATGCTAACAAGTCTAAATATTTAATTAGCAACAAAATGCAAAATAGTTTGCCCATATAAATTTAATAAACCTAACCGAAACGAAAAAGGGTATACACAAATTTCCAGCAAAATAAATTGGGGTTACCTATTAAATCCACAACCAAAGGGAAAAGGAAAATCCAAACCATAAAAATTACACAAATGAAATTTTGAGATTAGCTTACGTAACACGTTTGACCTTCAGTGAGATCAACGAACTTTGGTACACGCAAAATTTAAGAATTCACCCACATTTAGAAAAATGCTCTAATCTGGGAGATTTATCGCAGACTTATTATAACTATAAACACAAGAGAAAATCAATTTACTGCTGCTGCTTGTTGAAATTTTTATTTGAGATTTTTTGTTCGTTTTCTACGTTGCCTTCATTGAAAATGTTAAGTACGTAGTTGTAGAGCAATTAAGAATATAATTATTGTAATTATTCAGGTTTTTGGCTAAATTGTTGGTATTAAAATGTATTAATGAAGTGGATAATTTGTTTGCAGGGTATGAAGACTAAATGACAATTGTTCACATCTATTTCCTCAAAGCTTCAATTTTAGGGCAAAGTAGCGGAAATCGCAATTAAATTTCGAGTAAGCGTTTCCCATGACAAAAACTCGCTTTAATTCTGGAAACTTTTGGACCATCGCAGTAGTTAAGTGACATTCAACTTTTTACTTCAAACAAGCCATAAAAACATCCATTACAAAGGAGAATTTCGCAACAAAAATTAACTTCGGTTTGTAAGAGCAAGTATTTGAAATCCTGATAAAAGTTAGTAAAAAAAACCGTAGGTCAAACCATTTTTCTCGACGGTTTGAAGGTTGCTGATCCCAAAAATGCAAGACAAATATGGGAGAGTGAATATGTTGTGACCAACAATCGACTTTCTTTTACCGCGAATGTATACATAGATCTCAAATACGCCAAACTTGATTTCCAAAGCAAAAAACTTACAGAACTTTTCGTAGAACTGCCTTGTATAATCAAAAAACCAATCCCTGTTTAAGTTTCAAAAAACCAACAAGGCCAGGAACTGGTTGGTTGAAAATTTAATCTTTAAACTTATTTAAATCTTTTAATTCTTTGCCGCTTTAGTAAATGCTAAACTATTCGACATCATTACAAAAATTCAAAAATTGAAAAAGCTTCCATTGAAACTGCCACTTCCGATACAGATTTTCATAAAATTTCGCAAAGATCTCCAAATTAATAAAAACAATTTAAGTATGAAGTTTGATTTCGAATAGTCAATCCGTCTGTACTGAAGAGATCCCGCTTTTTGAAAATGAAGTTTATTTTATCAAAACTCATCATTTCCGGTAAATTTAAAAAATGATCTGAACTAATTTTGTTTGAAATTTTATTTATCTTTTTCTTTTTAATCGGTTTTTCGTATATGCTGTATACTTTTCAAAATATTAACGAAAATCGAAAAGCTCCTGTGATAGCTGTCAATTCCGGTCCGATGTCGGGCAAACATCACTGAGATCTCCCAATTCATGGAAAAAGCTACGTATGAAGCTAAGCATGAAGTTTCATACCGATCAAAAACCGCATGGGCTGTACAGGGATCGATCTGTGCTGAAATACATTTTTTGTCAAAAATCGCAATTTCCGCTTAAATTTTGGAAAACTGATCGGTATTGTTGCACATTTAATTTACAATCTTTTAGTTCTTAGTCGTTTTTCTCCTAAATGATATACTTTTCAAAATATTTGGTAAAAACGATAAAGCTCTTATGGAAGCTGTCACTTGGTCGAGGTCAAAGTTTTGGTAAATTTTCAAATGCTCTCGAAAAATAACATAAATTTGCTGAAACACATTTGTATTCAAAACTATCGTTGTGGTGCTAGAATCAGTTAGAATTTTCTGTTTAGAAACAAGATGAGGCCGATGCCCTGCAAGCCACGAAGTGGCTTTAGATGGTTAGGACGTCTCTACAACAGACAAAGCGTTCCTTTATCCAGAGACACAACCACATAATTTATTCAGAGAGACCAGCAAACTACCGGAGTGCTTCGAGGAGACCTTGTAGCTTTTACGGTCGTCCCCGGATGGACGACACATACTGGATCCATTACTCTCTCCCTGTAGTGGCTACACGTGGGGATGAAAAATAGTAATGAACCCAGCCTGCATGGAATACCGAATCGAAGTGGGACTCAACTCCCGCCATTCTGATTCGTAAAAATTTACTAATTCATTTTAGTGAGAGTTTACAATAAAAATAAAAAAGTATAACATACAATTAGAAAAATTTCAGTAGATCAAAGCCAAACTCAACTGAGATATGTAAAGCTCGAAAACACAAAATGTGATGCAAAAACACTGTCCAAACAAACCAGAAAAACGCAGATGAACCCCACCCTCGAAACTCCCGGATCACACAACACAAGACAAGGTATAATACGCCTTACGGTACTACACCAAAATTGTGCCTCGATAAATATCAAAATATAAACTTCTGCGTCGCACAACACATATTTTGTTGAAACACCAATTTCACCTTGAAACACCTAATCAAGAAAAGGGGCGTGACAATAATATATATACGTATGCGCAACCGTTATGTGATATTTAATTACAAAATAAATTTATTTAATAAAAATTTAAATTTGGGTTTTAATGAATCATCGGAAAATAAAAAATAATAAAAAATTGTCCCTTAAGCTCCGTTAGACTCTCTGGTCACGGCGTGCTTCTCCGACCGTCTCAAACCTAGGCAGGCCATGTTGTTGGCCATCCAAATGTGTTGTAGCCTCCTTGATGTGCCATATCACAAATTAGGCCCGTAGTTGACCACCTATAATCGTTGCAGCGTCTTCCCGCCAATACCTATGAATGAGTAACCACGTGGCATCCTTAATATGCCGTTTACAATCCGCACTGTGCACAAATTAAATAGACGAGCCGCCTCGTATTGGTCACCTGTATTGGTTTCGGCGTCCTCGCCGATATCCTAATTCTTAACCGCAGCAATTCAAGATCGCGGCGTATTCTCGCTGATCAAAATTATAAGCCACGTTATGCAGCCGCGTTATGTGGTCCGGTAATAACACTCAATGCACACCTGCCTCCCACACACCGCACACGAAGTATAGAATGCGTGGGTAAAATCCGTTACTCGCATACGCGCAACTCGTGCGACCTGGTCCTGTTTCATCAATACAAATGGTAGAATTACGAGTACATAACACAAAATCTCGTATTCAATTTAAAATTTTTAATTGTCACAACTAAACTTTTAGTTCAGAATCCAAAACAAATTGCTTTTTTATTTGTTATATTTTTATATTTACAACACAAAAAAAACCAATAGGTCAAATCGGACTTATTTGACCCAAAAAACAAAACTCGAATAATAAAACTTCAATGCCAAACGCAAAACGTAGATATAAATTATATTCAATCCGCGTGTCTCGGAGTGGAAAAAATGAAAGCAGGGGCAAAATCCATCTCTACTTGACACTCTTTTATCGATTTATTGTTTCATCTCTACTGTTTTAAGAGACCTCGCCGTAAACAAAAGGTACATATTGCACCAGGGACACAAACCCTATATTTTGATGCACTTTTCTTTGCGGCGCCGGTTGAATTGGCGCTTGGAAAATATTCTAATCATTATCTCACACACTTTGTTCACCATGCATCTATACACCAAAGAAAAATAAATCGACTCGAAAATTTAAAGTTTATTCATATCGGAGCAAAATCTTGTTCTGACGATACCGGAGTTATAACAAGATCTCCGCCGGCAAATTGTCTGAACCCGGTGTTCTGTTGTTTTTTAATTTTGGAATTGGAACTTCAATTTCCTATTTACCAGGCGGTGTGATATTAATATTGCGGTTAGAAACAATAACAATAATTTGTAACTGTCTTGGTAGAGAGTCTTCTTTTATATCGGGAGGAGCATTCCTTTCTCAGAAAATTATTCAGCGAAAGACGTGTTGCCGTTGCTTCACGATTTCGTCAAAATATTTTTATCGCGGTCTTTGACGGCGGGCGATTTCTTAAATCCCTTAAATTCGCAAAGCTAGCGGCGAATTGTAGTATGCAGCATACGTATTTTACCATGTAAAGAATTCCACGTATCCAGAGCTGACTCAGAACTCACGTCGCCTTGTCGCAAAATGAGGAATCCAAAATGTGTGTTTGTTAAAAACGGGCATTAAAAGTTGAGTGAACAAATGTAGTTAACGTTTTGTATATTCTGTGCATGTAGATGCTTTAAGATATCAAAATTTAGTCCATACTCGCAAAAATGGTAAAGTAATACAATAAATTACTAAAATCGGAAATGTGGTTTTATTGTCATATCCCAAAAATATATATTGAGCAAGAATTGTATCACGGAGTTAAACGTATCATAGATGTTTACTACGCCGAGAAATCCAATGAATCAATGAAAAACATTTGTGATTGTTGAGGAGTAGTGGAACTATTCTGGTATTTCCCCGTGGGAAATACGGTACGGTACGGTACACCTCCAATGATTATTTTTCTCATTTTTTGAGACGTGCACTCGCTTCTCACAGTGACTAAACTTGCTCTGGCACCCTCATAGTTCTTTGCACTATGCAAGAAACGCCAATAGTTCATAGTTTAGTTCAATAGTTTATTCTCGAATGAAATAACAGATGCTCATCTTTGACAGCACGAATGCGTCTACTGTTAGTATGATCAGCAGGAGGAATACCTTAAGTTTGACAAAAAATTTGTTATACCTCCCTTCCTAGATCCTGCAGGCTGAAAACGACGTGTGACTGTAA
Organism: Nephrotoma guestfalica; assembly: GCA_963691935.1. Taxonomy (NCBI): domain Eukaryota; kingdom Metazoa; phylum Arthropoda; class Insecta; order Diptera; family Tipulidae; genus Nephrotoma; species Nephrotoma guestfalica. The sequence continues at coordinate 134,126,942 of OY829914.1, read as the reverse complement.
GCCCAGCACAATCATGACCCACTCATAACTCTTTTCCCCTGCAGATACAGTTTTTTGCTTTTCAAGGAGACATTTCAAAACATGTTACATTTCTAGGAATCAAAATATGCACAATGAGCTACTCCTGTATGGCCCCCAACCATTATACTGTAATGTATTTCATAATTTTAAATCGTATTTCGCCAACGATCGAATTTTTATTGCGAATGGAACAAGCAGGTTTTAGGTACAATCGACATTTGTTGACCATACAAATGTCCTCAGAGTTATCATTCTGAAGTCTGTCAAATGGAGATCACCTTTCCACACCATCGAAGCATTAGCAGTTTGTAAGGCGCTAGAAAGTTGCAGAATCAAACAATAATAGCTCCGATTCGAGCGCTTTACAGAGAAGCCTAATGCAAGGTTTTTACAACGGCAAAGAAAGCACCAAATTTTGGTGCAGGATGAGTTTTATCACCAATACTGTTTCTGATTGCCTTAGATAGTGTGATGTAGTAAACCAATATCGTTACAGCAAATGAAATAGTATCTGATGACATTTGCCGGATTATCCCAGCTCTTATTGAGATGAAACTGAAACTGGAGTCATTGTTCTGTAATGCACAGAACGGTGAACTGAACGTGAATAAGAGAAAAATCAAACTGCTGCGAATATGAATCCAAGCACCTACTTCATTTACAATAACAATTAGGAATAATGTTAAAAGAGTTTTCCTACCTAGGAAGTATTATATCTAACGCTGCCGGCTAACATTACCAACCAACAATACCAGGTATGCGTTTTTAAAGCTATAAACAATATATAGCGCTCACAAAAATTACCAAGGAGTAGCTTAGACCTCAATATGAGTGCGAACCTTGCAGAGTAACAGCAACATGTTCGAACAAACAACAAGTGTTCGTTAATAAATATCTAGGCATTGCTAAAATGGCATTTGAATGGGGTCCTCAAGGATCGCAAAGACGTGGACGTTCTAGTAGAATTACAAGGATGAAATCCATAGATTCAACTTCAAAAGTGTGGAGAGTGGCTACGCATCAAACGAATTGTGCTGGTTATTGTTTCTGCGTTTTTATGCCCTTTGCAACTAAATAGGTGCGACATTTATTTATTTTTTCTAATTTTTTTGTAATAGATTAAATTGAATAAATATCAATGACTTCAAAAAAGTGGTAAAATTGAAAGTTCTAACTAGTTTGAAAGTTCTATATTTATATTCAAAATATTTAGGGAATACACCCGCACCCTTAATGGTATCTATATAAACTATAATAAATGATTTCCATTTCCAGAAGGCAACCGCATCCCTAGCAAATTTCCCTTACCCATTTAAGTGTAGTTAAGCAAAACTAATTGGTACAATAAATTTTTACACAGATCATAACTTAAACGCTTCATAGTCCGAATAAAATTAATATTATTTGTAAGTCGTACATATCAAACTTAATTGTATGTAACTAAAATGCTTAGGTATTTAAAATTTATTCATTTGTGAAATTGTAAATTTAACATAATGCTAACTACATATTTTGCTTAATTACATTACGTAATAAATTTTAAATTTTTATCTTTTTATACATCTCACCGACGGACCAAACAATTAAGGTACGATGCATTGAAAATATGTAGTATTATAGCAAAAGTGTAATGCAATCGACTAATAAATTGTAACCCTCATGTATCTATTTTATCTCGGTATAGAAATAATTTTCAAATGAGGGATGACTCGATTATTAATCTTTTTCATTAAATCAAATCTGTCAGGGTTTTGTGGGTATTTTAATGGTGTTTACGCTACTTAAAGGTGAAAGTAGATTTCAAAAGAATTAAACAATCAAGTTTCGAGTCGAGTCGAGAGATAATAATTTTAAAGTAATGAACAAAATATAACATCGCCGGCGTTCGTCCCCGTAACCACCTTGAAGGCGAATGGAAAATGATAAAATGTGCACTCATTTCAAAATATTGTGATATGCAGGATGGGAGGTTATGCCAATTAGATAATATTGTGATAATTTTTGATGGATTAGCATTTTATTTTAACTAAAATATTTTTGATTGATGAGCATTTTGGGTATCGCACTGTAAATTTTTGGGTTTGTAGATTTCATGATAGTTATCGTACGCATGATTTCGATTTCTATTTTTTTAAGAATATAAATATTCTAATGCTTTTGTTGTGATTATTCTAATTAATTTACGTAATTCGTTACGCGCAGTTTGAATTTTACCTGTCTCATTCTCTTTGACACTTAGACAAATTACTTAGATTTATCTTTAAGAAAATATTTCTTATATCAAATAAAAAGTGAAAATAGAATATTATTAAACGTATAGTGACTAAAAATCAAAATCTCTATCGATATACTTATTTTACAAATTAATACACATTCTAATTGAATTCATTGAATCAGATAGCATTAGCATAAAATCAAATCTGTCAGGATCTGGCAAATTTTTCTCAAAATATATGTTTTGATTGATCATCGAAATACGAAAAAAATGTTTGTCTTATTACAGCAGACTCCTTTTATCTAAACTGGATATTTTTTTGTTCTAATTGTTTTCAAGTTTAAATTTAAACATCTGTTGTGATTCTTTGTGCCATTGAAATATTATGTCTGGATGAATTGATGTGTACTTTAAAAATTGTATAAAAGGAAATTTTTCGCAATAATCTATTTAAATTACTGAAACGAAATTGTTTGCGTATAAATGCTAATAAGTTATATACATACATCACCTGTCATAAAGTATAAACGACGCACTGGACCACACAAATTTGGAAAATCAACATGTTTGTCTGTGCTGATTATGTAAATAAATCGTGCACGGCCTTCGTACGATCAATTAAAATTATAAATTATGGACTCGTTTTCGAAGAGATTTAAAAATGTACAAATTGATGATGATGAATCTGTTTGAATATACTGACTGAACATTGAAAAATAACGATGCTTAATGAAAGTTTTTCAAATAACATTTTGTTTATCAGGATGTAAAAGGTGGATTCCGGTCCTGTTTAAATTTTTCTGGAATGGGATTTAGTAATAAAAGAAATCTTTAAAAATGATGTGAGGAAATTCCCAATTTCTCCCCAAATCAGCACCAACAACCATCGCCTAGAATTCCCAACAAAATGTCGTTAGATCAATCCGCCCACTCTTTTAATGTGAATTAGCAGAACCGACCTCGTATGAATCATTTTGTAAATAAAATATCTTATTCAAATCAGATACACCAACCGATGAAATGTCAGAATATACCAGTCCAAGCAACACGGCGAATACCCAGATATCGGAGTCAATAACAACGAAACGAATACGACTCTCAGTACGATCAAACGCTAATAGAATACACAGACTCCATGGATAATCCGACGTTAGCGGACTATAATGATGATAGTAGAAATGACGTTGGAAGGATAGAAATAGAACAACTGGACGATGTCTATTTTTTAAATTATGGAGCTCTTCGCTACACCATTTTGAGCCTGCATCGAAGAGCAGAAAAACTCAAATTTCTTATAGATGCCGGCTCTAACAAGAGCTACGTACTATTGAAATACGTAAAAAAAACACCCGAAATCAAAAAACTTTTATAGCGAATTCCGTAGCAAGAAGCCCAAAAATTATCCACCATACCATAGATGATAATCTATTTGAACCAGGACGAAAGTTAAAGTTTTTCTTATCTTACCGAAACCGAATTCATTCGTCGCCGGAATTATAGGGAATGATAGTCTCAAACAACTACAAGCTACAATATACACTAACAACGGTTTCATGATAAGACATCCAAATATAAAAATTCCTTTGAAACAACATGCTTGCGATTTGGTCAATAACAGATGTTAGGAATTCCCATCTCCATCCCGAACTAAAAGAAAACTCAAGTGAAGAAATGTACAAATTTTAAAACGTCTTCTCTGACTACGGTTACTTATAACACTTTTAGTACCGAACCAATATATTCAATGTGTTTAAATGAAGAAGTCAGGATCCAATACAACAATTACTCGTTGATGGGATAATTACACCATCCAAACGGGGTTTTGGACAATTTCCCAGTGTGGATTGTACCCACGAAAGAAGAGGCACAAACCAAGTTCTTCACTATACAGTAGATCACAAAAGCGCGGGCTACCAGCAAATTCATTTAAAAGAAACCTAAATAGGAAAAACGACCTTCTCTGTAAACCACGCAAAACATGAATGCAACAAAACTTCTGTTTTGGCTCAAAAATGCACCGTCAATTTATTAACGTACACTTGACGTTATCTTAGTCATCACATAGGTAAACATTGTTATGATTATATTATCGACGTTAATATCTTTGGAAGAATAGAGAAAGAACATCTTGAGAATCTGTAAATAATATGTGGAACGTTAGATCAGGCTAACATGAAAATCCAATTGCACAAGTACGAGTTTTTCCAAGACCAAGTAAACTTTTTAAGATTTATAATAGGGATGGAATAAAAACAAACCCAAACAATTACAGGTTAAAGCTCAATTCCCAACACCTAAACAGTTAAGAAACCAATATCATTCCTTGGAATAGCAGGCTTTCAGCGATGAATTATACATCACTATCGAAAGCTCGCAAAATGCCTGACTTCGCTTTTAAGAAGGAAAGACGGACATGTGTCCAAATCTCTCTCGAATTAATCACTCTCTCATTTCTAACGAAAAAATGCTGGCATTTTCAAAAGGAATTTGAATTGAACACCATTGTCTCAAACTTCGCGTTAGGTGCCGTATTATCTCAACTCTGAATAAACCAGAAGAAAGCTATGCGGCGAACTTGAACGAGGTGCTAGCTATTATTTGGGTCTTACGAAATTTCCTATATGATTCTACATTTTCGTAACTACAAAATCCGGTTCACAAGTAAATTAGTACGAGATATTGCCAGTGAATAAGAGCAGGAAGATAACATATTATCCATTCATCACCGTGCACAACGCAACGCATAAGAATATAAGGGGCAACTTATTGCAAAATACTATTTCCGGAGAATGAAGAGGAAAATTGAGTTTTTAGTTAAAAATGCAAAACAAATAAATACGATCGATAGTCATCCTAATAAACCTTCCTCACACCTTCACCTATCTCTCAGTGTCCAGGACACACAGATAAATATCGAATCTACCTAGCTGGGGGTGCTTGAAATATTTCATTCCAACTTCCAAATGGTTCGGTTCAATGGGTTTACCCCATTAAAAGGCAAATTATGCAAACAAAATTATTAGTTGAACTGCATTCAGTTCAGTAATAGAAATAAAGGTAGCGCCGCCCTAGTATCGCGTTTTCCCCCTTATGTTTTTCTACATTTTACAGATTAGGGTATCTTTAGTTCTTTTTGTTTAGCTTAATCCGATGAGTTAGCTTAGAAACTATGCTTGGATAGACTTGACTGGTGAGTTACTAGTAAACTGGCACTTGCTACATCAACTTTACAGAAACAGGTAAAAGAATCGTATCGGACTGATGGCTTCAATGTATTCACTTCAGCTATCTGTTGACTTAGTTTAAAAACTACGATCGGATAGAAATTGTAAATGCGACTAGGTTTTGCATAGAAATTTTTGCACTAAGAGCTACGCAATACACAGATTGTTCTACGTAAATCAGACCTAGGCGTATCTCCTCGATTTGACTATAACATCAGGCAAGACGTGGAAAGCGAACCGCAAAAGACTTGAGAATATTATTTATACAGTGAGGGGGGCATGTATTGTCGAAATGAAAGAACTGCTTACACGTAAAAATTAAAATGACAAAAATCTTAAATCTTTCAAATTATGTGGAATAAGTGGATTGACGTTCATTATTTTATTTTTATTTGGTGCATCAACCACTGTAAATAAATTCCGTTATTCAAAATTATTATTGCTATTTCTATTGATTTTTAAAATGTCGAATTATTTAATATTTTTTGTAGATGGCACTATATTTGTATACCAATGTATGACATAATTTACATTTTTTACCTTAGTTACCGTTGCTTACGTACAAATGATATACAATTACTCTTTTCCTCAGTTATCACTATACTGCTACTTCTTATTTCTAGGTATTTCCGATCCAGTTCATTCAAATATATTTTGACAACACCTGTTGCGCAGTTCTTTGAAATTATGGCCGAGATTAGAAATTAATGGGTGTCATATCTTAAATGTTAGATTGATATTATAAATGCATCATAAAATGTTCTGCATGCTGTTCTTTAGAAACTAGAATTTAACGTTAGAGATAACAAGAAAAACCATAAAATACATCTCACGACTAAATTTGCATCAACTGACTTTTATTGAGGACGTAAAAATGTAATATATAAATATATATATCAACCTACATCTTCCTGAACCAAAGCTATAAGAATTTCTTGTCTTCAGATTCTACAAATATTATTTATGAGATATCAAATTTAACGACGAAATACAGAAAATCAAATATGTAATATAAATTCAATAATACACGACCGCGACGTAACCGTATTTGATTCACCCGGGAGGTCTGTTGAATCCAATCAAAATGATGATAGTTTCTGGTTAATTTTGATAAATATTTTAAATTAAATAAAATCGAAATTAAAATTATAAAAAAAAATATTTGAAAAATAACATTAAAACGAAATGGAACACAAGAGATACAAACGGATCCAAACACGCTTCGTACATTTTATATACGAGTATTCAGAGCATTTGAATGGGAAATCTTTGTGGTGGAAGAAAAATTATCTCGTCCCAAGATCACAAATTCAAACGTTTTGTTAAACCAAAACAAGAATACTTCAATGTAAATTTCTTTTTTTTCGTTCTTAATTGGCGGTTTTCGATTTTAATAAATACCTGTGTACCACGGTATTTATATGATTAATTGATATTGAACGCAATTAACTTAATTAAGAAATTAAATTGGTCGAGAAGTTGAGATGATTATAGTGTTGTGATATGAACGTTAAGACACGTATTAGTTATAAATTATTAACTAAGTATTTTTATTTTTGATTTCGTTTCAGGTAAACCTTGCGCTAAACCTCTAGAATCATTTCGAAATGTGCTGATTTTTTTTTTTTGGTTTGTATTTGAAATGAAAAATTACATAAAATTATGCAAATTAAATGTAGTTGTGAGCTTAATTTTAAGCCTATATGGTTCTTAGCAATTTTCGAATAAATGAGCCTTAAATTGAATTGGTTGGCTTTTCAATGAATGATACGTCCATCTTAAACAAGCCGGACGTTTATTTTTTATGTTGTGGTTTCAATTAGTAACATTATACTTGACTGCTATTTAATTCTTTCTGAATACTATGTTATCCTTCTTTAACTTTTAAAATTTCAATTTAACTCAAAATTTCAATCTACTCAAATGTTACGAAGAAAATATCTATATTATGCTTGTTAGTTTAGGCTCTGCGTGAACTGAAAAATTTTACTTTATGCTTAGAGATTAGTGCGCCTACCGTAAGTCGGAGCTAGCCCACTAATTATACACAAATGCTTTAATAAATTGAGAAGCGGTTTTTTTACTTGTGTTTTTACTTCTGTTCTTTAGTGAAAAATTTATAGTTAGTATTACTATACTAACAGAAATAGTAACATAAATATGTGATATATAGACAATTAAAAAGAGACATGCTGTATCAGCACTTTTATAATTTACATAAAATAATTAACACAAAAATCAAAATTTTTATAAAAAATAATTATAGAGTTTTCCCTAAATAATTATAGGGTTTCGGCCATTTGTAATATGTCATTTTTTGTTTCATTGTATTCAGTAATGTTTACAATTTCATCATGGTGAGATATAAGCAAGAACAACGTTCACAAATTATTCAGCTTTCTTATCAAAATAATCGTTCTCCAATTGCAACTTTTAGTGCGCTTTTGTCATTTTATAGTCGTAATAATCGTCCAAGTGTGCTCGCTATTCGTCGAATTGTTGGAAATTTTGAGCGTACGTTTTCTTTACATAATATTGAAGTGCCAATAAGACAAAGATTCGCTCGAAGTAATGCAAATATTGCTGCCGTTCAGACAAGTGTTGCTGAAGACGGCAATTTGTCGATTCCAAGACGTTCTCAAGAATTGGGACTGTCTCAAACCACAACCTGGCGGATTTTGAGAAAGGATTTGGGTTTGCATTCGTATAAAATTGTTCTCACTCAAGAACTGAAGCCATTGGACCACCGTAAACGTCGTTAATTTGCTGATTTTGCCTTGGAACAACTTGAAAACGATAACGATTTTTTTTAAGAAAATCATCTTTTCCGATGAGGCTCGCTTTCATCTGAGTGGTGCGGTAAATAAACAAAACTGTCGATTATGGAGCGAAGAAAATCCACAAATTATTCATGAAAAACCATTACATTCGCCTAAATTGACAGTTTGGTGTGGTTTTGGTCTGGTGGAATCATCAGTATTTTTTTCAAAATGAAGGTGGTAACGCCGTTACTGTCAATGGAGATCGGTATAGATCGATGATAACCAACTTTTTATGGCCGAAATTGGAAGAAGTTGATCTTGACAACATTTGGTGCCAACAAGAGGGGCTACGTGCCACACAGCAAGTGCAACAATTTTTTTTAAAGAAATCATATCACTCTTATTGGAAAACCCTATATAAGCCAAATAAGCACTTTAATATAAGCACTTTAGTATGTTCATATTAGAATTATCTGTTACCACCTTAATTGGTAACATATTCCCGCGGCCCAAGTGAATGGTCCGCAGCAACTTGAGTTGCTCCTTTGTACTTAACATATATGATGGTTGCCGCGATCGACAGTATTCCTATAATGCCGAAATAAGATATTGTATATTGTTGAACGTCATGAATGTTCACTGCTGTAGTAGTGAAGAGCTTAGATTCCTTAGATTCCGATTTTAATTTCGAATTGACTCTTCAGTGGCTGCAATATCTGAGCTGAGTTGTGAGCTTCGATTTGCTCGAATAGTGGGATCTATTTGTTGATTCTATTTGTTTATTTGGTCACTCAGATTAAATTTTGGCATGAAAGAGGGTTCCAATTTAATGATAAATGCCCTGTATCCTGTCAACGTGACGGTTTCTCTTTCCAACACACCGTTTGAAACTAGTGTTAGGGTCCTCTCCTTCGATGAAGGTGGATTTTGTTTCATTTGTTCCGCTGCCACTTTCACAAATTACATTATAAAGAATCTTTGATTTGATTACAACATGCGATGTGAAATCCTTAATGAGATGAGGTCCATTTTGTGAATCTCACAAATAGTTGCAAATTACTCAATGGCTGATGTATTACGTGTGCAAGTAGAAACTCGGCTCTGAAATTGGTTGCATTAAAATATATACTTCAACGTATCTAAATCGCTCGCCATTTTGGATATATTGCTGTTTTTATGACATAAGTTTCAGTCATTTACAAGCTGTGTCAAACTCAAAAGGAGCTTGCAGAACAGTTAGGAGTTACACACCACGCAATATCACTTCGATTGCATGCAATGGGAAAAATATAGAAAGAAGTAAAATGGGTTCCTCATAAACTGACCGAAGAAAACATAAACCGAAGAGTTGACATATGCATGAATTTGCTTTGTCGATACAAAAGCAATAATTTTTTGTACAAAATCATTACAGGCGATGAGAAGTGGATTTTGTTAATCCTAATTGCTCAAAACCATGGGTTGATCCAGGCCAGCCATCAACATCACTTGCAAAAATGAATATTCATGCCAAGAAAGTGTTACTGCGTGTCTGGTGGGATTGGAGGGAAGTCATTTACTACGAGCTTCTGGAACCTGGTCAAACTGTTACAGTTGAACATTATCAGGCCCAATTGGTCAAATTAAGTGATGATCTGTAGGGGAAAAGACCATTTACGAACCACGGAAAGCAGAAGGTGATATTACTGCATGACAACGCTCGTCCACATACAGCAAAATCAACCTAGGAACGCATCTTCTCCTTAGGCTGAAAAGTATGCGGCGAATTCTCCAAACTTGGCCCCCTCTGATTACCACTTATTCAGATCCATGTCATCATACAAAAGATTTGAAAAAATTTGAAAGACCAAGTTTATATCGCGAAGGCATTCATCGTCTACCTGATAAATGGCAAAAGGCCATAGTAAGTAATGGCGAATATTTCGATAATTAATCTTTGAACAATTATATTTTCAATAGTTGAATTTGACCAAAGAAAGCCGAGTTTCTACTTGCACACCCAATATATCACAAATGTATTCATCATTGAGGTTGGTCCAAGTATTTCGATCCTGCGCAGAGAGCCGAATATATTGCTTTTCTAGTATCGGGATGAATAGCTGGTAAAACGTGGTATATCGAGCCCTTTACTAACGGAATTTTGATATCGAATATGACCGATGTCACGTTCCTCACTTTTTATGGTTTTTATGGTGGCTGTTTTATAGATGGTGGCTGTGCTGTCACCTCAATATAGCTTAGCCTGATTTAGTTTTAAAAAAGGAATGATTTGCTTGATCTTTTCCTGGAGTTGGTCGTGGAGTGGGAGGCATACAAACCTCAGATTTCTGCTGTGATTCCTCATGGCTATTGTTTCATGACATTGATAGTTGACTCTAATATAGACATCTGGTTTTATAATAATTCATTGTGGCGATGCTGGTACACGTTTAATTTGTCTATGCTTTCTCTGTAAATTTTTCCTTCCCTTTGATCTAGCACCCCGAAAAGTTCGTTGGCAATTGTATCTACAAAATGGAAAGGTACCCTTGTTTTGCTGGTAATTTTGTTCCCGCCTTAAGCGTTTAGGACAATTTTGCTCATTTAATTCTGCGTGAAACAATAGCTTCACAGTAATTAAACGTATCTGTGTGTATTGGTGTTATAAGCGTTATATTTCAACATAAGCTATATAGATGCTGGGCCGCACTCCTAAGATGATTAAGCTCTGCCCAATAAGAAGTGAGATTATAGTAGATTATAATCATCCTTTCTCCGTTGGTTAAACCTCTTTGTCAAGTTTTATCAAAGTAGATCCCTACCCATCTAGGGATCTTGATATATTGAGTCTGATTGGTGGCCCTTCTGCTGCTACTCCTATGTGTAGATTATTGCGATAGTGTGAAGTGAAAGGTTGCACTTGGTGCTTGCTCTTGTCACTCGCTTTTTTTGCACTATCGTTGGCGCCAACTACAGCTGTTTGGGTTTCTTCCGACAAATGTATCTTCTCGCATTGTCTATTGTCCTCAATAGACAAAAGGCATAAAATTATTATCGAATGTTTGACAATACCATTCTTATGTTTTACTGATATTACTCCAATAATACCGTCATCAGCTTGATGTCCCGTCAGGTTTCGATTCAGCTTCCCATAAACCAGCAAAGTGTGGTGTTACAGTAGATATAAGTTGTTGTTTCTTGAATATAGTCCATTTATTTTTTGATTGGCCCCACCGAAACTTTTACCGTTATCTGAATATATCTCTCGCTTACTATCTCGATATGGCAGGCTTTGGTCGTAAAACACACAAAAATGGTTATATACCGCTCCCATGTTTGCTTTGGTTCATCTTTTGGCTTTATAATAGAAATAGGGTGCGCTTAGTCTCCTCCAATTATCCCAAATGGCATCGACAGCAAGTTACACATATGTGAATTATATACCTCATTAGTGATCTTGGATTTGTAATCCAATACCTTGGTCGCAATAATTTGACAACTAAAGTTGTGCCTTCGTGGAGATTAATACGATGGACCGTTTGTTGTTTAGGCGGAGGCATCAAATACTAACCTACATTTAGTGGTACTGCTGTCCTCGTTTATTACACTATTCTCTCATGAATTCTACGAATCTCGATTTGGCTTGGCTTATTAAACTGAATCTGTCAAAGTTATGTTTTGTAGATACCTAAATTTAGCTTCTATCAGGTGGTGCGATAGTTAATCGAATACCATTGCTTCCATTCGAACCGAAAATTTACTGTCACATTTCGAAACTACATTGAATTCTATTGTATTTCTACAAATGCCTGCTTTGAGTTCACCCATTCCTGAGATGGAAATATTCATTTTTTTTCTTCCTTGCGTTTAGTAAGTTTGCAGTACCTTTTGTTATAAAGTTATTGGTTCTTGTTTGACCCCACGTGCTGTTATTAATACCGTCCTAAGCAAGTTTAAATTTTCTCTCAATTGGTTGTGACCGTTATGCATGAGTATGTTATGCTTTCCATTGCAAATGTTCCAATTTTGCACGTTGCCGTGTTTCGTTTTCCATAGCAAATTCTACATTTAGTCAGAAGTTGGATGAGCTGTATTCTTTCGTGTTCGCTTAATGTTTTGAAATCTGCACATTGGCTAAGCCATCGGAATATCGACAATTATTTCAACTGAGGTCGTTGTTATTGACGAAGGCTTGTTGTTTGTGGTAAATATCTTATGTGTTTCAAGTGATAAAAACCGTTGCTCCAAAAACGAAGAAGATCCTTGAGAATCTCCACCTTTCTTAAATCTTCTAATTGCATTTCGTATATTTTGCTGGTTTCTGGATCAACCGTGTTCAGTATGATACGAGTTATGAATAAATCCCAGGTAGATTTATCAAATCCTAGTCCCTTTATTGCGTTTACAACTTCCTTTGTTGTATCATGGAGTTATTTTAGGGATACTTCTGATTCATGAGACCACTTAGGTAATCGTAAGAAGATAGCTAACTGCTTATGAGCAAGTGATCTTTTTTAGTACCTTCCACGTAGTAGCTGTAACGCTGTGTTTTAGTTATCTTCTTCTGTTATATCGGTTGCCTATTAGCTTTGCCAGAGCACCATCATTACATGTTTTAAATACGAGAATTTAATTCCGTTTGGTCTTTGCTTATTTTCGTGGACGATTTGGCAATAAAGTGGCGGTATCATGAACACCGTGCGGAAATTTTAAACGGTAGTCAAATTTTATATGGTTGCTGTTGTTTCAAAAACCTTAAAAATTCATTCGATTACTGTACGGCTGATGAATGAGTTTGAATTTGTTTGGCTTGCAATTTGCATATTTTTGAAAGAGAGTAGAGGAGAACCGGTAAAATTGTTGTTTTTCCCATCTAACACGTTTCCCGTTTCGTAGTCCAGACACTTAAAACATCGAAGTGGACTTGTCTTTTGTCGGTCTCAGCAAACCACCCATTCGATATGGATTTTACCTGCATCGTGTTCGATGCCTCTCCTTCTCGTTATCACTTTAAAGAGACCGACTACTGCTATCAAAGTTTCTTCGTATGTTTACCGTAACAACTTGATTATTGAGAAACTTTCTAGCCTTCAAAGTTTGAAACCCCCTACTTTGTAGTCATCTGGACCTAACCTGTATTCTTAATCTCGATGAGGACCTCATCTACCCCTTTTAGGAGTTTACCTTGGCTTGATTACCTAGTATTTCTGCCAAGAGGCTTGCAATATTGTTTTTTTTTCGCCAGCAATTTTTCCTAGCTCCAGAAGTAAACTACCCTGGTCTATCTTCTGAGTACGAGTTACGTTTTCTCTAAGGTCTTTTCCCGTAATATTGCTTGTCTCTGCGATCTCCTACCCATCTGGACGAGGACAAGCCTTTTCGATCGCCTTCTAGTTTTGCGTTTATCCACATTTCAATTTAGGATTTCTCAGCGTCAGCGTTGAGATCTGCTTCAATTTACTTGGGATTTTCGACCTGGCGCCCAGCAAAAGCTGCGCTTCTACCTCTCGACGGTTACAGGACGAATGGATTACCGAAACTTTCCCTTTCGAGCCTCCTAAGATGTTTCATCACGTCGCTTATGCTTCCACTCATAGTGTTCCACGTCTTCTCCCAATTTTACATCTTCTGCAATATATTTTGTATATGCAATATATTTATCTTGAACCGTGGAAATTCGAAACATATATGATCGACATTCTCCAGTACTTCCGTTCCTGTTGGACAATCTGGATTATTGTCGTGTTTGAACTTAACTAAGTACTCTCGAGAGCAGCCCTCCAAACTTTAATTTGAGGAATCAAGCGATGAGTACATCCGCCTTTGTATACATCTGGTTGCCACTCATTTGTAGTTTTCTCTCGGGAAAGCTTTCTACTTTCTGCAATAATCATATCGCTGCCATGTTATTCATACAACATTTTACGCTCTTTAGCTAAGAGTTCCAGCAGTGTCATTCCTGCGATGACACACGCTGCATCGTCTGAAACTATTCGACACGCGGACATCACCTTTAAAGCGCTAAGTCAATACATGGAGTTTAGTTTATGCCTATGCGAGATCTTCATTTCGACATGACAAATTCGTCATAACATTATTGAGAAAACAACATTAGCTAAAAGCACACTTCGGTTGGATCTTGCTCCGTTTGTATTCGGCATTCGAGCCAGTGTGTTGCTTACAATGGAGTCCTTTATTGTAGCAGTATCCAAATGCTCTTTAAAATCTAATCTGCTATCAATGAAGATACCTGGATACTTATAATCAGTGGTTGTGACGTAATAACTCATTCGCCTCCATCCAGAGTTACGGTTTCCTTTACCTTCCTGATGGAGATTAGTACAGCTTCCGGCTTTTGCGCAGTCAATTGTAAACTTACTGATTGCAACCAGTGGTGGGTCGTGCGAACAGTTTAGTCACAGATCCGGATTACCTCTTTCTTGTGTTTAACCACCTCTGCGATCACGATATTGTCTGCAAAGACAATGACTTTGTGGAGGATCCTGTTTCGAAAGTAGTTCTCGATAATGTGTAACAGGCATCTTTGGATTTTTCGTCGACGTATAGTTCATCAAGAATGCACTTCCGTCATGCCATGTTAAAAGTATTCATTACACCCAAGGTAAAAATTGCACAGTATTTCTTTTTACCTCCTTTCCATCTACTTCCGGCGATCGCATTTTTGACAATTTCTTTGACAAAGTTAATGGACAAAGTTATTCAATTGTTGAGTATCTCTTTCTGAAGCCATACTGGTGTTTGGCTTAGTCACCGGAACTTACAATTACTCCTTTTAATCTCGTAGAAATCACTTGCTCCAATATCTTTCCAGTCGTGCCGAGCATACACAAAGGTATGTACGATGATGGATCTTCAGGTGATGTTTTGCTTTTTGGTAACAGCATTAACCTTGGCCTCTTCCATCTCTCGGTAAATATATCTTCTCTTAAGCAAGGATCGAACACATTTGCAAACAGTTCGGGTAATGCAGCAATTCGCCTGTTTCGAGTGTCAAATTGGGTACGAAATATGTTGTTGTTGCGGGAACAACGAAGAGTTGGACATCATATCTGGAAAAGTATAGGGTTAAAAGTACTACCTTTCACCTTCTTCATTGCCGTTTAGTAAGGTCGACCTATGACTCTATCGATTTTTTCACACAGATCACTAAAACATTTCCGCTCCAATCTAGCACTGCAATACGCGTGTCGAAAATATTTAGTCTCTACGCAGTGAACGCTGATACTTCCTCCCAGCTTTGAAGCATTTCTGACGTAAAGTGGCCTTATTCCACCAATACATAGTATGTGAAATGGTTGGAAGAAAATGAGCATTTTTACCGAACAATCGTCTTTTCCGACTAAGCTCATTTTCACCTCGGAAGCTACGCCAACAAGAAAAGTTGTCGCATTTGGAACTCAGAAAATCCACACGTAACCATTCGAAGCCGATGGGACTTTATTGGTTTGGATTTTGAACCGGCGGCATCATTGGTTCATTTTTTTCCAAAATGAGGAACGTGGCGTCCTTACAGTGTACAATGAGGAGCTTTACCTAGCCATGATAAACGAGTTACCCAGAATTCAAATGGAGGACACACACGACATTTGGTTTCAACAAGACGACGCAACTTGTCACACAGCAAACGCAACAATCCGTCTTTTGCACACTGTCTTCGGGGATCGAATAATCAGCCGTAATGGAGATGTCAATTGGCCACGACGCAGCAGCGATTTGACTCCGTTGGACTTTTTTCTTGTGGGCAGTCGTTAAAAATAAATGTTACTCTAACCATCCAGAGACTATCCAAAACTTGAAAGATCAACTCGAAGTTGTCATTGATGAAATAGGAGCCCGCACATTCGAAAATGTTCTGAAAAATTGTGTTGACAGAATGGGTACTGTAAAGCCAGCCGTGGAAATCATTTGAATGAAATTGTATTTCATACTTAATGGCAATGTATACTTTTTCTAATATAACAAATCGCTTTGAAAAAGATTCATTCATCTTCGAATTAGAAGCAAATTAAATTGCAACCGTTAGATGGGCCACCTTGTAGAACAACCTAATTTTTACGATAAAAATCGCTTGAGTAAGTAACAAGCGAAATACAATAATTCACTAAGTTATCGTGTCAATACTTTAAATAAACGTAATATTTAAGCTGCTCGAAACTGTTGTTGTACTTCTTGGTAACCTCACCTGGATGTGATATTTTCAGGGTAATTTTGTATATTTTTAGCACAAATTTCATCACCATGGTATGATTATGTGAGTGCGGCTCATTGTGGCGTACACCTTGGTTTAAAGTTGTGCAGTTTATCAAGAATGATTGCACACGTGATGATGAATCTGGAATCTAATTTGCTTACCAATTTATTGCAACATTCAATATTTTATGGTTGTAACACTTAGAATTTAATTTTGCAAAAGACAAAACATAGGCAAATTTTGTTTTAGAATACAAATCTAGTTCGATTTGACCCCTCGTTTATCAAGGGAGTTGACAATTCGACATTATACTCGTATAATTACAACGTGTAATTTAAAAATGTTGTATAGATTCTAAACTTCACGCTAAAAGGATTGTGATTTTTCGGTATGCTTTTATAAAACACATTCCAAATTTATTCAAATATTCCTCTTCAATATAGTGTTGCCTATTATAACCACTTAATAAATATTTATCCGAATCCTGCTGTGCAGATAGGAAAAATATAGTCTTATAGGTAAAAAAAACTATAAATTGACCGTGGGGACAGTCAAGAGAAAAAATAATAAAAACTGTCTTATGGTAAGTTCTTAAATATTGATGAATTATGATAAATGTTTTGTCGATATTAGACCATAAATTATATGTATCGGAATTTATGTTGACGCTATAATAGATAAATTAAAATTTATTACATTTGCATACAACCCGATTAGAGGATTCATGTAAGTTTATTGCTAATGCAACTCATTTTCAACCAACTAAATTAATATTTGTATTTTTTATTATGCTGCTGCATAGCGCCAACATAAATGCAACCAGTTTTACCTATGTATACAAATTCAATATTTCTTATGTCACATAATTCTTGTTGTTATTTTAGAAGATTTGTCCGATACCAAAAGAACATGAAATTAACGGATAGATTCATAAATAATATATGCAACATAACGTTTTGTTTGTCTATAATAAAAGTAAAATTCAGCCACCAACTAGCTAAAGATAAGAATCTAGAATATCTACGACTATTCTAAATCGGGGAACAATGAACATTCAAAATGACAAAAAAAAATTCACGGTGATTTATGGCAATTTATCATTTTGACATTTTTAGTTTTGTTTGTTTGGTTTATAGTTTCGGATCTCAGAGATTTTGTAGATAAGATTCGAGAATACGAAAATTTATTGTCTGATTAGAATAGCTAATTGCTTATTAATTGGTTTGATTTAGAAAAAGGTAGCTTATGCAAATGCTTATGAAAATATCTATTTGGTTGTTTTTAAGATGCGTACGGGCGGTTTGACAAAAAAAAACTTGTTAAATTCAAATTTGATAATATATTATTGTGTTTCTCAGCGAAACAAGTTATTCATTAGGACACACAACAAAAATGAACAAAACCATCAGATCTTGAAATCCAGAACCAAATATATAAAAATTAAGTGTCATTAAAAATGTATTATTTACACCACTAACCATATACGCTACTTATAGTCTCGCAGCCCACATCCAGTGGCACACACACACACACACACACACACACACACACACACACACACACACACACACACACACAAAATAAAATTAATCGATTTACAAGCTCTTGTTTTATTCTTAAGTTCAATTTTTTTTATTTTCATTACAATGTAGTATTTTTCTTCTCATATCCGATTGAGACATTATCAGTATATAAAAAAAATTATTAAATAATTTATATGCTGGTTACAAACAAGTTAAAAATTTTGATAATATTAACTGGACAATATATTCCAAGGAATTCACGTACGCACAAAACTATATAATGAACGTGAACTTGACAACAGTTTTATGTCTTTGTGGTCAATTAAAAAATCAAAAATATTATTTAAAAATGAGAAAACATAAATTCACAACAAGGCATGTCCAAGGCAAAAAAAAATACTTTCCCTTAAAATAGCGATCTGCACACATTTTTATTTAAGTCACATTCGCGGGGTACAGAGAAGCTGCGAAAATAATGATGATGAGATGAATAAGAGATGACGAGCACATAACACAATTAAGAAGTACTCGCAGTCTCGTACATACCCATCTTTTATGATTGAGTTTATGTTGTACATACGAGTATAAGACGAAACTGGAATTTTTGTGATTTTATTTGGGATAAATTTATTGTTATATTAATAAAAATATAATCATAATTAAATGCGGTCAGTGAACCATTTCGATTATGTCTTACAATAAAACATCTTAAAAACATCAAATATGTAACAATTTTATAGGAGACACTTGAATTTTGAAAAGCGACGGTAGACAATTGAGTTTACATAAGCGTTATATATACAAATAATATTGCAGGTTAATTGTTTGTTAGTGTGACGGTTATCTATTAAAAGTTAGCGGGTTAGCAAATTTTTGTGCTTAATTTTTGATTTAACTATCCATTTCTCTTTACTGCTTCTACGAGTATAGTAGTATGCTATAAAACAACCGAGTTCTTCAGCAACTCCCATTTGTTTAGGAGCATCAAGTATGGAGCTGCAACTTCTTAAAATATTTTATAATGCTGTATTACATTGCGTATCCCATTGATGAAAATGATCAAATGATCATGGATCTATGGCACAATATCGACGCAGGAGGTGGTTCTTATGTTACTCGTGTAGGTAGATTAAGATACCTTGTAATATAAAAAAATAAACGCAGGGTATTAAGTTAAAAGTAAAATTGTGGAAAGTGTGAAAAACAAGCGAATCAAAACTTGTGTTAAAATCAACTCGTAGCGAAAAAAATCGTTAATAAATTAATTAATAATTATCTATTAATCCAAAGTAGAAACGAGTGTTTCTTATGGTTTTTTTGTTTTTTGTGTTTGTACAAAATGTACCATTCCTTTTGTATGAATAACAGAAAAGCTATTGATGTTTATCTTGTCAACAGGAATACACCTTCAAAAACAAATGGAAATGGGACAAATTACAGCACAACTAGCAGCTATCACAGACGAGTTAATGAAGCTTGGTCAAAAACAAACTGAATATGATCAGGTACTAAGGTACCTGAATCAAAAAGTAGAACTACCTCCTCCTCCACAAAAGAATGAGAGGATTACAACTAATTTATTCAGGGATTATAACATTATTTATTTATTAAATAATCAACATTGGCAGATTCAAGAAAAACTAAACCAATGAAGGCCGATCCCATCCATTCAAGAAGAACGTTTAAAAACACAAAACATAATATGGAGATCGCGAGCGGCATTGATTCATCCAGAAGTAAAAATCCAAAATACGAAAAATGTTTGGGAGGACTACAATTCGCACTCGGAAGACTAAACTATCTTTCATTTCAAAAATGTCATAATAAATTACCAAATAAAACTAATAAAATTCTTACTGAAACCATGTGCGTTATTTCATAAAGAGTCACAAGCAAAAAATATATTAGGCGTACAAAAAGTGATAAAAGTTGGGAAAATTAATTTCTTTGAGCACAACCTACCGCCAAAATTATATTACAAACTGAACTTCGACGAATATTTCAATGGAACACTCGGGTCAATGACTCAGTCAATGACTAAATTCAATACTAGTCATTAATCACCGAGAGTTAAAGGAAAATATTATTATACTTTAAATAGTGTCAAAATACTCAGTAACGATCCCGAATCATCGAAATAATTACCTAAACTAGGTCTAAATGTCGACAATTTTGAGATCAGCTAACTCTCGTAAATATTATTTACGATCGCCAAGAAGTACTGTGGTGACAAAATTAAAAATTACCGAACGATAAAACAATCGACGACAAATTTCCTATACATCAGATTGAGGAAATATTAGACAATTTAGGTAAGGTTTTTATTAGACAATTTAGGTTTACTACATTAAACTTAAAATCAAGATTTCATCAAAGTCACTTTGAGTTCACTCAAATGCCATTTGGTTTTATCCCCTTGCCATAACGTCTTACACGGAGTGTTAGGGAAAGTTTCTATGTGTATTTAGATGATATTATAGTTGTCGAATTCAATTTGGCCAACCATAAAGAAAACCTTCCTCAAACGATTGACAAATTTTACCTTAAAGATGCAACTCGGCAAATGCGAATTCTTAAAAAGCAAGAGTGAATTTCTTAAAGATGTAATCACGCAGAAGGGAGTTAGGCCATACTCCGACAAATACAAAAAATTATAAAGTGGCCGCTACCTACTACTCAAAAACAAATCAAACAATTTCTTGGGTTATTAGGGTTCTGAAAACCGCCGGTCTATGACAAAATTTTTAATAAAGGAAATTTTGTCTACAAAACCGACCCAGAGTATGTAGAATTGTCCAAAACCCTAAGAAAAATAATATCCACAGACCAGATATTGCCTTACTCCGAGTTTTCAAAACATTTTATCTTTACAACATATGCATCAGAACATGCTTAGCGCAGTGATTTTACAAATACACTATAAAGTAGTGAACAGAACAATAAACAGTATTTGAACAAATTATTCAATTTAATGAAATTGAAGTTATGGCCATTATTTGAATAGTAAATAAATATTAACCTTATCTTTACGGAAATAAATTTGCGCTTCCTATCGATCATAAACAACTCACACTCATCAAAACTTCGGAAAAAAATTCCAAAATACTGAAATGGCGTGGAACCGAGGGAAATTTCAACTACAATGTAGTCAACAAGGCAAAGCCAATGTAGTAGCCGACGCACTCATTAGAATCCCGTAAGAAACTAAAGAGGTGTATTTTCACAATTCAAATGATATAAACACTGAAAACACAATGGTTCGGAGAACGTAACAACTAGAAACAATACCCCCAGTGAATCAGACACAATCCATCCTGCCAATACATCCAACGATTATTACATCCATTCGTCAGATAGTGGTAATCCTGGAGGATGTATTCCCTAATTTCAAAAGGATTATAATTTCTAAAGGTTTGTTTGAAAAAGAAGAAATTACGGAATATTTAAAAAAAAATTACAACGGGAAACAATCTGTAATTTTAGCACCCGAATTGCTACACCAAAAACTTCTAGAATCAATCTTCTCGTCACAAAAATAGTGGAGGACGTAACTAATTTGGATCGGCAAGATGCAATCGCGAGAAAAGGACACGAAAAAGCCCACAGAGACATCAAAGAGACAGACAGCCAGATCAAGCGAGCATATTTTTTCCAAACATCACAAGAACAAGTAAACAGTTACGTAAATTCCTCTACCAAAATAATTTATGAGCTTAAACATCGGTATGTATTTTACTTATGTTCTCGGCCGTAGTGTGAAAATTTGCTAAAATTTATGCACAACTGCGCTGGACGAAAAAGTGAGTTGTAAAAAACACAATGCATCGAAAATCGTTAAATACCAAAAATGTGCATGTGAGAATGAAACGTGCTGACGAATTATTATCTCGATGCCGAAACCAAATTGTTTAGTTTCAAGGACGGTGAATCATCTAGGTTTTTTGAAGTGGAGAATATACTATATTGTGCCGCCATTGGCATCATTTTTTGGTACAAATTAGCATAAGCGTAACACAAAATTACGAAAGCTGGAAATTCAAAAATTATCTAGTAATTTCTTAGATTGGCCATCCTTTCATGAACTGTTTTCTCAACAAATTGATGAGTAAATTAAAGCTCATACTTTATAAATTGGATAGTGATACAAGAAGTAAATGGGCCAAATATTCAGCAAAGAGAATTTTGCTTTGCAAAAATTGCAAGTTTTTTAAAATGTTTGTCCAGCCGTTTCGATATGTTAGAAACCTACGAAGTGCTAATCAAATCAACAAACTCGAAATTTATTCGTGATGTTAAATCATTTACAATCACCACACCAAAATGCGAATTGTGCAAAAGTGAGCACAGATTGTATTAATTCAATAAATTCAAGGAATCATTTATGGCCGATAGTTGGAAATTCATCACTGATAACAAACGCTGTTATAGCTGTCGAAATTTTGGCCATAATGTGTATAATGGCCATTTCTGGACAAGGTGCCAGAAATGTTATCGCAAACACCATAGTATATTGCACGCAGATGATCCACCAGAAGGAAATTAAAGCAAAACGGAACAATCAGTTGTAAATTGTCACACCAACAGTAATAGTAAAGGTTTAAAATTCGAGGGGTGCATTCCATTTATATCGTGCGTTGTTGAATTCCGCGGCGGAAGTTAGCTTCATTATTGGGAAGTGTTTTAAGACAGTTAAATTACCAAAGGAGACAAATTCAATTTCAATCAAGCACTAAAGCTCGACTTATTCAGGAAAACCCTACATTGCAATGATTCTTCAATCCTCATTGAAAATTATCGAGTCGTGCACTCGTTAATAAATTTATTGTTCGATTGCGTTTTCAGGTTCAAGCGCAGATCAGTCGTGGTTCACGTTTTATATTGCATTCAAGAGATTGGTATCGCTGGAGCAACGTTTCCAGCGTGATAATGAGTTTAAATCATTATACCACGATTTATGACCGAATACGCCAACCTCGGTCATATGAAACTGATCGAAACCACTATTTTATTCCGCATCACGGATTCGTTAAACAAGGTGCAATACTCGCCTAAACGTCGTATTCGATGATTCAACTAAATCAACAACAAATTTGTCTTTAAATGATGTTCATTAGTGGAAATCCTTATACGATTTAGACAATATAAGTACGTACTGCAGTGATTTTGAAAAAAATGCCGATTAATCAGTTGCTCTCAATTACCTACGGTGCTACGTCCGCCTCATTCTTGTTAACGCAATGCATAAAAGAGGTAGCTAATCGAATCTCATCAACACATTTGCAAATTTCCAAAATATTATCGATCGATATCTATGTGAATGATTTAATGTGTGAATCAAGTACAGTATTAACATTAATAAGTCAAAGGGATTTACTAGCCTCAACACTAAAGGAATTTGGTTTTGATTTGAGAAAATAGCAATCAAACAATCGAAAGTAAAATAGCAAATTCATCTGCAGTTAATTCTACCAATCTTGACTAGTAAATTTCGAATGATACAGATGTATCAAAGGTGCTTGAGGTTATTTGAAATCCGGACACGGATGCATTCTCATTTAAATGTGAGTTGGAGAAATTTACTTGCCCAACCAAACGAGGACTACATTGGATTCCAGCAAATTATTTGGCCCTTTAGACTCGCTATCACTGTTGGTCATTAAAACATTAAAATAAAAATATTGTTTCAGAGGTTGTGGCTGGAACCAATTACTTTGGATGATGCTTTACCTCAACAAACTAAGTACGATTGATTGAAACTCCAAGGCAGCTTGTCATACATACTTAAATAAAATCAAAAATCCCCAAATATTACAAAGAAAATTGATCTATGTAGATTTTGTGACGCTAGTGAGTTAGTTTATTCGGCAATAATTTATGCCGTTTCCGATTATGGAAGCGGAAAAAGTTTATTATTATGATTGCTAAACTAAAGTTGCTCCGAACAGATAACACTAGCATAACAATCAAAATTTCATAGCAGCATTTCATTACGGACGATTCAACATTGGTACTTGTATTATATGTATTATATAAGGATCTACAGAATTTATTCAGATGTAATTTTAAAGTGTTTCCTAAATAATAGAAATTTTTTGTTTAAACAGCATTTAGCAGCGGTATACGGTTTCAATACACGAAAAATTAGTTTTTGGTGGTGTACTCTTGACAGCAGTATAAATTATTTGTTATATATGCGGCGTAAGCAGATTTTTTTCGTGAAGAAAGAAGTTGTGACGAAGATATGTTTTTTCTGGTAAAAGCTTATAAAAATAGCTTCCCATTGAGTAGCAACCATTACTCTCCACTGATAAAGCAAATCGCCTTTTAATGCTGATTTTAGATGACGCGCTGTAACTGGAAGAATAATGCCCTTCTTTCATTTTCAATACCTGAGTAACTGGGTTCCAGGTACTTACAACTGATTTTATTATAGCAAACAGATGTGTGTATAAATTAACATTCTATGACTAAATCAGTTCCATTTCGTTTAATATTCGTAATAAAAATTGATATACATATTTGTTAATTCTAGCGCATCTAATTAACAGTCTTAACGCCAACTGGATTGATTAAAATCCCATTTACGGATAATTTATGCTTAATAATTATGTGTCAATAAAAAACTATTTAATTTTTGATCAATTTTTTGATACATAAAAAACCATTATGTCAAGCATATGAAAACAACATTAAAACATCTCCAAATTCAATGTGTCTTAAAACACATCAAACAATTTTTTTATAACAATATTAATTTTATTTGAAAAAAAGAAAACATAAGAAAATTAATTTTTATTATTTTTCAAATGAATTTACATAAAACTATAATTAATTTTCAATTTTTTAATGTCTTAATTGATATTATGATAATATTGTTTTAATTAGTTTAAATTGGACCTACACTTTCCTAAAATTTAAAGTCTTAAAAAATATTGAATTTGTTACAATTAATTGATTTATTTTCCTACTTAAATAACAAAACAACATTAACATCATAATTGAAGTGTATTACACCATGCAGCGTTTATCAAATTAAGATTTTGTTTTCGTTTTAAAGAAGATAAATTAATTTGTTGAACACTTAGTAGGCATTTGCCGCTGGTACAGTGGCAGGGAATTATTTGTTTTCTAATTTTTTGTTGAGTCACTTTATGGTGTATTTATTTACACTTCATTTGTTTAACATAACAAAACTCGTGGGTATTCCAATTAAGCTCACATATAATTTAAATCATTATAAGATAGTTAAGTAATTAGTTAATGTGGCAAGAATGGTTATTTACTGTCGTATGACTAAATTGCGCGATACTTCAAAAATGATTGGGTTAGTGCTGTTTATTTCTTTTATGCTTAATTTCTTCTATTCTCTTTCTTATTTTACAGCTCTTTAAATTTCTCTGTTGCTTATACTCTTTAAAAGTTAATAAAATTTGTTAAATTCTTTTTATTTTTCAGTTTATTTATTTTGCAAGCTTATGTTGTCTTGTTTGGGAGTCC
The DNA here is from genome assembly GCA_963691935.1 of Nephrotoma guestfalica. NCBI lineage: Eukaryota > Metazoa > Arthropoda > Insecta > Diptera > Tipulidae > Nephrotoma > Nephrotoma guestfalica. The sequence continues at coordinate 134,101,509 of OY829914.1, read as the reverse complement.
TTAAATGATATTATAACATAAGAAGAAACCATTTCTAATCTGATTGTGTTTTTTATATTTTTGCCATTTCAGAGCGATGTGCGATTAGTAAGTTAAAATAATTGGTAGATCTATTAAATATACAAATTTATTACAAATTTATTAGATATTTGAAATAGAGTTAATCAGCAATAGTACAAATTATATTGGGTTAAGCAATTCATTATTTTTTCGCTAGGTGGTTTTAGTGACATATATATCGTGATGTATTTGTCGCTGTAGGCCATACTTATACTCGTTGGAAAGGGGGATTAATATACTAAAAAAGGTACTATTTTGTCATTCTTTTAATTGATCGATTCAGTTGTGAGTTATAGTGTGTTAAGGATGGAGGTAAACAAAAAGAAAATTCGCTATATTTTACAAGTTTGCTTCGATAAAGGCGAAAACGCAAGTCAGGCGGCTGAAATTGCGAATGATGTCTATGGTTCCAATACTGTCACAGCCAATCACGCGCAATTTTGGTCTCCTCTATTCCGTTCCAGTAATTTCGATATCAAAAGTGCACCACGCAATGGAAGGCCTATCGTCAGAAATGTTGATAAAATCCGGGAAATTATCGAAGTAGACCGGCATGCGAGCTGTCGTAGCATCACTCAGGAGCTGGAGGTCGACCACGAAACATTTTTAAATTAGATTTAAAATTAAATTTTTTTAATGCAAATGTCATAAGGCTGGGCTTCAAAAAGAATAACAAAAAATCAAAAAAACTTGATGGACCGTGTTGTCATCTGCGATTCCTTGGCCAAACGGAACGAAATCGAGCCATTTCTGAAGCGGATGGTGACTGACGACAAGAAATGGATCACATACGACAACTTCAAGCGGAAGCGATTGTGGTCGAAGGCCGGCGAGGCGGCCCAAATCAGAATTGACGGCCGAGATTTGGAAGAGAACCATCTATTTTGAGCTGATGTTCAATGGCCAAACGCTCAATTCGGATCTCTACTGCCATCGCTTGAACCGAATAAAGGCAGCAATCGACCGGAAGCGGCCAGAACTAGTCAATATGAGAGGTGTCGTGTTCCACCAGGACAACGCCAGGCCTCACACGTCCATGATGACCCCCAGAAGCTCCGGGAGCTTGGTTGGGAGGTTATTATGCATCCACCTTATAATCCCTTGTAGAAGAAATAGAAATCTACAAGCACAAATATAATCCAAATATACTGAACGAAAGAGAACACAATACATGATTATATAACACTATATAATTCTAAAGTTTAATTTTATTCAGTTTTAAATCAAACCTAATGATGAGCAATATAGTTCGGAATTGGTTGTTGTTGTTTTTGTATAAAAATAAATTATATTACAAATTAAGAAAGTGTTTATTGTCAAAACTCAAAATAACTATTGAAAAAACTCCTACGGAAGCTCTCGCTTCCGGTACACAGATGTCCAGCACATTTTGCAACGATCTCCGATCCTCCTCGGCTGGAGTGTAAATATACCCAATTTTGGTGAAATAATTAATAATAAGTAATACAATTATCATGTTCGGTAAAATTTAGAAAAAAATTATGTTAACGTAATGCAGTTTTCTTTGAAATTTAATTTGCAATCTTTTAATCATCTTTTTTATAAATGTTACGAGTATATACTTTCCAAAGTAATTGCAAAAAACGAAACAGCTTCTATGGAAGCTGCAACTTCCGATGGACCGATTTCGGTCAAACATTACTTTGATCTCCAAATTTATGGAAAAGCTTAAATATGAAGTTTCACCTCGACGTTGGAATTTTCGAATTCAAATTTTCACTTAGCGCCCTTCAGCTGGACGGTTTCAACAAATTGTAAATTTACTGATTTTCCTGGACCCAGGTCATTACGATTAAAAATTAAATCTACTTTGATTCCAGAGCCGGTGCTTTTCCATTTTTAAATCCACTAATAGCTTCCTCTACTTTCTTTACTATAGAATATGGTTCAAATATCTCTTCGTCTGGTGGAAAAAAATTTGTTCAAAATGTTTAAAAAATTACTCGATCGATTTCGACTTGTTAGGTCATCATCAGGAGTATCTACTGATATGGATATTACATTATAAAAAAAGTTGTTTGCGAAATAATAAACAAGTGTTATAATGTGTTTATAAAGTGTTAATGTGGTTCGCCAAGTACCTACGGCGCATAGTGTTAAAAGTAAATGTTTATATAGTGAGTGACTACAAGACAGCCTGCTTCAGCCGCCCCTAACTTACAAATCTGGTATTGCTCTTACAGTGCCCATAACTCGCCCTGTCATGTAGTGTCCTTGAATATAAATATTTCGTCTGTTTCAACTCAACTTCATTGTCTGGTTTATTTAGATTCATCCAGGGAGCTCCGCCAGGAGGTCTGAATTTAGGAATTTACCCACTCCAATCGCAAAATAGAAAATACCAAATTATATGTTGGCGATGGTAGGGGTTTTCTTTCAATTTTAATTTTAAAGGACAACGGTTAAGCTTTATAGCAACATAAAATTTGAAATTTATTGTTATCAGATTCTCGAGACTACTTTACCTAGTAAAATACCATCAAATAAATTAATTTTTATTGTGAGTTGAGGCCAGAGTTAGAGAACAATCCAGAATTGTGGTTCCACAAGATGGATTCACAGCTCATACAGCTCGTCCAACTATGGCTATCTTGCGCGAAATTTTTGGCGATCAAATAATATTGCGTTTTTCTAATTTTAACTGGCCATCACGTACGCCCGATATAACGGCTCCCGATGTTTTTCTTTGTACTACCTAAAGTGTAAGGTGTATGGTAATAAGCCAAGAACCATCCAACAGCTTTAAGCTCAATATACGAGAAGCAGTGAGGGCGCTAGCACTTGAAATTCTAAGAGTTATGGAATCAAACAATGGACACCATTTGAAAGATATTATCTTCAAAACATAATGGTAACATATTTCCAAACTATTATCTAAATTTTAATAAATGTCAACGTTAAATAAAATCAGAAACAAAAAAGTTATGCATTAAATAAATCATAACGTTTCTTATGCGCCACCCTATATATATATACAGGAAATGTGTACACAGTTTAAATTGTTCCATTTACAAAGATGGAATGTCGCTTTTAGTTGTCTCTGCTATTATGAATTTTTACGTTTACATTATTAGACTTCGCTCTAGACCCGCTAGAGTGATTAATTCGGTCCCCAAGGAGTCATTGCCACTATCCGCCTCACCCTTCATCATAGTTTAGTTTATATGTTGGCGCCGATTTTTCCTTGTGAACCCAACAAAATGACTTCGTCAGGCCACCTTCTGCTTCATCCCTTTTGTAAGCCCTAGAGAGAGATAATGCGACAACAACTTTAACGTGAAGAGGTTGATTAGTTTAGAACTGTATAAATTGCACAAAATAAAGTGGAAAAAGGAAGGAGAATATCCCCCTCTGAATGCCTTATCCAGCAGGTTCTGAACCTGGTCAGAATTCAAATGACCAACTATTCATTAACCCGGAAATTAGATAAGTTAGCAACTTCTTTTGTAGTTTCAAGTATAGCTGATCGCGATCAACATGGCCAATCTTGAGTTTTATTTAGCGTCCACCTATAATAGTCGGCGGACCGCGTTGCTGGTTTAAATAATCATTATGAGTTTGTCCAGACCTACCGGCTTGGTTGGGAGCCAAACTCTTGATTTTGGCCTGCACATGATTTCGTCCTAGTAGAGCATGACCCTTGCCTCACTAGGTATGACCTTTTCACAAGGAAATATAGATTTCCGGTCGAAGCAGACAGTTAACTTAACGGGCCCTTCATAACAGTAGTTTACCCAGTATTGCTGTAGGATGCAGTGTGTTCAGTGCACTTTACACCAATTTATGCTTCTACGTTGTGTCCCTTTGGCTTTTTATGCACCATTTCCTGAAGGTACCTATTGCACTCTGACTCGCTTACTATATACAGGAAGTTATTGCAGCTGCCCCCAAATGGGGCCCTAAGTGGGCCATTTTTTATTTTGTTATTTTTTATCAATTTTTATAGCTGGAGGGCGCCCTCGCTGTAATAGTAAAATAGTTTAGTACAACACTTAATAAACACATCACTTGTTTAATTATTTCGCAAAAAAATATCAAGAGTATCTACGATGATGACCTAACAAGTCGAAATCTATCGAGTAATTTTTAAATTTTTTGAACAAATTTTTTTTTTTTTAATAAAAATATTTATTAAGTGTTAATGTGTTTCGCCAAGTACCTACGGCACATAGTATTAAAAGTAGTTTAGTACAAAATGCTACTCAGAAAGACAAATAATAGATTTCAGATGCATCGTTACAATAATAAAAACAAAGGAATTAACCATTATGAGGCGCATCTATTATCAATGTGTACGAATAAAACAACAACAATTTGTCGTAACTACTATAACCGAAAGTTCCTTAAATAAAAATGTCTTGCGACGTCACATCAACCCCGGTAATCAGAACTAAGTTTTAAACTTATTTTCATCATGCAAACTGAACTAGGCAAATCTAGAATGCCCCTTTGATATAAATAGTAGAACTATGGGCGACACAATAATTAGTACGGAAATTAAATACGAATTAAATTGAAATTATTATTTTTTTCGAGAATATTCCGGAGCGTAACTTAATAAAATATTGTAAATCATCAATTGATCGTTCAAATTCACAATCCAGTAAAAAGAATCGAATTTAACAGATAGATGATTTGATAGTTATGAAATAAATTGTTATAAAGTGGCGTAATATATCGACGATTAGCTCCAAGAATAAATTAATGGTTGCGGTTACGTGAGAGTGTGTAAAAGCAAGGTTAGTCCCAGATATTTACGAGTTCGAGAAGTTAATGAATTCAAACAAGCAATGCAGCAGCTAGAGCAATTTTGACACAAGCTACTTTCGTTCAAACCCTCGCTAGGGATTTATAAATACGATGGCATATAAATAAACTGACAATTAAAATACGATGAATGGATAAAAACATATAGACACATCGAGTGGTCAGCAACCAAATTTCGAGACAGTTGTCTACTCAGATCTTGTGTAAGCGATGCTTAGGAGGGGTTTTATGGGACCGGAATTTCTTGGTAATATTGCGTCGCCACAATATAAATATTTGATGTGTTCCATTTATCGTAGCAATCTCCTCACAAGTATGTTGCCGCCTACAGCAATGTTGAGTTGATACAATTCTTGAGAGTTACGGTCCAGTTGTGCTTGCATAAGATTAATCTTCTCATTTTTTTAATTCCTTAGTCAGTTTATCGATGTTTCAGAGCGCAAGTTTAGCCGGCATATTTGATGTGGAATAAGCTATCGCAAATTCCACATTTCAATTCTGGATACGTAACGCGTTTGGGAATTTATTTTAAACACTCTTCAGAATAATCACGCATTGTTAATTTTCGCCAAGCAAAAAGTCAAAGAACATTATTTAAAAATTTATAAAGGGTGTTTTTTTAGAGGTTCACATCTTTAAGTTGGCAACACTGTTTTGTTTGACGACTGATTTGTCAGCTGACATTTGCTTTGTCATTAGTTTGATTTACCATTCCATTTTACGGTCGTCATAATCGTCCATCAGAGCGGGTAATTCGGTTCACTTTCGCTGAAACACCATTACATCCAGAGAAAATCACTGTTTGGTGCGCTTATGGACTGGCGGAATCCTTGGTTTATATGTCTTCAAAAACAATGTGGTTCCAACAGGATGGTGAAACATGCCACACAGCGCGGTATACAATTAATTTACTCAACGAAACATTTGATGAAAGACTATAATTTCACGTAACGTAATTTCACTTGTCTATGCCGATAAACCAGATACGATTGAACACTTGAAACACAACATTCGGCGAGTTATTAGCGAGATACGGTCGCAATTGCTGCTAAGAGTGATCGAAAATTGGACCTCCATTTCATTCGTAATTGTGTGTTTTTGTTTGGTTTATGTACACCATATGCTCTTGTCTACGAATTCCTGTGAATAAGCAAATGCAAAGTCAGCATTAAAGATAGCTTAAGTATTTTATGTGATATAAAAGAAAAAATGCCACTAACTGATCCGATAGAAGGCAAAAGAAATAATTAAATGAATATAGATTTACAGATTGGCCATATCATTTCATCTTTAACGCTACTAGATTTGTACAATAAATACATAATAGATAAAATACCGCTGACACTAACCTAGATAAAATATAGCGATACGTTTCATTAAAAGGCGTATCTTGTATTTGATAAGACAATCTAGATTGAGAAACTTCTTTACGTTACCTATGCAAAACTTAAATTTCAATCTCACATCCGATTCAGCAGCAATAAATCCCATTAATTTTATTCAAGTGACACCCATTTTAAATTCAAATCGCGGTGAAAGATTTATTGATCGCGCACGTTAATTAAACCGAATAAATAAGAAACTTCTTAAATATATTTTTAATTACACACCATCAGCATCACATAATATATAATTTATTTATACAAATATTTCAACACCTTTTAAAATCAACGGAACAGATTCATATCTAAGTCGAACATAAGATTTAATTTCTGCATTATTTATTTTGTTTCACTTTCAATTTACATTTTGATAGATTTTTATCAAATTAACAAGAGTTGGAATCTTGTTGTCTTATTTATTTCAGTATGTTTCTTGCAGAAGTGCTCATACTCATATAGTAAATGTGATCTTGTTATTTCTGCTGAAACACCGTGTGACGTAAATTTTTTTTAATTAAATCATTCACCGTTTTAAATTTTTGTATGTCTTCTCGTGTGAAAGTTCCTTAAATTAGTCTGAATAAATTTTATTTCAGCAATAGTTTTTGCAGGCCAACAAATTTTTATTGAAAAGGTCACGTAAGAACAGAATAAGATATGCTGCTTATGTTTATAAATGTATCAGGTTGAGCCGGACAAGAATTGGAATGATCATCCAATTTTGCATGCAACATAATATACTCGTATTTTCATGATACATATTAATGTGGTCTCGTCAAAATTGCGATAAACGTACACAGGTATAGTGGAGAAATGCTACCATTTAAAATGTGCTATAAAATTCTTCTAAAATGTGTCTATAGCAAACCATTATTTAATTAATAACAACTTTGATATTGTAAGATCAATACGATCAATGTTTAAAATTCATCACCTTTACTAAGGGGCTTGCACAGAAATGTTTCTTTTTTTTATTGAAAGAACATCGCAAACCGTGTTATGAATTGTTGATTTTGTATTTGTACAGAAAAGAGTAATCCGCAAGTAAAAATAATTTAATTATCGTTTACGAGTAAGAAAATGTGTGTAGACATTTTCCTTTAATTAAAAACATAGCCTTAGTTGCTTTAATTTTATTACATACAATTATCCACAAAAGCAAAATAATTGCTTTACATCTGGTTTGTAATTAAGAGTTTTATTTTGAATGTAAGTTTTAAAATTTTTTAAATTCAAAGTTATAATATAATCGTCTTTTAAGTTTCTATATAGTTTCCCGACCTCGGTTACCGTTACCCGTGTTGTCTCACTGTTGAAACCTCATATTAGAATTTTATCGCACTTAAACAAATTTGAATGATAAAAAGCAAATATAATAGTTCTAACACGAGCTTCATAACGCGAGGAATAATTGTTTAACCCCTGGAGCATAGAATGCCGCTCGCACAAAGTTTATTGAATTGTTTTTTGTGCGATTGGGTAGAAACATTTTTATCATTGGTACGTAACTGTAAATTGTAATACCGTGTAATCGAGACGTTATTATACATTAGACAACATCGAAACAAATATCAGTTGTTTCTTTAATTCTGAACCCAAAACAAATAAATAATATTATGATAAATTAGCATTTCGTTAAACAATTAAACTCATTTTCTTTATTTTCACAGACCATTATTTTCTGTCCTCAACTCTATGGTATCGTCATTCCTTTTCGAACTAGTGGTTTACCAGATTTAATTCTCTCGATGGCTTCACATAGGTGTTCTTTACGCAACTTAAGTTTTCCATATTCTTCCTTAGTATTTCCAAAATCGAGCTAATTTTGCGTTGCTGACACCGTATTAGTGGGCGACACTTTGGTTTGTGAGGTGACTAATTGTGCAGTTGTGACTGATCAATTGATCAATTTTTGTGCAAAGGTAAACTGCATCAACATGCGCCTTTCACCTGTTCGCATTGATAATAGCTTTGGGGAATTCTGATGAATTAGATCTCCACTTTCTGAGGTACATTCTCGCGTTTTTTAAAATTGAATCGATCTCACGACTCACTCTTATCGCAGCCTCAACTGATCCTGCGCCGCTCATTAAATCATCAATGTACTATTCGTTCTGTATGTGCACCTTTGCGATTCTCTGGGTGTACCAAGATTTGGCGGTACATTTCTTCAATGTCCGCCGTGACTGCGACTCGATGCTTTCGAAACATTACTATATGATTTGATATACAGTGAATTTTGTATCGTACGGCCCACTTCCAAAACGAGATTTAATGCACTATCGGTTGATGTTGCTTCTGATTCTTTCAGGATGCCATGATGAGGAAGCAAACAGCATGCTTGTTCTCTCGAGGATTATAAATTCATGTGCTTTAAGTCACGGTATTCATTTTATATTATATTCAATGATTTGTATAGATGATATAACCGCGGTTCTCTTTTAAACCTTCGTCCCATTGCGAAAGGTCGGCTTTTGGCAACTTAATACGAACTTCCTAAAGGTACGTTACCAACTTTAAATGGTAATTTTACTATAAAACCTTCAGTCTCAACCTGAGAAAACTTCCGTATAAAATGTTTCTCACATGGATTGCTTTGTGGAGTGTCCTCTTCTCGGTCAATTTCCTTGCTTTCCCAGAAGTTGTTTAACACCTTTTCTACATCCATTCCACAACTCAAACATATAAGACAGAAGTAGCTTCGTTGGCGGTAAATGTTCCGGAAAGTCCAATCCAATTTATTCCATTGTACCATAATTTTGTTTTACTCACATAATTGTCCTTCAGATAATAGGGACCAGAATTGATCTATTCCGATCAAAACATGTATGTGAGTAATATTTGCTGAATTTGAATCAGCCATCTTCCCTCCGTTGATTATTTTTAACACTGTGGGGTTCACTGCTAAAGGGGATCTCGTATTGGTTATATGGTGCGTCAAATGCGATTTTGATGCGCATATGCTTATCTTACCGTTACTTCGTAACAACCCAAGTCTCCTTATTTGATTTAGTCTCTCTATTTTACTGGTTTCTGACGGAATTTCATTGGAGATTAAATTGGATTGCGACCTTTGATTTGAAGAACTGGTGCGAGACTGTTCATGCACTAATGAATTGTGCCGTCGTTGGCAATACTGACATCTTCGAAAGGATCGACAATCTTTCACGGAATATGATTTACGGATGAAACAATTGAAACATTTATTCTCGTTTCGGATAAACTGACGTCGTCCTTCAACCGTACCGTAATCTATCAAATTTCACGAATTTACATATTGGATGATCACTTGTTTTACATAACGGACAGCTATAAAATATAGTAGTAAATGCTTTCACTAGTGACACGGGTTAGCAAGTATGCTTGAACTTCTCGGTTTCTCGTCAGCTTTACCTTGACATTCGAGAGCATCAAGTATATTTGAGACGAATTTGAGGAACCGCTCTCATTTTGAAAATCGGTATCGACCAATGCAGCATCCACAAGATCCCGTGTAACATCATCTAGTTTGGTCACCAAAATATATAGTAGCCAAACCACGCTACCATTTGTTTCATTACACAAACCTTGCATTACCTCATCTGACACGTACATCTTTCTTAAGTTTTTTGAGGTGGATGTAGAAATAATGGGTTGATTTAAAAACATTTGAATATATTTATTAACTATGTGCCTTTTACGATCGAATCTATTCTTCTATTTATTTAATGCCAGAATATAATTTGCTTCCGTATTGCCCATATGCCGTTTTAATCGTGCTGGCCCGTCATCGAGGGCGTTGACCAAAAATTTATATATTTGAAACGGATGTGAACTCGGGTTATGGTGTATTGTGGTTGTGAACAATTGATACAATGTTTGCAGCTCAGTGTATGCTCCGGTGAACTTTAACAACCGCAGCCCTGATAGTTTCAATGCGGGTGCTACATTGAATTATTGTGTCGTTTAATGGCGCTATTCCATGGAGAAAACAGAAAAATTTTGCTGAACATCGGACAAAGACAAGAACTAAAATTTACATTAGAGCGACTGAGACACAACATTTTTACTTTATGGTAGAAAAAATTGGGGAAATTTTGAAATCAACAAAAACTAACCTTAAATTATTTAAATAAATATCTAAAAATCTTTATTTTTAATAATTGACAATTATTTTATATCCCAAAAATTAGTAAACAAATTAATATCATTTTTGTGATGAAAACAAAATATGTTGTTTATATATTTTGGTTAATTTAACGAAAATAACGAAAAAGTGTTCTGCTATAAAATATGGAGGAGAAATTTTTGACAAGTTCGTAAATTAACCTCAAATTAGTTTATTTTTATTGCTCAAAGCATCAAAAAATGTTTAACATTTTAAAACCCACACAAGTTACGAAATAAATAATAAATTAGTCAAATTTAACAAAAATATTTTATAAATATTAAATTGTACACAATAATAAATCTAGTGAATAAGTTTTCAAGTTTAAAATTTGAGTGCTTCTGTGTGATACTTATAATGGTTACTCCAACGAAAGTGTATTTCTTATTCAAAACACCATTGCCCACAGTAAACGAGCTACATTTGATTGTGAATTTCATTAAATAATTTAATTTGTTTCGTGTTTCTTTTGTATAATGACGATGAACATGAAGATGAAAGACGACGAAGTAGGTCAGTGGCCAGGTACGAGTAGTGTAAATGTTTCGGTACTGGACAATAATGAGGAGTTGAAAGTTTGTTTGCATCAGTTCATGGACAATGTAAGTGGTGATGATTGAAGATCCCTTGGCCAATCTTTCAAATTAATCTGTGTTTTATATATTCGTAGAAAATCAACAAAGAGAATGCATTTCAAACAAATTTAATCGCGATGCATTGTCCAATTTGGTTACAGGCCATCGTAAATATGTCAAAAATGTCCAAGTAGTTGGTGTCTCATTGGAAATATCGAGTAAAATTTATGGTTATCGTGCTATCGTACTATCGTGCTATGTGCTATCGTGCACAACGAAATTATTTGAATGTCTGGTAGTTTATCTCGTTTGAATGTCGGCGGTAAAAAGACGGTGAAGGAAATGAGAATGAGAATTACTGAGGGTAGGTAGTAATGATGTGCAGGATCCAAAAGCAAAGACCAAGGCTTAAGCAAAAAAGTGACGTCAACAAAATTCAACCGTAACAAAGTGTAATGGAACGATAAACGGTAAACTAGATACGGTATCTTTCTTGGATCTCGTATCTGCCGATATAAAATCCAAGTTAAGCGATATGAATAGTTTGAATCGAGTTTTTCTAAATACGCTGGAATCAAATAACTTGGAAATTTTATTTGATTACGTTAATCCGTACTGGGATAATACACCAAATGAATTTATATTCAATGAAGACGCACCCGTTGTAAATGAGAAATGGTAATATATGAAATACAAAAAGCTGGACGGCCCCGTTAAAAATCGAACAATATTTAGGGAATACAATGTTAGTGATAAGCCGTGCGACATAAATAAGTACGTATTTGGCTGGAAACATCTAAGTAAGGAATTGCTCTATAACGATCGATCTTTTTATTTTCAGGATGCTGCAATCAACCGTAGGTGATAGTAACCAGACGACAATTATTTTGATAGATTGTCATATGCCCAGGGAATGGAGCTAAAAACCAGTGTGGTATTAGGTGAAGACACTCCAAACGGAATGAACAAGAACGATGATGTGTGCGACAACAATAGCGATTTCCAAAATGATCATCTGGACTGGACGATGATGAAAACCCAGTTGTAAATCGCAAAAAGTTTGTTTAAAATCCTCTACTCTCGTGTATTTTATATTTATAATTTTGTTTATTTTTAGATCGAAAGGATTGTGATACTGTATGCTACCAAAGCCAAAATCATAAATATGAAGCGTTAAATCATAAATATGAAGCGTTAAACATCGACGCTGTCGCGTTTTAAAGTCGTAAATGAACTTAACTCACAAGAACAATTGGTCGGCCATCTGACGGATTTCGGTAGAACGTATCTCAAGACTAGTCACATAAAGTATAATAACAAGTTATACGCTAAGAGGTATCAACATTTTATGAATTGTACAGTACGCTACCACCATTTGAGTGATGTGCTAAAAGAGAATTTATCCGTGCCTATTGCATTCTCGGCCATATGCACCTAAATACAAATAGCTATTATTAATACGTATAGTTAGATTAATTTTAATGATTTTGAATAAAATATTTCTCATCTGTAAATCCTATGTTTTAATATTTTGTATACAGCGTAACGTGATATGCACCGTACCTAAGTGGGTTTGTTTGAAGTTGTTAGGAACCAGTTTAGTCTGTCCAGTTAAAATACAATGACGATTACATACCATAGCAATATGACCAGCAACAGAAACGTGTACATATACGTGTATATCTATCTGTATATATATTATATATATATATATATATATATATATATATATATATATATATATATATATATATATGCATGTATATATATATATATATATATTTATATATATATATATATATATATATATATATATATATATATATATAAAAGTGCCCATATTAAAATTTCCATAATGTAACGGGCTGCACAAAACCATCAATTAATCTAACTATAATTCGGTGAAGCATACTTACGGAATAAAATCACTCATTAAACATTTTATTTTCTTACAACTAATCTCAGCAAAAATTAATTGTGAATAATACAACAATCTTATTTTTTATTATTATTTTATTTAAAAAAAAAGGTGTCGAGCAAAAGCCATATGGAAGCCTATAAAAATGAACAGAAATAAAAAGCGACAGTTAATAACATTTTACCTTCATTATCGGATGTCTGGCAATTAAATTCCAAAAAAATGTTGTGTAGCCTGTTATAAGTCGGTTGGACGAACCACAACTGTTTTGTTACCTAAAATAAAATACAGTATTATTAATATTGCAAAGTATTATTAATTTCGAAGTAGATACATTTTATTGGGAAATAAATTCTTCTGGACGACATAAACACCGCACTATTTTGCTCGGTACAAAAATTTTATAATAATCAATAATACGACTTTTGCAATTATTTCACAGTAACCGAATTCAAATAATTAAGATTTAAGATTTATCAATTTTTTTTAAATTTCAGTGCCGTTAAAATTACAGTAGGAACTTTAGATTTAATGTACATAGTTTTCAAATTTCACTTTTCACAAACTTTAATATCAAATAACTAATTAAACTTATTGTAACTAAACTTACCGTATTTTTTCATTTTTTTTAAATTTCAGTTTTATATTTGTTGTTTACCGCAGGAAAACTTTTTTCTTTTAAAAAAACTAACCACAAAATAATTACAAATACAAAAGTTTTTAATCTCTTCTCAAGCACTTGACGCTATAAAAATTTGTATAAAATAAAATTAAAAAGGGGAAGGGATTTTTTTTTCGTTTGGTTGCTATAAAAAATACTCGAGTTGATATTTTTTCTGAAAAATGTATGGCAGCACGACAAAAATTTGCTCAGCAAGCTATAATCGGATACGCCCTTCTCCCAAATAGTCGATCTATATTTTTGTCTCGTTTTAGTTTTGCTGAGATAATATTTTTTTCTCATGGAATAGGACCATAATGAAACATCGTACTTTCCGACAGTAATAGCCAGCTGTCCTTCCCATTGATTCAAACCGACAATCAATTCATGATATATCTCTTCAATGGCGTGATGCTGCGATTGGTATTTTGTATTAATCGCGAATATTTTTATCTTCACATCCATAAATTCTTTAAATAGTTGTTCGGTGCTCTTAATTCGTACGCGAACATCCTACAGTTTAGTAGTATTTGTTGTAAATTGGTTAAAATGAGATCAAAGTTTGGTGAAACTGCTTTTGATATTCGACCGCTTTCGATTTAATATTTCGATTGGCGTGGGTATCGTTGATTACACAATATTTTAAACGGATATTTAACCAATTGTAACTTAGGATTTCACCAATAATTAACGATCAGATTAATGCAGCTGGCACGAGTTTCTTCACAAAAAAATTTATCTTTAAAGATGTCTACCGCTTTGACTTAGAACTTATTTTATTATGGTTATACAACTTTTAATCACTATGTTAAGCGTTGCGATCCAGCTCGAAGGACTATGAGTAACTCACGGGGCAATGCACTGCATATGTTGTGTAACAAAACAAATTCTAACTTTGTTAATTAAAGTTTATTATTTCTTTTAATCACTAATGGTACGTTATGTCTGTGTCACAACACAATACTGATACCTACAGTATTGTCCTTAGTAATATAGTTAATGTGTACTGAGTAAATAGTTCTCCAACTTAAAGTAGGTACTTATAGTAAGGTACTATAATTCATTTGTCAAAATTCTGACGTAAAGCAAAACCGATTACATTTAATAAATTTAATTCGGCCAAGAAGGTAAATATACACAATAAAACACTAATGGTCGTAGATTGAAGAATTGAGGCTGTACAACTTAGATATCTACACTTTTAGACATCTGCGTGTTTTTCCATGGGTGAACATTTACAATTTGCTCGCCGAATCATATGGCCAAGTAGATAAAGTTAAGAATTTACGATGAATGCGGATTCTTAGCAAACGGGTTGAGCTTAAAATCCCTTATTTCAAAATCCCGTATTTTAATTAATCCCGTTAAACCTCAAAATCCCTTATTTTAATTAAATTAAAATAAAATTAATTAATAATAACAATGAAAATGATTGCTCAAAAGTGCCGTTACACGATCGAGTAAATTCAGTGTCCGAACGTGAATATTCTTGTGTTTTGTTAAATTTGTTTTAAATTTGTGTGCAGTTTTAAATCATTTTTATTGTCCATTTTACTCGTAATAATCATAATTATATTGTTATTTGATGTTAGAACTACGGATCGCCGAGAAACTATTTAAAATCTTAGAATATACAGTGCTGGGAAAAAAAATTGGGCAAACATATTTTAGTGCAAATTGGATTTTTTTTTTGCTAAAATTACAAAACTTTTGAAAACAATTGGTTTATTTCATATTAGTTTCATTTTAATGTAATTAATTTTAAATACATGTATGACGTAATTTTTTGAAGAAAAAAAATACCTGCAATTTAGGGGAAAAGCCCCGAAAAATGAGAGATGGGCAGTACACAAAGAAAGAAAGGCTCTGGAAGGCCCAGAAAGACAACGCCAGTGGAAGATCGTTTCATAATGTTACAATGTCGTTGGAACTGTTTTAAAACTTCATCAGGCATAAGACGGGATGGGATGTTGAGCCAGCAACGAGAAAAGAAATTTCAGCCAGCTTAGTGAGAAAAAGACTTGTTAACGCTGGTTTGAGAGCACTTAAACCAGTCCAGAAGCCTGAGTTCGGGCGCAGGAGCATGTTTCTTGGACCAGAGATGTTGAGTGATGTGATTTTCTCCGACGAATCAAAATTCAAGCTGCATGTTGGAGATGGAAGAATTCTCGTAAGAAAATCGGGCGAGAGGCTTAGCAACGAATGTCTTTTAAGACTTCCACCGGAAAATGAAGGAATTATGGTCTGGGGATGCTTCAAACATTCCTCTATTTCGTCTTTAAAATGCAATCCATAAGTCAATCATAAATCAAAGTTTATGTTACAATTAATGTTGGTTCTAATTCTAATATTATGAAATTAGAATTATTATTCCCTCTTAAATCATATAAGTTTAAAGTATTATTAATCAATCATTCCGTCACATTATTATTATATGAACAAATTTAGGGGATTATGTAGCCAAGTCATATACATAAAGATTTACGACAATTTACTAATACAATTTGTGGTAGATAAGATGGTTGATACAAGGATCGACAAGTTAGACATGCGTAGTTTATAATAAATTTTTATGTATTTGCGATCATATGATAACTTGAACATTTTGGTAACTGATTCCGCCCAATACACCTACTTTAACACAAACCAAACTGTTGTAAATGTCCGTAAATATCATTTGTATTCTTTAATCCGTAACAGCAGCATAATATATATGTAAATATGTGATGACGCGATAAATTTTATTCTTAATTAATCATAAAATAGCGTAAAAATATTTCAAGAATATTTTATTTTATGAATTATTACCTCAAGCAAGTATCATTCGAGCTTAGTTACAATCATTATACGTACATGTTTCAATTATATTATAAAACCCTGTAAAGTGGGTGGGCGTCTTAAGAAATTAAAATGCAATAGAAGCGCTAACTAGCACTTGGACTTTATAAGTAAATCGGGCATAAATAATAAATATACGAGTAATAAAATTAAGGAATGTTTTATATTCTTTAATTAATTATTTAATACCAATTTTTATAAGTGTTAAACTGAGCGGTTTATATTTATTTAAGATTGATACAATATGATAATAAAAATGCTATAAAATCTATTTGGAGTGTAGACGTGATGTATTTTTAAACACGTATGTACACTCCACAATTAAAAATTGTAGTTAATTTTAATGTTCCAATGAAATTTATTAAAAGTGTTTGCAATCGCTAGCGATTACTTTATAAATCGAGGTATAATCTTACATAGAAAGAGCGCCGGTAGGTCTGTCGTAATGTTTGATTCGCAATAACATTTGTATTTAAAATGAATGCGTGCATTATCGTCAACCGGTACGCTTAGAATAAACGAATAACACAGCTACAGATGAGCTCTCAAACTCTGGTGTTTGGTTGTAGCAGTTTGCACTAATGAGATATTGCGGTTGAACGAAAATATAAATTTTGCCTACCAAAATTCGATAGCCACTTCATGGGCTGAGTGCACCCATTACAAATTCCAATATAATAGAAGTATTAAGCAAATATTATAAATGAGAGTAAAAACTGACGGATGTATGTTATGTTATATGTAGGGTGTTCGGGTTTGGGATGCCAATCCGTTACTGGGTAATTCCTTGGTTCAAACTGAGATAAAAATAGTATGGTCTATGGACTAGTCTATTTGTGATACCTTCTGAGTTATAGTGTGTTAAACAATTGTTCATATAATAAATAAACTTTTGCTTATCAAATATTTTAAAAAGACTCACTTGTCAGTAGTTCAAAGTATTTGTTACTAATGCATTCCCCGTTCATTGAGATGGTGTTAAAAATACGATATGTTGACATCCGTGATTTATATCTCTAAGTTATCTTGATCAATCTAGTGCCCCAGGACTTATATCTTGCCTAATTAATCTAGTACATAACCTAGTAATTTAATTTACAAAGCTAATAGTTACTGAGATAAATTGCTTAGTCGTCAAACTAAACAAAAAGGGCAGACGAATGGACAGATATACCACTCGTCGACAATGGGTACAGAATGTTCG
Organism: Nephrotoma guestfalica; assembly: GCA_963691935.1. Classification (NCBI taxonomy): domain Eukaryota; kingdom Metazoa; phylum Arthropoda; class Insecta; order Diptera; family Tipulidae; genus Nephrotoma; species Nephrotoma guestfalica. The sequence continues at coordinate 134,083,936 of OY829914.1, read as the reverse complement.
GGTCGATTTATAATGTCTAGATTTGTAAAAAACTCAAATTCGAATTTTCGGACAATTACAATACTATACTTCATAATTGTACAGACATTGGAAGAAGTTACACCACAAAACTTTCAGTTAATATTGTATACATTATTTAGAGTTTCTAGCCATATCAGAAAAACTTACATATAAACAATATATTCTGCTTAGTAGCTTAAGTCATATTCGCCTCATAATTCGTGAGTTATTTGGGTCATTTAAATAATGTTCAATTGATTGCCAATAGCTCATACTACATCTACATATGAAATTTGAAGAAAATCTATTATTTAGATCTCTCTATAATTAGTTATCGAACCAGAACCACCGCTAAGTATTACTTGCGGACTGAGCATCTCTGCTCGCTCTGTTTTGGCTGGACTTATCGCACCAACGCATTCCTCTATACTTACAAGTTCCTTCTTCTACCGCATCCCGATGTGTCTCACTCTGGTAACCTTATCCGTCTTCTCTCTGTTTCTCGAATCGTGGGCAACACAACTTGAATCTTCTTGATAACTATTTCCAATAGCAACCGTGGTCCATTAGAAAATGTGTGATGCAATAGTTCATTTCACCATGCCCGCCTAATAGCCACAGCCTTTTGGGATTAGTCTATACTTACAGCGCCCCTTATCAGATCCCTGCATCTACGTTAAATATTCAGTATTTCGTTTAAGTACTCAAAAACTTTTAGTTGTTGCAATACCTCCATAGTTGGCGGAGTTAAAACCATTTTTAACATGCAGAGTGATAATAATACAGTATGATCTAGTAGTCCGTTATATGTATTGCCTCCGTTGCTGCATTCACTATCGTGCTAATTACTTCAATTGTTAGGCGCACAACTTGTTTAATAGGCATATCGAGCGGTTTATCTGCTTTGAGCAGTAGTACTAGGTTCTGCCTCTTCCATATTTCTAGAAACACCCGCTCATTGAAATATGTGAACCTCATCTGGGCTTGATACTTGTTTGTTTCCCACACTTTTACAAGCGCTAGCCATGACTACTGTAAGCACTTCTCCAGATATTTATATTAACATCGTTACAGAGTTATTTGATAATCTCTCTCTCTCTCTCTTTCTGCTTCTTAGCTTACCCTGCTGCTTCTATCTCAGCCCTGTGCATATTCGGAACTGACCTTGGGATGCAAAAATAAAACTGATATTTATCTTTTGCAGGGGACAAATCTGATCCTCCTTCTTCGCGCTTGAAGGCCTGTAACTCTTGCATCTTTAATTTAGTTGTTCCACAAGAAGACTGACTTGATATTCTCATTGACATGAAATTCTCACAGGCCCAGGTTACTTGCATCATGTATTGCATAAATTCTATGCGAAACACGATTTTCAAAAAATTGAATCATAGAAACCTTTGACGAGAATCACATATTCACACTTCAGTTCACTTGACTCAGAATGATTCGGAAAATATCAAAGTCAGTCAAATTTGTTAAAAACATTTTTTTTATTTATTAACCAATAAAAAATATTCAACAATTACAATTTTTAACGAGACAACCTGCGATCCAACCCCGGCAGCTAGTATTGATTTCATTCCAACCATGCCCTTTACCAATGTCGCATTGAAAAATACAAGTTTAAAAGAGAAATGGTAATCAACTAAATTCGTATTCTCATTGGGTAACCGCTGCTTTTAAACATTTAAATTTTTTAAACATGCTGCAATCTTCGGAAAAAATATTTAAAATCAACTGGAATCTCAGGATGTAAACGCATTCTAAAAGCATCGTGAATACCGAAGTGCTCCGTTTTTAAACTTTTTGTTGCAACATTGAGTCGCATGGCCGGTCTCCAGCAAATGTGGCATATACCCAGGCCAAAATCCGCAACAAACAGTGATTTTTTGTGAGTGAATTTTTCTCACGAACTATCCGAGGACTCTAAGCAGTCTTAAACTTATTTTTGTTACCAAAATTATTGTCCTGTTTTTGATTTTACAATATCCAGTTGACCAATTCAATTTATGCTTAGAAGGATGAACTTAAAGATCCTTTGTTTAGAATTGGAAGTGAAAGGGTTTTTCAAATTCCACCTCTGATGTTTTGATAGTGAGATATTTTACCGTGTTTGCATAGAGAATTTGCTGAGAGTTCAGTTCTGCTGATATCCAGTTGACCTTTTTGTTGGTAAAGATTACGTGAACAGGTTTTGTTTCATTAAGTTTTATTCGCCATCTGTTCGTCCAGGTACTGACAATATTAGTAGCTCTTTGCAATTTGCTTGTGGATTCTTCTATGCTACTAGCAACTGCTAAGATGGCCGTATCATCCGCAAACGACGCTATGTTAGTTTCCTCTAACGTTGGCAGGTCCGAGGTGTATACAACATACAAAGTTGACCCCAGAATGCTACCTTGTAGCACTCCTGCTGATATTTTCTTTATTTCTGAGTATTCGCTATCTAATTTAACACGAAAGTGTCGGTTAGATATGTAAGAGTTTCGAATTTCATAAAACTGCTTTGCTAAGGCTCTTTGTAATTTATATTCCAAGCCTTTATGTCATACTCTGTCAAAGGACTGTGCTACATTCAAGAAGACGTTTGAACATACTTTTCTATTTTCAAATACATCTTCAATGGTGTTTGTAATTCAGTGTACTTGTTCTATTGTTGAATGGTTTTCTCTGAAGCCAAATTGATGTGGAGGAATAAGATTTGTTTCTTCTATTATTGGTTTGAGGCTCTTTAGGAGTAGTTTCTCGAATATTTTTGAAATTATTTGGAATAAGGAAGTCGGACTGGCCTATACGTCTTTTTGTCATGAAGTGGTTTGTTTGGTTTAGGTATCATAAGTACTTCTGCGACTTTCCATTCCTGCGTTAATTATTTGGAGTAGTTTAGAGGAGTAGCTTTTACTATTTCTCCTGTAATTAAGTCATATCCTGGAGACTTCTTTGCATTTAGGTTAAGATTGATTTCTTCTTTTAATTCGTGTAATGTGACGGGAGATATATTGCAGTTATCCATTTTATATACTGGTGGTATGTTTTCCTCTGCAATTTGTCTAGGTATAGAGGCTGGAACGTGTTCTCGAGGTTGGTTGAGCTTTTTGCTTTGCACTTATAGCCCATGTTCCATCTTCATTTTTAACTGGTGGAATTTGAAGTTTCGCTCGTTTTAAACTTTTTGTCGCTTTCCAAAGGGAGTACTCGGGATCTTTTTCCCCAGGATACTCAGGGATTTATTAATGGAATCGTTTTTGATTTCTTTAATTAGCAACTTTAGTTTATTGGATACAAAATTTATACAGAGTGGCTGAGACCAAGTGTTACCAAATGAAAACGCTGTAATTTTTTTAATTTTGATTATTGTTTATGGAAATTTCGTGGAATATGTTGAAAACATATTACATTTTATGAAAAACATGTTACTGCTCGATATGACCTCCTTTGGCTCTGATTATTTGATTCAGTCTTCCATAGAAAGCATTGCATGCTGACCGAACGTGAGCTTGCGGAATTTTATTCCATTCTCGAACAAGAGCTGACTTCAATGCATCAACACTTTCGTACTTTTTAGTGGACACCTTACTCTCCAAAATGGACCATATGGAGAAATTCATGGGATTCAAGTCTGGTGAATATGGTGGCCATTCTTTCGACGAAATCAGCCGCTTCTTGCTTTTCGTTTTACTGCAACCAGTCCCCTAACTTTCAGAGGATAAATAACATTTCGACACATTTCCTCTGAAGTTGAGGGGGTACTACTCCACGCTGCTTTTTGTATAATGTTGTTGAGTTGCTCTAGTTCTTCTTCTAGCTGTATCGGCTTTTTAATTGGCAAGGACTAGTTTTCTTAACAATCGTTGATCCGACATAATCTCCTCGCTGCTTTCTAGGTATATGTAGTTTTCGTCTATACCTTTGGTGAAAAAGAGTCAATGATTTCGAGTATTTTGTTTCTATCCGTAGGCCAATAAGTTGTTATTAATAGGTTATTCTTAATCCCCAGTAAGTATTTTTTGCATTAAAATCATCTCCGATTATGAAACTTGATCCAAGTGATTTAAATAAAGTGCAACAGTCTTCTTTAATTAAATTATATCTTGGGGGCAATATATTGACGATACACTATATTCTTTGTTATTATTTATAAATACTTTTAAAGTGACTACTTACATAAATTCTTCTTCAATTTTAAGATCTATAAAGGGTTTGATGTTTTCTTTTATAACCACCGACGATCCTCCTCTTGCCCTTCCTGCTAAATGAATGGCGTGGTAACAACTGTATCCATATATTTTAAGATATGCAGTTGAAGTAAAATGGGTTTCCGATACTAGTTATCTATTTTTTCAGTATTTAGAAAATTTTCTAATTCTGGAATACGTTGCATTAGCACATTTGCATTCCAGGCTACTATTATTAATGTTTTATTTGTTGTTGTTTGCATCATTTTAATAGAACATTAAGGTATTTCTCTTGTTTAGCATACTTCGGCATGATGCTTTCCGACACATTTCATGCGTCTAGTCTCTCTTTGGCAATATTTCTGCGCATGATTAAAACCTTGACATTTTTTGCACTGCGGTATTAAACCGCTATTTTTTCAATGGCTTTATTTTAACTCAATGGTAAACCATTGATGCCCCTCGGAATTAACCTTTGCAGTCAAAGCTCTATAGGTTTCACAGTTTACAACATTACTTTTCCAGATGCCATTCTTTAGAGATACGAGTTTGTCCCTGGCTACCGTAATTGATTTCATAATCGATTGTATAGTGGAGAAATTTGATATCTCGGCAACATTTATTGGTGGAGGTGATTTCTCTTTTGATTTAGCTGGTTCTTAGTCTAGAGCTACTTGTTTCTTGATAATTAACTAGTTTCTATAAACCTCTTTTGCAGTTGATGGTAAAGTTTCTGCCATTTCTGGTGAGTGTTGAGTTTTTTTCCTTACTTTTTCTTTTATTCCGATTCAACATTCTATTTGTTTCTCTTTCTAATTCTTCTTCATCCGTATGGAATAGGTGAATGTCATCATCGATTGCAGGGATAGGTGCCATCCCAAGTTCTGCACGTGTTTCAACTGATTTTTTGAGTTCTTCATTCTCTTTCTTTAAAATTGTAAATTTTTCTTTCAATTTGTAAATTCCTTTGTTTGAAGATCTTGGTGATCTTGATAATTTGGAACTTCATCCAAATGGGTTAAGCAACGGTTGCCCCTCCTCCTCCCCCCCCCCAGAATCTGTTGTGCCTACCTCCGAAGAGTGTGGATTTGGCAGCAGCTTTTAAGGGAATCCACCCTAATTATAGACTTTAACATATCAATCACTAAATAAAATTCTAGCTAAAATCTCGACGAAGACTTAAGTTTTAAATTCTTTTCAATAGCTTTTTCGAATTAAACCAATTTAATATTAAAAAGTTTGTTGTTAAATCAAACATCTTAGATCAAATAGTTGCATAACAAAAAATCTACGATACAAATGTTATAGTTTTCTTGTAATATCGTTGCAGTCATCGGGTTTTTGCTTGTGAATAAAGATATAATGCGAAAACAAGTCACTATCATCAACCATTGCTTAGATTTGTAAAAAATGGGTATGACCGCATGGAAACAGAGCAGAAGAAATGGTAAAATAGTAAGATCTACGTGACTATTTCCCCCAAAAAAGTGTTTTCGAATTGAATTTGTTGAAGTAGTCCCTCATGCACGTATAGTTTACACATTCCACTAAATGAAAAAATATACAATAAACCTAAATTGTGAATTTTTTAGTTCAATCGATACTTTAGCATCTTACCACATTCAGTACCAATTTCACTTTTAACATAAACATATCGAATTTAAACTGCATGCATACGATGCAAGTCACTATTTCTTACACATGATTGAAAAATGTATCAAATTTCCAAGTGTAAAATAAACAAGAAAACCCTTAAAAGTTTAATTTCTTTCTTTATTGGCCATACGTGTTTTAATTGTTCTCTTAACTTCCTGGGTTTTACAACAAAGAATACTTACACAAAATAATAGTTAATCCTAAATAGTTTGACACGTGCAAGTTTAAATATTTTGACACAATAAAATTTATTCTGTAATCAAGATCCTTGATAAATAAGAAATAAAATGTAATTTAATTAAGAAAATATATATTTCAGAAATGACTTGCTTGGTTGGTGTCTTGTACGCTATGTGTTCGTTGGTTCAGCATTTGTGCGAACAAATTTTGTCATATTGAAACGACGAGCTACGAATACGTTTCCATTGAACGATCAAGAGATTAAAAAATGTATCTGATATTTATTACGACACTCGTATGGATAGCCGCCTTCACAATGCGTTATTACATTTTTGTTGAGAATCTACTTGTTGGGAAATATCAAAAATTATGTGTGAAAATTCTTTATAATTTAAAGATTTTATTTCAAGAGGTTCGTCTTGACGATGAAGAAGAACTTGAGTGTACGTAAAATGCATTGAACATAAGAAACAACGAATTGATATTAAATATTATAAAACTCATAAAATATGATAAAGGACAGTTTTAATTGCTATATCCATGTTATAATAATGCGAAGAGAATTCATTTTTATAGAAAACTTTGACCGCCCGCCTTGGTTCGTTCGGATTAATTAGAAATAATGATATATCGATATACTCGCACTTTAAAACTTTTATTTTCCCTTTTTGTGTATATTGCAAGTAGAGTCTAGCAATGCACTTAATCAAGGTCGATTAAATATTTATGTTTTGTAGAACATGTTTAAGGCTACAAAGTACAGCGTACTAAAATTATTGGATTTTATTTAATGATTAACATATTTAAAGTTAATTTATTTATGATTTATGCGTTACGCTACAATAAAATAGAATGGTTTGGTGCCAAGCACGATGTGTTTCGATAATCGTCACAGCTGTTGCACAGGTTTTATCGATCTGTCGATTAACGTTATTATAATAACTTTTGAAAATAATTGAAAGTAAAAATTGAAAGTCGTTTAGAACGGTTGTGATCTGTTAAGAATCCATATTCATCATAAGTTCTAAATCAAATCTGCAACAATCAATTATTTGTGTATTATAATAATAATTCCCAACGACCAATCACCCCTTCCTGGCCTCACACAGGGAGTCACCATCAACATTATTATTATTATTTTTATTTTTATATACTCGTATTTCAGGAGAATTATAAACAAGGATATTATAAGATATTCTAGGATATTATAAATAAAACGTAAAAATAAATTAATATTAACCGAAATATAAAATGTGGTTAAAGAACAAAAATTACAAAAATGATATGACTGATTATATTTGTACTAAGTTTACGAGAATGAAACCCCGCCGCTTAAAGGAGATACCGACCATTGGTCTACTTAAATCACGCAAATTTAAAGCTAGGGAATAAAAAAAGAGAAAAATTAAAACAAATAATAATAAGTAAAAATAAAATTCAATGAAACGCAAATGCGAAAGAAAATAATGTTTCGAATAATAAATAGGATAGAGTATTTAAGTCTATTAGTTAAAAAAAACTTATATAAAAATAAAAAAATGTAAGTTTATTAATCTGTCGGTTGGTAGTAAATAATATTTTCTTAAAAGCGATTTTGCTTATGTGGTAGTCAAAAAATTCAAAATATTTTAGTCTCATACAGCATTCTTGTAATTGAGTTGTTCTGAGCATTTCTATAAGCAGGTACCGTTCTCAAAGCACGAGCATTTACATTACGATTTTATTTTCAAGGAGAGCTGAAGAATCTATCCCATCAGATAAAAGTTGATGAATGAGAACTAAGTTAATAAACTCCAAGCGGTCAAGATAAGAAAGCAAGTTGTAATTGTCCACCTACGTTGTACAGCCTCAATTATTCAATGTACGACAATTAGTGTTTTATTGTGCATATGTACGTATCTTCTTGGCCGGATCATATTTATTATCATCGGGTTTGCTTTGCGTCAGAATTTTGACAAATAAATTACCTTACTAAAGGTGATTTTTTTGTGGTTAGGATTTTCATGCATTAGTATTTGACAGATCACGCGGGATTTCAGACAAGGTGTCAAAGAGAAAGATGCTCAGTATGCTTTGACATTTCATAATGAATAGACTTACTAACGAGCAACGCTTGCAAATAATTGAATTATATTACAAAAATCAGTGTTCGGTTCGAAAAGTGTTTCGCGATTTACGTCCGATTTATGGTCTACATAATCGACCAAGTGAGCAAACAATTAATGCGATTGTGACCAAGTTTCGCACTCAGTTTACTTTATTGGACATTAAACCAACCACACGAATGCGTACAGTGCGTACAGAAGAGAATATTGCGTCTGTTTCTGAGAGTGTTGCTGAAGACCGTGAAATGTCGATTCGTCGCCGTTCGCAGCAATTGGGTTTGTGTTATTCGACGACATGGAAGATTTTACGCAAAGATCTTGGTGTAAAACCGTATAAAATACAGCTCCTGCAAGAACTGAAGCCGAACGATCTGCCACAACGTCGAATTTTCAGTGAATGGGCCCTAGAAAAGTTGGCAGAAAATCCGCTTTTTTATCGACAAATTTTGTTCAGCGATGAGGCTCATTTCTGGTTGAATGGCTACGTAAATAAGCAAAATTGCCGCATTTGGAGTGAAGAGCAACCAGAAGCCGTTCAAGAACTGCCCATGCATCCCGAAAAATGCACTGTTTGGTGTGGTTTGTACGCTGGTGGAATCATTGGACCGTATTTTTTCAAAGATGCTGTTGGACGCAACGTTACGGTGAATGGCGATCGCTATCGTTCGATGCTAACAAACTTTTTGTTGCCAAAAATGGAAGAACTGAACTTAGTTGACATGTGGTTTCAACAAGATGGCGCTACATGCCACACAGCTCGCGATTCTATGGCCATTTTGAGGGAAAACTTCGGAGAACAATTCATCTCAAGAAATGGCCCGGTAAGTTGGGCACCAAGATCATGCGATTTGACGCCTTTAGACTATTTTTTGTGGGGCTACGTCAAGTCTAAAGTCTACAGAAATAAGCCAGCAACTATTCCAGTTTTGGAAGACAACATTTCCGAAGAAATTCGGGCTATTCCGGCCGAAATGCTCGAAAAAGTTGCCCAAAATTGGACTTTCCGAATGGACCACCTAAGTACGCAGCCGCGGTCAACATTTAAATGAAATTATCTTCAAAAAGTAAATGTCATGGACCAATCTAACGTTTCAAATAAAGAACCGATGAGATTTTGCAAATTTTATGCGTTTTTTTTTAAAAAAAAGTTCTCAAGCTCTTAAAAAATCACCCGTTATATTACTCAGTACACTATTATAGCTATCTTTGTCATATTTTGTTGTTGAGTAGTATTGTGTTGTGTCATCGACATAACAGTGATACAGTCGAGGTAAAATAAATACCAATTAGCAATAGTGTTTAAAACAAATAATAAACTTAAATAAAAAAGCTGGGTTATTTGTTTTATCACACAATTTATGCAGTGCATTACCTCGGAAACTATTCATGATCCGTTATACCAGACATGTCCAACCAGTAGATCGCGATCGATCACATTGAAATTTTAAGTCGATCGTGATTTTTTCACTATCTTTATCACAATCTTCAGTTGATATTGATAAATGATTTAAAAATTAGTTGCAAATGTGTTAACCAGACAATTCAAATAACAGATCTCAAGGTGTTTCAAAATATGCTACAATACTTACAAAAAAATTTGATGCGGACTAGAATTATGTATCCGCAATTGTATTTGCAAAAATAACTTTTAGAGTTTCGTTTTTAGGTGCAATTTTTGCAATAGTTCGTTCGTTTTAATAATCTTCGAAATTATTCCGTGTTTTTCTGTCCATAACTGGGAAAGTTAAATACAGTGCTGTCTGGGGAACTAATTAATGGTGTTCCGGGTAGATAGTGCTATATGTGTGTCTCTCTCTGGAGAATACAGTATGGCTTTATTTAGCAAGTCAAGTCAAGTTATTTACTATACAGCTTTGTAAATTAAAATTTGAGGTTTTCTAGTGCTATATTAATTTGTAACTCCACGGGTTTTAAAGGCCACTGTTGGCTTATACCCTTATGTACCAAATCAATAATATAACTTGGATGATTCGAACGATAAATCCCATTGAATCTTTCCACTTACTACAACATAAATCAGCAATCTCTAGTAATTATTTCGTAACATAGATATTGGATTATTTAGAACTCTTTAAAAGAGAGACCAGTATTTACTACAAGTCAGGTCGTATTTTCTATTAGTCTTGCGTATTAATGCCATGAAATTTTTATTTTCCATCTTGTGTTTTACACCACCTTAATTTTTATCGTCTGCTGGTAGATGGTGTAGTTTGTACCTTTGCATCGAGTCTTTTGAAATTTGGCAATTTGATGGTAACCTTCGTCGGCTATCGCTTCGCCTATTTATCGCCTACTTTTTTTATCTATAGAAGGCAAAGGAAGAAACATGAAAGAAATATTAAATCTTGTCTATATGCTTTTCCCTTTCCTTTTCTCCTTTTCTCCTTGGTGTCTCTGTAAACGATAACCCTGGGTCGAAACGATGATCCCTGATTTCAAGAAAATACATTTAATACGTCCTAAGGTTCCTGATTCCTATTTTTTTAAATTTCAAACTTCTGTTCTAATATTATTTTAGGGCAAATTCTCTCTCTCTCTCTCTCTCTCTCTCTCTCTCTCTCTCTCTCTCTCTTATCCCATCAAAAGATTCTAGCTTTCATATCTCATCAAGAGATTCTGACGCCTGTACGATGACGCCCTCATGACGCCGATTACATCATTTTACTCGTAGATCTTATCCAACGTCATCGGATGCTGGTGCCGAATCGTTTTCTATACCGTGCGCCCACTGGTTGTTGATGGAACGCTTTTCTTATCAATCGTTGTTGATGGGGATCGTTCAACGTGTGCCAGCCATCCAACTCGGTTGGATTTAATGATTAAAATAATAATGTAGCATCCATAGAGATGGTTAATTTCGTGATTTATCGAATGCTGGCTTTTATATCTACCTGGATATCATTTGTTGATGTTCTAATTGACCCGAGATACTTAACGTGTTCCACGTTATCAAAGTTGTGGTTAACCATAGAGATGCTACTTGGTGTTGATAACAATTTTATTTTACTGTAGTTGATTTTTAAGGCAAGACATGGCTTAACTGGTTATGTTTTACTCCCAACATTTTTCTAGGATCATATTTAACCTGAAATAATGATTAGTGTTTCATTAGTTGGGGCGAAAACCACTTTGATAGTCACAGATAATATTACCGAGGGGGATGATTCTGGCAAATACAACATTGCAAACATTCTGTAGGCAGAGGACTTCTCCTGGTCCCAGATCATTATGATTAGAGATCATAAACATTAGATGCAAGAGCACCTCCTCAGTACTTTAATAATTCTGCAGGGATTCCGTCAAGACCGTCAAGAGGTGCTTTATCATTTTTCATCATGTGCGAATAGCTCTGTCTTGTTTGTTTACTGCGAAATGCAGGACAAATATTTCCTCGCTCAAGTGGAATAGGGGTCACTTCGTCGTTCCGATTTAGTAGGTTTTGGTAGAAGTTTTGCAATACTGAGAGAGTATCAGCAACGTTTGTGGCGCAGGAATATAATGTTTGAGAGGTTTTAGTGTTACAAGCAAACTATTTTACGAGCTTTGTTTTATTTCCGACGGGGCGGATTGCCGAACCATGTTAGATAGTGTGTACATATATTTAACAATAAAAGCATATGATGTATATGATATGACTAGGTTTTACATTATACCAATTTCGGTGACCCTACTTCGAGGCTAATATGTGATGTAGTTTCCGCACTCCTTTCACTTTTTTGTATTAAAGTTGCCGCGATGATTTTGATAACATGGTGTGGAATGTTACTGATAATGTCTTTTAGCTCAACAAAGAATAATTTTTTCATTTCATCTGATTTATATTCGGTTTGTGCATTTGTATTGGCAATCGTGATATTGTTTTTGTATGCGTCCCGTTTTTTTTTGTCCTTCATTTTGAACCGATAATGATGAAATTGGGTGTGGTTGATAAAAAAGAATTCGAAAACAATTCCTGGAGAAAGTGTTGAAATATAACCAACTTCGACGAAACTAGGCGATCTTTAATGCTGTACCAAAAACTTATAATCTCCAATTACACTTAAGCTGTTTTCCGTTTGTATTGTTTTTAAACCATTAAAATAACCTACAACATATTTTAATCTTGTTTAATTCGGCGAAAAATAAAAAAGATATCACCAAAATTCTAATTTTTGAAACTCGAATTACAAACAACTATAAAAAGTGACTTAAGATAGTTGACCTTTTTGGTGCAGAAGGATCATGATGAAATTGGGTGTATTCGATCGAAATAGGATTCTGAAATGAAGTTGGACGATTTGAATAAAACTAAGCCATTTCTAAACAGGTCAAAAGAAATTTTCTCAACAGAATAGAACGAACCTTGGTTTTTATGATGAAAATGAGATTCCAATTGGTTCCGAATGTGTTTTTGAGGAAATGAGGAAAATAAGTAAGGAAAAGGAAATTCTGGACGTGTCTTTGGAAAATTACCAATTTGAACGGGACAATGCCATTTTCACATGATTTTTATAGAACTTTTTTAGTACTGTGAAAATGTTCAATTTTATTGTAGGTTAGGTTTCAGTGGTTGCTTACTGCACACTTAGGCCAATTTTTAGGCCCATTGTGATACCACTCATTCACTCCACATCATTAACCCACCTACTTCACCTACTCACACAACTACAGTATACCACCTGCACATTGCAAGCTCCATGTCAACCTGTACATTGACATGGAAGGTGGGTCGGCGCGTGACACGGAATTCTGCACTCCATCAGAGGGTCTTAGTTGTATTTATTAGCATCACCGATCGTAATCGATGATGAAAATTCGATTTGCATCTAGCCTCTGATGGGATTCGAACCCAGCACCTCCCGGTCCAAGTGCCGAAGCTTTAACCACTGCACCACTTGTCCGGTAATTTTATTGTAAAAGCCACAGTTTTTTTACAGCCAGCTCTATAAAATGGCTTTTTAAACAGAACAAAGTGGCTAACCAAGCTCGACTTATTTTATTATCTGTAAGCTAGAAAACTAATGGTAATTTAGAACTGCACATGCGCCGACATGAGGCTATCAAGATCAAAAGTTTAGATCCGGTAAACTATAATAAGAAACGATTATTCTAGATAACGGAGAATTGAAAAGGTAGGTATCTTGAAAATAAAAGAAATATGTAAAATTGTTTGGCGGTATGGTAATTTATCATAATTTATTATTTACAAATTTGTTTTCCGTTCAAAATAAGAAATTTTTGCAATTCGTCGAATTTATGATTAATTATTTATCTTATTTTATTGCTATTTTAAATCGTTATTAATTTCTTAGTGCATGGTGATTGCCCCAAACCCCCGCCTTTTCAATTTGGGATCACCCCAATTATCCAAAACAAAATAATGTAAGGTTTTTGTTGTTTTTAATTTCTCTACTTAAAACAAGAACTCCCCAAAGTCGCTTAGCATTGGAATACTTTACGTAAGACTGGCACAAAAAGATTTTAAACAATTATAAATTGCTTTAAATCTGATTAAATATATGTTTGATGTGATATTTTTACGATTTTCGTTTTTCTGTAAACTGTTATTTTCGGTGAACTGTCATTTTCGAAAAATTGTCGCTTCCATTTAATTGCTACTGCAGTAATTTGGTTTTCTATAGAATTGTTTTTCAATTAATTGTCGTTGTCGATGAATTGTTCTTTCCGATAAAGTGCAATTGCGGTGAAATGTCGACTAAGAGAGGTTTTATATTATAACATCGTGCGCCGTTCGCCTACCTAATACTGGAGAATATGGTACCGCTCATTTGCTATTCGACTACAATAAGTATATACAACTTCCTGCGCAACGCCAATCTTCTTCCTGACCTCCAATGCATATAACGGGTTTTTCAATAGCGACATAACAATTTTGTATTTTAATACGAACGCACCCTTAACGCTTTTCATGATCTGTTAACATTAAACGTCAGACGAGGTTGACGTTTTTATCATGGTGAAGTTCACGAACGAGCAACGTTTGGAAAAAATTAAAAATTACTTCCGCAGACAGGCTGTGCGTGCTATAGTGGAACCGAATTTATCGGGTCAAAATATTCACTATTGGATGTGCCTGTGCCAGTGAGACAATGCACCGATCGATGTACCGAAAATATCGCAGCCGTAAGTGCTTCAGTTCAAAATGAGCGAAATCAGTCGATTCCACGCCGTTCACAGGAATTGAGAATCTCAAATCACATTGTGGTAAATTTTACGTAAAGATCTTGGCTTACACCTTTACAAGCTCAAAATAACTCAAAAACTGAAGCCTTTTGATCATTTGAAGCGCCGAAATTTCTTCGATTGGGCTCTGCTAAAGTTTAAAAAAAATTCTGAATTTCATGAAAAAATCATCTTCAGTGATGAAGCTCATTTTTGGCTTAATAGCTTTGTTAATAAGCAAAATATGCGTTATTGGACAGCAACGGGCTCACATGTTGCTGAGACTCCGAAACAACCACAAAAAGTGGCCGTGTGGAGTGGATTTCATGCCGAAGGTGTGACTGGACCATATTTTTTCGTCGATGAAAATGATAGCCATGCTATGGTCAATGGAGTCCGCTATCGCGCCATGTTGAAAGACTATTTGTGGTCAGAATTTGGTGGACCTGACATCACTGAAATGTGGCTCCAACAAGATGGTGCCAGATGGTCGTCAGACAATTGATCTATTTAAGGAGGAGTTCGGTAACCGTGTTGTTAAGTCGTTGGATCATGCCAACAACGTCAGAGGAGTTCAGGGACAATATCGAACGCGATATTGCCAACGTTCCAGCTGATATGTGTAAAAGACTGATATAAAATTGGCTCCAAAGAATCGGTCGCTGCAAACGTGCTTGCGGTGGTCATAGGAACGAGATCGCATTCCATAGTTAAATGTTACATGTGTAAGTGGAATAAATTTGAGCCCAACATCTCAATTATTCTGTGTTTTATTTAAATACAAAATGGTTAAGGCCTTATTGAAGAACCCGAAATATGATCAGCAGTTGATTTCCTTAGCGAGTTATTTTAATCGAATTAAGAATCATTTACAATAAACCTGTACCGTTAAAGTTATCCTCCCCAAGTTACAGTTGTTCGGTTTTCTTTAGGCATTTTCCTTAATATGTTAATAAATTTGATCCCTAGTAGACTCCCAATCAGTTTGGCATTTGATTAAGATGATGTTCTTATTTTTGGTTTTTTCATAAATTCTTCAGTTTTGGGAGGAGCTTCAATTGGTTATGGTATTTTTTTAATATCATTGAAATCGATTGCCATAATATTATTCAGCTTCTCTATCCAATAGGGCAATGAACGAATGTGAAGTTTTCGACAAAATTAAAAAATAACAAAACATGGCGGAATAAAAAATTTGTCGAAATAACAAAAATGCACATGTATTAGTAAAACAGTTGACAAAAGCAATGTTAGGATTTTTTTTAAATTTTGCTATGAAAATCAACTGCTCGTTAATACGCAATTAGTAAACTAGCGGCTTCGGCAAAGACAATAACAAAACATTTAATTAATACGAAATTCGAAATGTTCAAACAACTAAAAATTATCCATATAGTCAATACATGAAAAACTAAAAAAAATGGGATTTAGACGTTCACTGTATCGAAGATTGGCTAGCTCACAGAGATTTCTCACAAACACGGTATGTATGCTTAGTTAGCTTATGACATTCTAAACAAACAAAAATTATCCCCATTTTAATACGATGACGTAGACCCATTTGTTATTGACGCCGAACTTGATCAATTTTCGAAAAACTAGAAAAAATGGGATTTAGACGTTCACTGTATCGAGGATTAGCCAGCTCACAGAGATTTCTCACAAACACGGTATGTATGCTTAGTTAGCTTATGACAGTCTAAACAAACAAAAATTATCCCCATTTTAATACGATGACGTAGACCCATTTGTTATTGACGCCGAACTTGATCAATTTTCGAAAAACTAAAAAAAATGGGATTTAGACGTCCACTGTATCAAGAATTGGCCAGCTCACAGAGATTTCTCACAAACATGGCATGTATGCTTAGTTAGCTTATGACATTCTAAACAAACAAAAGTTATCCCCATTTTAATACGATGACGTAGACCCATTTGTTATTGACGCCGAAGCTGGTCAATTTTTGAAAAACTAAAAAAAATGGGATTTAGACGTTCACTGTATCGAGAATTGGCCAGCTCACAGAGATTTCTTACAAACACAGTATGTATGCTTAGTTTGCTTATGACATTCTAAACAAACAAAAATTATCCTTATTTTAATACGATGACGTAGACCCATTTGTTATTGACGCCGAAGCTGGTCAATTTTTGAAAAACTAAAAAAAATGGGATTTAGACGTTCACTGTATCGAGAATTGGTCAGCTCACAGAGATTTCTCACAAACACGGTATGTATGCTTAGTTAGCTTATGACATTCTAAAAAAACAAAAATTATCCCCATTTTAATACGATGACGTAGACCCATTTGTTATTGACGCCGAACTTGATCAATTTTCGAAAAACTAGAAAAAATGGGATTTAGACGTTCACTGTATCGAGGATTAGCCAGCTCACAGAGATTTCTCACAAACACGGTATGTATGCTTAGTTAGCTTATGACAGTCTAAACAAACAAAAATTATCCCCATTTTAATACGATGACGTAGACCCATTTGTTATTGACGCCGAACTTGATCAATTTTCGAAAAACTAAAAAAAATGGGATTTAGACGTCCACTGTATCAAGAATTGGCCAGCTCACAGAGATTTCTCACAAACATGGCATGTATGCTTAGTTAGCTTATGACATTCTAAACAAACAAAAGTTATCCCCATTTTAATACGATGACGTAGACCCATTTGTTATTGACGCCGAAGCTGGTCAATTTTTGAAAAACTAAAAAAAATGGGATTTAGACGTTCACTGTATCGAGAATTGGCCAGCTCACAGAGATTTCTCACAAACACAGTATGTATGCTTAGTTAGCTTATGACATTCTAAATAAACAAAAATTATCCTTATTTTAATACGATGACGTAGACCCATTTGTTATTGACGCCGAAGCTGGTCAATTTTTGAAAAACTAAAAAAAATGGGATTTAGACGTTCACTGTATCGAGAATTGGTCAGCTCACAGAGATTTCTCACAAACACGGTATGTATGCTTAGTTAGCTTATGACATTCTAAACAAACAAAAATTATCCCCATTTTAATACGATGACGTAGACCCATTTGTTATTGACGCCGAACTTGATCAATTTTCGAAAAACTTCACTGTATCGAGGATTGGCCAGCTCACAGAGATTTCTCACAAACACGGTATGTATGCTTAGTTAGCTTATGACATTCTAAACAAACAAAAATTATCCCCATTTTAATACGATGACGTAGACCCATTTGTTATTGACGCCGAAGCTGGTCAATTTTTGAAAAACTAAAAAAAATGGGATTTAGACGTTCACTGTATCGAGAATTGGCCAGCTCACAGAGATTTCTCACAAACACAGTATGTATGCTTAGTTAGCTTATGACATTCTAAACAAACAAAAATTATCCTTATTTTAATACGATGACGTAGACCCATTTGTTATTGACGCCGAAGCTGGTCAATTTTTGAAAAACTAAAAAAAATGGGATTTAGACGTTCACTGTATCGAGAATTGGTCAGCTCACAGAGATTTCTCACAAACACGGTATGTATGCTTAGTTAGCTTATGACATTCTAAACAAACAAAAATTATCCCCATTTTAATACGATGACGAAGACCCATTTGTTATTGACGCCGAAGCTGGTCAATTCTTGAAAAACTAAAAAAATGGGATTTAGACGTTCACTGTATCGAGGATTGGCTAGCTCACAGAGATTTCTCACAAACACGGTATGTATGCTTAGTTAGCTTATGACATTCTTAACAAACAAAAATTATCCCCATTTTAATACGATGACGTAGACCCATTTGTTATTGACGCCGAACTTGATCAATTTTCGAAAAACTAAAAAAAATGGGATTTAGACGTTCACTGTATCAAGAATTGGCTAGCTCACAGAGATTTCTCACAAACACGGTATGTATGCTTAGTTAGCTTATGACATTCTAAACAAACAAAAATTATCCCCATTTTAATACGATGACGTAGACTCATTTGTTATTGACGCCGAACTTGATCAATTTTCGAAAAACTAGAAAAAATGGGATTTAGACGTTCACTGTATCGAGAATTGGCCAGCTCACAGAGATTCCTCACAAACACGGTATGAATGCTTAGTTAGCTTATGACATTCTAAACAAACAAAAATTATCCCCATTTTAATACGATGACGTAGACCCATTTGTTATTGACACCGAACTTGATCAATTTTCGAAAAACTAAAAAAAATGGGATCCCATTTTTTTTAGTTTTTCAAAAATTGACCAGCTTCGGCGTCAATAACAAATGGGTCTACGTCATCGTATTAAAATGGGGATAATTTTTGTTTGTTTAGACTGTCATAAGCTAACTAAGCATACATACCGTGTTTGTGAGAAATCTCTGTGAGCTGGCCAATTCTCGATACAGTGAACGTCTAAATCCCATTTTTTTTAGTTTTTCAAAAATTGACCAGCTTCGGCGTCAATAACAAATGGGTCTACGTCATCGTATTAAAATGGGGATAATTTTTGTTTGTTTAGAATGTCATAAGCTAACTAAGCATACATACCGTGTTTGTGAGAAATCTCTGTGAGCTAGCCAATCCTCGATACAGTGAACGTCTAAATCCCATTTTTTTTAGTTTTTCGAAAATTGATCAAGTTCGGCGTCAATAACAAATGGGTCTACGTCATCGTATTAAAATGGGGATAATTTTTGTTTGTTTAGACTGTCATAAGCTAACTAAGCATACATACCGTGTTTGTTAGAAATCTCTGTGAGCTGACCAATTCTCGATACAGTGAACGTCTAAATCCCATTTTTTTTAGTTTTTCAAAAATTGACCAGCTTCGGCGTCAATAACAAATGGGTCTACGTCATCGTATTAAAATGGGGATAATTTTTGTTTGTTTAGAATGTCATAAGCTAACTAAGCATACATACCGTGTTTGTGAGAAATCTCTGTGAGCTAGCCAATCCTCGATACAGTGAACGTCTAAATCCCATTTTTTTTAGTTTTTCGAAAATTGATCAAGTTCGGCGTCAATAACAAATGGGTCTACGTCATCGTATTAAAATGGGGATAATTTTTGTTTGTTTAGACTGTCATAAGCTAACTAAGCATACATACCGTGTTTGTGAGAAATCTCTGTGAGCTGGCCAATTCTCGATACAGTGAACGTCTAAATCCCATTTTTTTTAGTTTTTCAAAAATTGACCAGCTTCGGCGTCAATAACAAATGGGTCTACGTCATCGAATTAAAATGGGGATAATTTTTGTTTGTTTAGAATATCATAAGCTAACTAAGCATACATGCCATGTTTGTGAGAAATCTCTGTGAGCTGGCCAATTCTTGATACAGTGGACGTCTAAATCCCATTTTTTTTAGTTTTTCAAGAATTGACCAGCTTCGGCGTCAATAACAAATGGGTCTTCGTCATCGTATTAAAATGGGGATAATTTTTGTTTGTTTAGAATGTCATAAGCTAACTAAGCATACATACCGTGTTTGTGAGAAATCTCTGTGAGCTGGCCAATTCTCGATACAGTGAACGTCTAAATCCCATTTTTTTAGTTTTTCATGTATTGACTATATGGATAATTTTTAGTTGTTTGAACATTTCGAATTTCGTATTAATTAAATGTTTTGTTATTGTCTTTGCCGAAGCCGCTAGTTTACTAATTGCGTATTAACGAGCAGTTGATTTTCATAGCAAAATTTTTAAAAAATCCTAACATTGCTTTTGTCAACTGTTTTACTAATACATGTGCATTTTTGTTATTTCGACAAATTTTTTATTCCGCCATGTTTTGTTATTTTTTAATTTTGTCGAAAACTTCACATTCGTGGCAATGACGTCATTTGCTCCGAGGTCCTTCTGTAAGTTTTCTAGAATTTAAGTTTCGAAACTCACTTTTTAATTTTGAAAATTTTTCTCTCATTTTGCTCGGCTTCATTTCACTTTTTCACTAAAAACTACTTGTTTAGAACAGCACCTAAACTTTGTAACGATTATTTTTTAACACATTGTAAAAACAAATACATTTTCAGAGGCCTGGCAAATCATATCTGACATAAATGTCTGCATAAAATGGTATAAAACTCAACTTGATTGATGGTTTTAAATATTTTATGATCATCTTATAGAAACCTTAAACAAAGAAACGAGTCACATGCTCGTGCTTAAGTGGTAATCAATCAAATCTAACTCTTTCTTGTTTTTTCTAAATGTCATTCCAGGAAGATCATGAACGGGCGATTAAATTAACAGCGCGTGAACGACGATTTATAAAATTTGCATCGGCTGAATTCGATGGTCAGCTGTATATGACGCCACAAGATTTTTTAGATTCGGTTGTTGAACAGGAACCTAGACGTAAGGAAATAATTAATTACTTTAATTTTGTTTATTAATCTCGTTAAGACTGGTCTCTATATGTTTTTTTATTTCTACAGCTCGTTTAAAAAGGCGAAAGTTATCTACCACGGATATTCATAACATTAAAGAGATTACACCTTCATTGAAATATGGTTCACCAACATTATTTCGGACATTAAGTAATAAGGGTAAGTAATTTTTTCTTTACAATTCAATTAATAATTAGAAAAGTAGGATAAACGCTAGTTACGCAGGGAATATCAACTGAGGTAGCACATGCAAATGTTATTTTTGGTCAAAACATTAAATAAATAAAACGGAAACTAGTTTCTCGTTTTTCTAAACCAACTAAATGTCCCATTAACAAATCCACAACACTTTTCCCGATCTCACCAATTTAGTCCGCTACATCGTCCGAAAGAAATAAAATCAACTTAATGCGAGTAGCAAAACATAAATATAATAATAATTCTCAACGACCAATTACTCCGCCCTGGACAGGGATTTTGTACGAAATTCTCATGAGGATTTCTCATTTTCTATCTTTGTTTGTGTGTTAAATTCTCGCCAAAATATTGACTCGATTTTATAAAAGTGCATTATTTGTTGAAAAATATACATGTGAATGCATCATGAGAATTTTGCATGCTCGCGAGCAGTGGAATAAATGACAGATGATAAGAAAATAGTTGCGATTGAAATTTGATTTATGAATTTTTGATTTATATTTGGATAAATTTTAAATAAAATAAATTATATTAATGTTTTTTAATAATTATTAATATTCCCTATTTTAATTATACATTTATCTTTATTTTTATGTGTTATTTATGGAAATAATATTGAGAAGAAAAAGTTTAATAAATTATGAAGTGGACTAACTGAGGAAATATGAATGATAATGAAATTACGTTTAGATTTATTTACTAGGAATTAGATTAAACTATTTAAAAAAATTAACACAACACTTTATTAATTTAAATGGTATGGTGAAATTTAATAAATTCACAAATTATGCGCCTAACATATTATTTTGTGTTCTTAAATAACGTCAAAACAAAACAAAACACACCAATATGTACACCACTACTATGACGTTCCGGTAAATTCCCAGTGGAATGGAAAAAAAACATACAAAATCGATGTCCTGGCTTCTTTACGATCACGTGCGGGTTCTCCGTGCCCCAAATGCGACAATTCTGCTTGTTTATATAGCCGCCAAGATGGAAATGCGCCTCATCCGAAAAGATGATTTTTTGTCAAAATTTTCGAATTAATGTTTCAATATTTCCCAGCGTTGTTCAAGCGAATACACAACCATTTTCGTTCAGCGGAAGGATAAAACTAACTTTCAGTCAAATCAGAAGTGACATAACCCTTACCATACTCAAAAAACCGCTAGTTTTCACAAATAAATTTATTTGGCCCACCCTGTATGTTTAAATTAGGGAAATAGTAAAAAAGAAAAGAAAATTAAAAAGAAATAATAAATAAAAATAGAATTAAATAATAAGTACAAACATGGATATTTTATTAGTCGAAATTTGAGACTCCTTTGGTCTTTTTAATGTGAACTTGCCAATGTAATCAAAAAATTCTTAGTGCGTTTTTCCTTCCTGCAGCATTCTAGTAATGGGCTCATTCTGGCTGTAAAGAGTTCTGTGAGATGAGGTTCTAAATACAGGAACTCACGAGGGTTTAAATTAAAATGTATGGATTCGAGTAGGTCTCGGGACTCAATGTTACCCGAGACAATTGATGCATAAAGAGTATATCTGCAACAATGTGACGCTTACTACCAGCATGAACACTCGCATTGATAAGCACACGTTCGATTTAAGGAAGCAACATAAAATTGTCAACCAAGTGCAATCCACGGAGAGTAAAACGAAGAAATCTATGTTGCACTGGTTCAATACGATTTATGTGGATATTGTGGTACGAAGACCATATCTGACTGGTATACTCGAGCAGAGGTTGAACTAATGTAATTTAATGCATATTGAATTGCAATAACATCTTTTATGCATATAAAACTGCAAAGCAGTTTAGTTCGGCTTGTAAATGATTGCCACCAGCGTGTGTTGTAATATTTTTCTAAATTTTCATATCGTCGACATACTCTCTGTGTATGCCGAACGAATACCATTGGCCCCAAATGACTATCCTGGCGTATGCCGGAGAACACGATAAAAGACGCGAATGTGATTGATCTGAATGATACTTGATATAGACGATTTTTTATGTAAGGCTCCACCAAAGGCTCCTATCGAAGTCTTTATTGAAATATGTTGTGACGATATCGGCCTTTTCTCCCGCATTCTTCGTGTTCAGAACGAAATGCTGTGAATTTAAGTAAGTTTGTTGAGATGGATAGAGCTCTTAAAAAGCTGTGCTGATTATAAGAGAGCAGAGGTCCTCAGTGAAGGCATAGTGTATCATATACGATACTCTGAAACAGCTTCGGAATACATGACAACTTCGCGATCGCCCTATAGTTAGTAATGACTATAGTTACGGTCTATAATTACTTTTTATTTTAAATAATTCAGACCAAGCTTAAAATCTCTGCTAGAAAATGCTAGTTCGAAAAATTTGCAAGAATATTCGTAATAATTGTCGGGTCGTCAGAACGACGATCTTCATATTTTAAAGTTGAGGGATAACCATCAGATTTCTTCTTAAGATTCAGAAATTGGTAAAACCATTTGGAGTTGGCAACGAGATCAGCTTGCATTATGCTTATATAGTCATTGTATAGTTCGTTGGCTAATCTGCTGAATTCATTGTAGGTCATCGAGTAATTAGTATAGTCATCTTCGGCTGAGTTTTTAAAAATGTCTGCCATCGTTTATTATATTTACATAAATCGAAAAACTTATATAGAGCTACCACTTTCGGTGGAAAAACGAAAAAGCTCCTATGCAAGCTGTCACTTCCGATGGACTGATTTCGGTCAAAATTCACTGTAATTTCCCAATTTTGGAAAGCTTAGTTATGAAGTTTCATCCCGATCGTTCAGTTCAACTTTTGTCAAAAATAGTAATTTCCGCTTAAATTTTGGAAAACTGATCTGGAAAGGTATTGTTGCAAATTGTATTTACAATCTTTTAGTTTATAATCGTTTTTCTTGTAAATGCCATACTTTTCAAAAATATTTACGAAAAACGATAAAGCTTATGTGGAATCTGTCACTTCCGGTGGACCTATTTTACCAAAAATTCATTGTAATCCCCACATTTATGGAAAAAACTGAAATATTATTCTCGGAGTGAAGAGATGCCGAATTTTAGTGAAATAATTTTTTTATCATACTCGTAATTTCCGGTAAAATTTAAAAAACGATCTGAACTTATTTTGATGGAAATTTATTTTAAATCGTTTTGTTGTTTCCGTAAATGCTATAAACTTTTCAAAATATGTATTTGCATAATCGAAAACGCGGGCTGTGTAAGCTATTATTTCCGGTGGGAAGCCGAACATCACTGGGACCTTCCAATTTATGGTAAAAGCTCAAGTATGTTTTTTTCCCAATTAGGAATCGAAAGAATCAGTTTTTTGTTAAAAGTCGTCATTTCCGCTTAAAATCTGTTAGTTCTTAATTGATTTTCTTGTAAATGACATACTTCTTAAGATATTTACAAACAACGGAAAAGCTCGTATGGAGGTTGCCACTTCCGGGAAACCGATTTCAGTCAAAAATCATTGGGACTTCCCAATTTATGGGAAAAGCTAAAGTATGAAGTTTCATCTCGATCAATCAATCCGTCTGGGCTATTAAATTTGCCTTGATTGGTTGTGGTGTTAATGATTTTGTTGCTGTTCTCACTTTGGTGTCTCAGTACTTTGGATTTTGAGAGAACTGCTTGAAGATTTTTTATAGATTCTAATAATAGGTGGTTATCCCGTTTTTCTACGTTATTTACTTGAGATGATCGCTTTTCGCTGAACAAGTGGAATTTTAATGTTCAGAGTTATTGCAAAATTTTAATTCTACGACCGATGATTGCTCCAAGTGCCTTTAAGGTGTCGTCTCCGATTATCCATCGAACGTTTTTAAACCTAGTACCTACCCTTGATTTTAAAGTCGACTCCAGCTGATTTGATTTGAAATGCATAAATGAAATTGGATATTGGTGTCGATTAGGAATTTGGAGACGTTGCTTTTTTTTGATTTATACTCTAGGTAAGATATGCTAGAACGACTTGTATCATAAAATTTAATTTTGAGTTTATTTCAGCTGGTACGTGTTCATCTGTGTCTATTGTTTTCGAGGTTCTCCGTAGTTGTAGTGTTTTTTTTTGTTGTCTGGTCATTTTGATGTGGTTCATCTAATTCTTCTATTCATGTAGTTTACCTGTTAGTTTAAATAAACTGATCGATCTCCGGTACTGGATGTTTGAGATCTATTGTTCTTAGGTATTGTGTGCTGATAGAAGATATTTGGTTGATTAGAGTTGTTACCAAATTATTGATGTTCTTTTATGAATCTCTAAACTTTTGAAATACATGTTTCGAATTTCGTGACAGGATGCATAAGCTTTTGATAGTTTGGTCGTTTTGCTGTTGGTGGTTTTCTGAACGATAAAAACGTCCAAGGCCCGATTTCTATAAGTTTAAACGAAAACAAAACAATGATAGTTTGTGATAGAATAAGCCTCTATTTTGATCTTGTTCACTATCAGTGAGAACTAGTGACCTACATTGGCATAAAATTTGTCACCTGGCATATTTCTTCTTTGTGCAATGCTGCTCCATTGGAGTTCCAACGTCCTAAGATCCCTCTTATCTGCGTAATGGAGAGATAGGCATTTTTTTATCATAATCGAATATATTATACGATATAAATCTTAAATCAGCCTTGCCTCTAATATTCTGTCCTATGTGTTGTAGTATTGCGTTGTAGTTTTGCTTGCCGCGAATAATGTTGTAGTCTTCTAGAATGTTTTCGACGTTGTGCACTCAGGAGTTATATTGGGTGTGGTTTAGGTCAAAAATTTGTAATTCCTTGATGCAGTCACGTAACTTTTGTATGTCCTTTAAATCTGGTTCACTTTTTGTTGTTGGAAACGTTGTCACTACTGCAGGGAGGGAGGAGCAGCTCGCTAAGAAGGAATGCGAAATTTTCAAATGCCTGTTATGAATAATTATTAGACATTGGGTTAATTATTTAAAAGTAAAATGTATTCGATAAACTTTTCATTTTAAAAATATACAACTTTAAATTTGTATTCGAACTTTTTGTTCATCGTGTATCATTCTGGCTTCATTTCCATTCTTAAACATTTCTTTTCATTTAAATTGTATATTATTTGTCATTTAACTATCGCAATGCGTAAATTATGAATTGTTTATGGATCTTTATTGGTGTTTAAGTATGTTTGCTTAAAATGTATTATTTTTTATTAAATAGAAATATGTTAGTTATCTGCGTTAAAATTATTCAATAAAATGGAATTTAAAAACCGTTAATAAATTTGTTGAAATGTTAATCCTCTTTGCCTGCACGTCGGTATGAGTTGTGACCTTGTTTATTTTATCAAGTTATTTTGAAGTTAAGATTTACTAATAAATTAATTTAATATTCAATTTTGCAGTCTTCTTATAGCTTTAAAAGTATTTAATAATTAATGCCTTATTCGTTATTAACGGCATTTCATTTGAATACAATAGTTTTTCCTGTATGTCAGGCATCGATGTTAACATTAGAAAATTGTATATGAAATAAGTAATTGAGACGTTACACGTATTTCACGTAATCTCCTAGTTCAAACAGATCACTATACAAGTTTGGAACATGTTGTGCTATGGCTATGAAATTGAACATAAATCTTAAGTTAATTTATTATCACTCCATAATCTTTACCTTTTAAATTAACAATATTGGAGAAGATGCTTAAGAAAACAACAATTAACTAATAATATTCATCATGTAACTTAAGCTGTGTATGCGATGGTACAAAGAAAATAATTTTACGATAATGCAATTAGTTACAGATAATTTTTACAAAAACTTTCAATTAACAAATTCAAGGTTCTCAACGATGAATTAATAATAAAAGGAAAACAAACTGCAAAGATAAAAATTGCAACAAAATCTGTCTGCAAACCTATTAAAAATGTATAATACAAAAAAATAAAGAATTCAATTCGCCCCACAATCTTTCTTTTATGGCGCTCTATATTAAGTATTTTGTTTGGTATTTAGACTCGGTTCGGTTAGTTTGGCATTGATCTTCTTCAACATACATTTATCATCCTTAGGACGAGATCGATTTACAAATTTAATATAAAACTGCAAAACATATAAATTTAATAATGATTTACATATACAAAACATTAATATCACCGCCGCGCTCAAATTAACTTTTAATGTTCCGTTTTATATGTTGAAAATTTGTGTCAGAAAATTAATAAAAACTTATTAAAGAACCAAAAACCAAATAAATCTGGAGCTATTAAATCGAAGACAGAACATAAAATTATTTTGAAGATGTACTTCCCACAATAAAACAGAGAACCATATTATATCATAGGATTCATGGAATTAAAACTATAAAAATGTCAATTAGTTTTATTGTCTTAAAAATTTTGCAATTTTTTGGTTTGGAGTTGATACAACATCATGCGCCCTGTGCTATATGAACTTTGACCGGGACAGACGTGATAGAATTCGTTACGATATTTGGTTTTTGAAATTTTTTTAATTATTTTAAATTTTGAAACGGACATGGTATTGACACCGGGCCGCGACAAATTGTATATCATTTATTTGTTCATTTATTTTGTTCAAATATCACTATAACAATTTTTATTAACTTTAGCCCACCCGAAATCTAACACAGAACATTTTGAGCAATAATTGCTCATTCATAATGAGATGTGCAGGTTCGAGTGAGCTGAACAATTTTAATAAAAATAAATATGTTTAAGAAAAATATGCTTTTGTAACACATGCACGGTAACGCCGGCTATACGGAGAGGTGGTATAAGCAACATGTGTTATTATGCCTCTCAACTTTGCTCATGCTGCAGATTTTTCATGCTATTTATGCCCATATTTGATAATTTGTTTACCTTATTGGTAAACAATGCGGCTCACATCCTCTGATGCTCTGGTTAACGGGATGTTAAGTTGCTGCGAGGCCTTTCGTCTGTGGTATTTAATCTTAAGTCATCCACGGGATGTTTAATGTTGTGCATTTAGTTTTTCTAATGAAAATTCTTTCATTGGCAATTACAATTTAGAATTTAAAATAATTTGAAAACCGAGAAAAACCGAAAAATATCAACCGTTTGACTATCATTGGCTTTCAAGAAAGTTTTCCACCTGAAACGATTTTGGTTCACACAATATTGCGCTCAACTCAATCTGGTTTTTTCATAATATTGTCAAATCAACCGCGAACCCAAGGATCAACGGTAATTAAATTTAATTAAAGTGTTTTAGCATACTGTTACGAAATTACCTTGTCAAACTCGTAACACTGGATTGTGAATACCACTATCAATTAAATGGTTTACAAAAGCAATTGTTGTAATTTACACCATTTCCAGAATATTCTAAATAATCTCTTAAAACATTGACAATACTTTCCAAATATCTACTAAACTCTAAAACACGACAAAAATCATTCACTTTACACCATTGAAAATTACTTTAAATCTAATTTAACTTGATTCACCACTAATATTTGTCCCGCTATTTTGTTTCGCTTTTAAAACATCGCGTACTGTGTTTTCATTGCGATTCCTCTTTGCGGTCATCACCCTAGCATTTATATACTGGGGTGAATATGCTAGATACTTATTTCACAAAGGTTCAGAACCAATCTAAAACTGTTGTAAAATTACTACACTAGGTTACTATTGATACCTAGATGTCACCAATATCATAGCCCATAAGTGACCAAATTACGGTGAACTTGTCTCAATAGTTTAAATTGTAACATTACTCCTATCTAAGCCTGTTCGTCCCGAACAAAATCTCTCGGTTATGTCGCCCGTATAGCGCCAACCAATTCCACTTCTCTTTTGTTCCCGCTTCTTGATTTTATCCAACCTCGCATTGATCCTCTATGATCTCTTCTATTCCTGCTGCATCCTCGATGTTTATTCGCTCTATCACTACTGGTATTTCAACCACGCCACGCATCTCTTTAGTTCTCAGTGCCAATTGCTCCTGACAACCAAATCTATTTGAATATTTTCAAATCGACCGGAGGGTAAGTTGAACATATACCAATTTCAGATCGTATGTGTCGATTTACCTTAGCTCTGTGGCAAGCAATACAAGTTTTTCGTATGCCTACAATCAACTTTGGGCTGAAGTATTTACTTGACATACATTTTCGAATATAGTGAACGCCCAGATGTGATAAACCGTGTAATTGATCGAATATAAATTTGTGCATTGATTCGGCAATGTAAGGCCGTTGTACTAAGGTCGTCGTCGTTAAAGTTTCTGACCAAATGTTTCGATCTGAGGTACTGTCACGTATATGCATTAGTTTCCATTTGTGATTCCTCTGGGGATTATTACAAAAAAAAATTTGAGTTTTAAGTCCATCTCCTGACAGGAGATTAGTTGATCAAGGTACTATCACGTATATGAATTAGTTTCCATTTGTGATTCCTCTGGGGATTATTACAAAAAAAAATTGAGTTTTAAGTCCATCTCCTGACAAGAGATTAGTTGATCAAGATCCGGTATAGAAAGACGACTTTTATACGTAATATCAATGTAAGACCTACTAAGAGTATTAGCCACAATGTTACTATAACCTTTAATGTGGTCATGTTGCTATGCTTGTTGGATAGGGCTAGGGTCTTCCCCTTGACGTCCCTTGACCTTCGACAACATTGCTGTCCGCAGTATTTTGGCTTGATAGCTCAATAAATCGTTCTCTGTCGAAAGCAGAATATTTTAGCTCAGCAGGAAGGAGTATTTTAGATAAAAATCCGATAGGTTCGCGATTTCCTTTCTGTGTTCAGAGGTGAGAGACCTCTCCCATCTCTGAACCTAGATTATGCAATGTAATCCATTGCGTAGATTATAAAGCGATTTTTGTATCTCTTAAGTATTGGCGGCTTATCTAGACAACGTCGAAAACGAAGAAAATGATACTATAAACTAAACTTTCTCTTTATTTTACGCTGGCCGTTCTGATAAAGTTGCTATATCGCTTTAACGTAATTGTCTAATTATCCTATAGGGGCTAAATTAGTTTATATACAATAAACGACTCTTACGCTTCTCTAAACTCAGTAGATTTATAATAAAATCAGTTTCGCTTAAAACTAATTCTAATTTTTACAACAAGTTTTTAAATTAAAACTTTGAAGTCTAATTAACTAGAGACATTTATATCAAAAATGGAATATCTAATATAGTTTAAAAGAGTATTTGCTTCGCGCGCCATCCTTATCAAACAAACTTATTTATCGCGATGAAAGATTTATATCGACAATGACTGTGTACAATTTTATTTTTATTTTTCATACATCTCTCAACTGTTACATACGATTTCCAATTACAGTGTTTACGAAACTTTGCCAATGGAAGTTTAAATATTGTTATTATTGGGATACAAATGTACCAACTGAGATTATTTCAAATATGATGTGTGTGAGTGCGATGGTACATATTCATATATTAAAATTTCGTCACGACTCTATGCCAACCTATCAGTTTAGCACAAATCAACAAGTACAGTGTACATCCGGACCTCGATTTTGTATGCTTTTTTTCCATTCCACTGGAATTTACCGGAAGGTCTTAGTAGTGGCGTACATATTGGCGTACGTGTTTTGTTTTGTTTTGTGTTTTTGACGTCATTAAAGAAAACAAAATAATATGTTAGGCACATAATTTGTGAATTTACTAAATTTCACCATACCATTTAAATTAATAAAATGTTGTGTTAATTTCTAAAATAGTTTAATCTAATTCCTAGTAAATAAATCTTAAAGTAATTTCATTATCATTCCACTTCATAATTATTAAATCCTCTTAATAATTTAATAAACTTTTTCTTCTCAATATTATTTCCATAAATAACACATAAAAATATAGAGAAATGTTTAATTAAAATAGGGAATATTAATATTTATTAAAAAACATCAATATAATTTATTTTATTTAAATTTTTAAATTAAATTTTTATTTTAAATATTTTTATAAACAAATTTCAAACGCAACTATTTTATTATCATCTTTCATTTATTGCACTGCTCACGAGCAGTAGAGAAATCCTCATGATGCGTTTTTGGGGAATCCATATATATTTTTTCAACCGATAATACACATTTATAAAATCGAGTCAACATTTGGCGAATCCGCATGTATTTCTCAACCGATAATGCACTTTTATAAAATCGAGTCAACATTTTGGCGAAAGTTCAAGAGAATTTAACACACACACAAAGATAGAAAATGACAGTACACATATTAAAAGTGAATATTATACACCGTATACGTAATAAATTCTCATGAGAATTTCGTACAAAATCCCTGTCCTAGTTATGTATATTAATTCGTTTGGTATGTTGTATGTGACGTACTTTGTCCTTCCACACTGCTACTAGTGAGCTAGTAATCTGGGGGACATGTCATAACATCACTCGATAGTTTATCGAAGTTTGTCTCTCGCTTCTTTAGAATAAAATGGAACAATGTTTCATTTTTATGCCATTTTTCAACCTGCTAGATTTAAAAATTGTGATATTTCTACTTCATTTCTATCATCAAATAATTTGTTTTCAATACTTGAATGAAATTGGAGAAAGGGGTACTGCTCTTATTTATTATAGTCGTTTGCGATAGCAATAGAACAGAAATAATTCATAAACGATACAGTCGCCCATTTCAGTTTAGGAAAATAAGACATAACATTCGATAAACTATCGAAAATGTCAACATGGTATCATCCCTGAATTGTCGGGCTTACTCACATTTATTTGCGCAAATGACCATACATTACCCACTCCAACGACAGCGACCACAAAATTAAGAAAAGAATGTCGATTTCTAATCCACAAAGTCAAAAGCAAAAGTACGTAACTAAAGTAGTGGCCGTAAGTAAAGTAGCGTCCCGACAATTAAATATTACTGATAGTTGGGTCATATCATATCCCTTTAAATTGAAACTATTGTCCAGAGTGGTTTTGACCTAGGTATATAATAATTTGCACCATTCAACGGGAAGATAATGAACCTGTGCACCAATTGTGCATAGCGCCAAGTTAAATTATCGTTGGATATAAAGTACGCGATTTAAAAAATCCTGTTAATCGCATCATTTAAAGGGTGTTCCAGTTTCTTTTATAATAAAAAAACACGTAATGTACATGCACAAATTGTACATCGTACATGTATTCAGGCCTGCATCCGAACATCAAAATTGTTGATGACTTTTTCCAATAAAAGCAGTTCAATGGCCTCAATTTCAGCTCAAATGTTGTTCTTAAAATTTTGATTTGTTTGTGGATCATTCTTCAGTAAAGCGTATTCCTATACACTTTGCTTTTCAAAAAACCCTAAAGAAAATAATCTAACGGTGTCAAATCGCATGATATTGGTGGCCAATTCACATCAGAATTTCTTGAAATTATGCGATCGAGCTTGGTTACCAAAAGTCGGGTGTTTCACGATTTGCGTGACATGTGGCACCGTCTTGTTGAAATCAAACATCGTATCGTGTAAAATTTGATGTAAAGTGATTAACGACACGATAAATTGTTGTGAACAACGCCTCAAAATAATGCTTGGCTCTTCACAAACATTTAAAATTCCAGGCTCTGTAAGACGCCCATGTTGACCAAAATCATCACGTAAGTTACGAAATGTTTGTTTACAGAACGACCATTTTCGTAATAAGTTTGCACAACCAAAACTCTTTGTGTTGTAAACAAATACTTGATTGAAAAGGGCATAGTTTTGACTTTTCATTCTTCAAAAATTTTCGGGTTGCCACCGCACAATAAATATTTTTTTTGAGCCTAAAAAAACCAACAGATGGAACACTCTTTAGTTGTTAAATTAATTTATGCATAAATGAAATATGTCTGTTCAATGGTGTAGAAAAATTATGAATATAAAGCAAAGGATAACGGTCACTTACCCTTACCGCATTCAACTTCGGTACTACATGTAAAGGTGACGAAAGGAGGGAGTCAGATAATTTACATAAACCCAACATAGTCATGTGTTCGAATTCAGAACGTGCTATTTTATCGCGCTGAGCAGCTCCCGGCGCCTTCTAGGATTAGAATAAGGGAGGTTACCTGTGAAATTTTGCATACGACCTTGTGTTTGACTTGAGTCAAGGTAGGAAATTTGGGAAGAAGTTCCCCATAATCATCTTTAATAATATTGGATCGTGGTTGAAAGCCCACATCCACAAAAGTCGATGATAATGCATTGAATTATATTCCCGTACAAGAAATAGGTACTCTCGAATTTATTAAAACAGCCCACACCAACAAGAAACGATCTTAATGCATCGAAATATCTTACCTGTACCAGAAATTTGTATCCTAGAATTTATTACAATACAACCGCCCAAACCCACAAAAAACGATGATAATGCATCGAATTACCTTCCTGTGGAAGAAATAGGTACCCTGAATTTATTCCAATAGCCTACACCCACAAAAATAGGTAGGTTAAGTAGCTAGGTAGCTTTTTGGGGTTAACTATTCCAATATGTTGTAACTAATTTGTAAAAAATGCCAGTGCACCCGCAGTGTGGTGTAGCTTTGTTTAATGCCACCCCAAACACGAATTGCAGCTTAACGGAACCTGTAAAAACAATTCTAACTGTGTAACAAATTGGTAATTAATTTGTAAAAAAATTCTAGTTCCATTTTCATTGGATTGTGCTATAAATGCTGGTACAGCATTAGGGTAATCAAAACGAGAATATTCCATTACTAGTAACAAATATACCGGTTCGGAAAGTATCAAATTATACCTTGAAGGAAAAATAAACCTGGCGGTGCCATTGTTAAATAATGATCAACTGGATATGGAAATAGAAAACTTGAAAACAGACATACAACAATTGGCTTGGGAAAGTACTCCAGAAATAAAAAACAAGCGACAAGGAAATAACTATCCTAAACGTTAAAAAGAGAATAGAAAAGTTGGAATTAAAATACAAGAAAATATATTGGTTGCTTGGAAGTTATTCTCATTTATCTATACAAAACATATTTCTGCTCTACAAGCAAATATTGAAACCTGTTTAGACGTACTCGTACGTATTCAGTTGTGGGGATGTACCGAGCAAATATAAGAATAACTAACGAAATAAAATGTAAAGTAATAATAAAGCTCACCCCGCTAAAAATGACATTCCAAATTTTGCAAAATGTCATAAACAACGACTAGAGTAGCATGTGAACGCCGAGACTATTCACGAATATAATTAGAAGGCTAAAAAGAGTAAAACTTTTTGAGTTAATGTAATGTAATCCAGAATAATAAAAGAAGGTTTGCACAACAAAAGCATAACCAAACAATAGTGCCATAAATATGTGGAACATCAACGGATGACCCCCTAAATTAAAGGAACATTAGTAATTTAAGTTAGAATACAATTGCTTATTAGTAGATTGTACTTGCATGTAGTTCTGGTATGGTAACTTTGTGTCAAAAATTGTTCCTCATCTTGGAATCTCTGCGCCTATACGAGAATTGTTACAATAAGACTTACGAGTAATTTCTCAGAATGAAATATAAGATGAAATGCATAACATGTTAGTGTGCTCATCTGTCTTATGGTCTAATTCGCAAACTGTATGTAAGCTCTGTAACTGTAAAATTTCCGATATGTACTAAAATGGTATTCATAAAATGTAACTCGGCTAATTATAAACGGAAGTCTTGTTAAGTAACTATGCAGCACCAAATTTGATGATTTAAAGTTACATTGTCATTTTCTGAAACGGGTTTCGCATATTTATGTTGTTACCAATTATAGCATCTCTATACCAACAATAGTTGCAGTTAATGCAAATTTTAGTTTTTAACCATTTAGATAAAATTTATTTGTTTATGATCTATTACTTTTCTTATATACGCCTAAATGTTGGTAATGCAACATATATATCCAGTCGAAACAAACGAATGTCACCAATTGTACTAATTTGTTGTTTGACAACTGTATGATACATTCTTATTTTTATTTATTTCTTAATTAATTTACATCAAATTCAATATTTTTATGATATACGAACATACCGTAATTTGCTTACAGCGGCGAATTTATTACGTTTATTGATTTACAGCGGTAAAAAGTCTACAGTTTGTGAATATCATTTTTTAGAACACTGTTTCTTTTCCTCTGTAAGCAATTCCTATAAAGTTGCAGCTATAGAATGTTGTCCCGTAGTCGTCTATACAAAAGAAAAGGAAATTGCTAAACCGACATCTGGAGTCAAAACTGCTATAATCAAGAACCGAAAATGGAATCCTCAATCAATAAAGATGATCGAAGTTCACGTAGTAATACCTATAACGAACAGCTTCTGAAAAAAATATTACTGTCTCGATCTACACACCATAAATCTTAGAATCTGATAATTAACCACCGGTCACATCAGGGAATCAAAAAATTTTAGTTACTCATGCAGCTTTAAATATAAAAGTCCTCATTTTCCATGAAATAGTCCGAAGGAACAGCTCAAACTTTAATAAACCTTTTAAAAAATGCTCAACAAATGTAATAAAGACAATACAGATGTATATAAGGCGTTTCAAAACTTCCGAACCTTCTCCGTAATAACAATTTCAGAATTATCTAGTCGATTACGAGAATACAGATCTATACGCCAACCAAAAAAATATGGCGAAAGGGACTTTATTGTTAGTGTTCTTAAAATTGTCCGCAGTGTCATCCCATAAGCTCCCTCTGTTCATGCTACTCCGACAGTATTGAGAAAGTAATTTTGGGTATTGTTTTGGTTATGATCATGTTGGGTGCACTGCTGAATTAACAGCAATTTCTTTTCTACCTCAAATATTGTTTATAAATTAAAATTTAACAAATTATTTAAAACAACATTGAAAAACCAACAAGGCACCACATTGTCCAGTGAATGAACTCAAACTAACAATATTATAAATATTGTATTTCAATAACGTTAATTTAATCAACCCCTCTTGTTAGCGTCAAGTATATATACTCCAAATATGAAATTTGCTAATCATACTCCGATTATTCATTTCAACGCATCAGAGAATTATTACGTAGATGTAGGAAACTTTATATGGGGGAAACAATTAGTTGTCCCATTTTTCCAAACTTACCACCTTAAAATACAATTCAACGTCTTGCATAAAAGTATTAACATCGACATAACTTTATTTTTTAATTTCTTGTTTTTTGAAGAGTGCTCGCCATCATCATGATCATGAAAAGTGTACATGTAATATATTATTGTTTTTTTTTATTACCACACGTCAAAATAAAAAAACGGCGCCGGCTGATAAAAAAGTTAAATTTAATTTTTATAGTTTGCTATTTTAATCGACAATTTAAAAATAACGACCAAAAACATATAGTTTATAGATTATACCCGATCGATAAAGTTCTGTTTACGTAACATACATTCATTATGTTAGATCTATTTATTTTACGATGTTATTGCAAAAAATTTAGCACAATGTGTGGCGCAGTTTGATAAAAATTTATTAATTCTGGAAGTATTGTATTAAACATTAGGGTTAGGTTCAATGTACTTTAGCACAAATATTAAGATATTCTCTCTCCGGATTTAGTAGCACTGCTAATTAAATATATGGAAAATATCGATTCGCCCTAGATCAAATAACAGTGACAATTATTTAAGTTCAGTTGTGATAGCAAAATTCAAATTGACTTCTCTAAAATATTGGTTCGTCTTTCTGATTTTTTAGAGACTTTATTTAGAACTTATATATAACAATTATAATTGTTTTATTCCATTTTTTATTCTAGCTTAAAGTAATTGTTGCTGTTCGTTTAATTTAGGGGTACATTCGTTGTTCCACATATTTTTGGTTCTGTTGCTTGGTTATCCTTTTATTGTACATTAATTATTTTAGATTACGTCACTAACTCAAAAGGTTTTATTCTTTTGTCTTCTGATTATGTACAGTACAGTGCTGGAAAAAAAATTGGGCAAACATATTTTATTACAAATTGGAGTCTTTTTTTGCTAAAATTACAAAACTTTTGAAAGCAATTGGCTTATTGTTTCATTTTAAATACATGTATGAAGTAATTTCTTGAAAAAAAAATTTACCTGCAATTTAGGGCCAAAATATTCAAAATTCGTTGATTGGAGTTAAAGTAATGGTATAAATTAAACACCTATTTTTTATTTTTTTTTGTTTTTTATTGATTTATAGAAATTTTATCTTTAACATTAATATTTTGTTGGACCGCCAGTTGCTTTTATTACAGCGATACACCTTCGATTCATTGTCAATTTTCAAAGCCGTATGAGGTATGGATTTAAATCAACTTTTTAAAGCTTGAATCGATTCTGGGAGCTTTCTTGCTACTTCTAGCTTCATTATAGGCCAACTATTTTCAATTGGATTTAAGTCTGGACTATACGGGGGCCAGCTCAACACATCGATACTTCTTTCTTCGAAGTACATTTTTATCTTTAAATGAAGAGATAAGAAAAAAAACAAGTTTTTAACAAATTATTTATGTTTATCTGAAAGGCAATTTTTCTATCTACAATTCAAAATTAATAACTCACAACTTTGGCGGTAGGGCACGGAGAGTTGTCTTGATGAAAAATAAATTTGCAAGTCTCGCCAAAAAGCATTAACACAGAAGGCTCAAATTCGTTGTGTAGGACCTGCAGATAAACAGCTGCTGTAATGCTGGAACTAAGGAAGCACAATCGACCGGTTTCGTTTCCAGAAAAGCATCCCCAGACCATAATTCCTTCATTTTTCGGTGGAAGTCTTAGAAGACATTCGTTGCTAAGCCTCTTGCCCGGTTTTCTTCTTACGAGAATTCTTCCATCTCCAACATGCAGCTTGAATTTTGATTCATCGGAGAAAATCACATCATTCCATGTCTCTGTAGTCCAAGAAACATGCTCCTGGGCTCATAGCAAACGTTTTGTTTTCACTAGTAATGTGAACTCAGGCTTCTGGACTGGTGTTGTTTTTCTGGGCCTTCCAGAGCCTTTCTTTCTTTGTGTAATGCCCATTTCTCGCATTTTTTTTAATATTTCACGCGACTGTACTTTTAGGAATGTTTAATCTTTCTGCTATTTCACGCGTGGTTAAATTTTCTCGCACCAAAATCAACATATTGCTTTTACGCTGCTCACTAACTTTTCCCATTTTTTTAAACTAAAATTGCACTTTATTCTTTATTTGACTAGGATCACTTACAGAATAACTTAATCTTACAAAATATGCACTACTAATACTCAAAAAAAAATTACAGGCAATAAAACATCGGCACCTTAATGGCGGCCAAGAACGGCAGGCGTAAAATAAAATAATTGCTTGACCAATTTTTTGCACATCAGTTGCGGGGTTGTACCGGTGTAATAAAAACAAAAGGCGGTCCAACAAAATATTAATATTAAAGATAGAAGAACTTCTATAAATCAATAAAAAACAAAACATAAATTAAAAAATAAGTGCTTAAATTTATTTTGAATATTTTGGGATTTTTCGGGGTTTTTCCCCTAAATTGCAGGTAATTTTTTTGTATATTCGTGTTGTCCATGAGTTCACATGCTGCGCTAGTCGTTGTACATGACACTTTGCAAATTTTTTTAAATTCATTTTTAACAGGTCTGCTTCATTATTGCTTTACACTTTATTTTAAAATCGTTGGATTATTTCTATATTACTCGGCTTGGTACATCCCCGCAATTGAATGCCATACGTCCGAACAGGTTTCAATATTTGCTTGTATAGCAGACGTTTATTTTGTACACGTAAATGAGAATACCTACCGGAGCTGAACGTCTTTTGTCATGCCACCATATTTGTAACATATCTGTAAACACGTGGTATTTCTTGATTGTTCCTATACACTGGTTTATATGATATTATATTGTTTGTAAAATCAAAGTGAACAGTATTTATCCAGTTCGTTATTTATTCGATGGCTGTTTGTATCTTCTCTATTTCAGGTATGGAAAGATCACGGATATAAAACGGCACCGAGAACAATTCCTTGTACACCACCTGCGTTGATTTCTTGAACTCCATAGAGTATTCATTATCTTGCTTATAACCCTGGAATATGTTTCTTTCATGTAAGATTTCAGTATTTGGCTATAATTAGTTTTAGTTTATAGATCAGAACTTCAACCAGAATGTTGCCAACTGTTGGGTGCCCTGAATGCGCCCATTGAGTGCTCATTTCTTCAAACTGATTACTCGGAATTAGGTTATTTGTGTCGAGAATCGGTTTGAGTCTTTTTAATAATAACTTGTTAATAACAAATAGTTCAGACTTGGTTGGTAACAAAGAAATGATCGTATATATGATGTTATAAAGTGAGGAGTTTTCCGTGCTTTGGGAATCATAAATACTTAAGCTATTTTCCATATTTTGGTACGTATTTCAACCTGAATATCGTATTTATGATATGAACTATTTTTACTATAGCCTTTCTTGGAACTTTCTGTAGGATGTCCTCGGTTATTAAGTCTAAACCTGTTGCTTTATTCGATTTGAAATTGTTTTTGATTTCTTTTACTATTTAAGTTGGGGATGTAAATGTAACATCTTCCAGTTCCTGAATTAATATTTTCATAATGCATTTCTTCAGTTTGATGTCCATGTAGTTGAAACATATTTTCAAGTTGCTCAGCATAACTTTCGGCTTTTCTTTTGTTATTACTTGTCCAAGTCCCATCCACTTTCTTGGATGGAACTGCCATTGTTGGTCTTTTTCTGTTTAATTGCTTTCTAAAGTGAATAGTCAGTATTGACGAGTCAGTGATAAAGTTTTCTACTTCTATGTCCATTTGATCATTACTTAACAATGCTACTACCAGGTTTATTTTTTCTTCAGGATATATTTTGAATCTTTCCCAGTCGGTGTATTGGTTAAGTGCTGAATTGTTTTTTTTTTTGATAATGTATTCACTTGACGTTAGGATTGTTGGACAATGATCTGAACTCAAGCACTGGTTCTCCTTTTGCTAGAAATATTTTTGATTACAAAAAGATCCATTAGATCAGGTATTTTTCGTTGGTCGTTGGACCAATACGTTGGCTTTCCTGTTGAAAAAGATTCACAATTGTTTTCTATAATAGCATTTAGTAAAACTTTTCCTTTTGTTGTGGTTAACTTTGATCCCCAATGAGTATTCTTTGCATTGAAGTCGGCACCTATTATGAAATTTTGTCCAAGCGCTTGAAGAACTCTAGAGTATTCGTTTTTCTTGATAGAATGTTTTGATGGACAGTATAAATCTACCACTACAATGGGATTATTTTTAGTGTTTATATTTACAATTGTAGCTTGTATTTCTTCTATTTCCCATTTCTCCTCTTCAAAATGTTGTATATTTTATTTTATGATAACAGCACTTCCTCCTCTGGAGGAGCTGCTTGGATTATAGTATAATACACACGATTGCCTCTAAATTTAATGTGGGAATGCTTAGTAAAATGAGTTTCTGAGATAAGACACACGTCTATGTTTTCTGCTTGTAGTGCTTGTTGTTATCTTAGCAGACCATTAGAAGAGTTCCATGACAATATTTTTAGTGGGCTGGGCATTTATAAGTTTGGGTTATTTATAATTGTGTCAGATACAACAAATTGTTAGTAAGAAATATATTAAATTAATTAATATTATTGACTTATTTTTAATTTTTTTTTAATTTTTTATTGGTAATGAACTCTATTTTTTACAAAAATATTTTATTTTTGCTTTTGCTTTCGACACCCTTTGGGTGTCATTAACAAAAGCAATATATGTAGGTTCTATTTTTAATTCAGCCTTGGCGAGGAGAGCTGACTAGCGTACACAAATGTTGCGCGGTGTAAAATTATCCATTGTGTACAGACTCGGAGTAAAACTGAATTAATTGTTTTTATAAAAATGAATTAACTGTTTCTATAAAAATGAGTGAACTCTGTTCTTATAAAAATAATTTTTTCCAAAAATACTTACTATCTGACCTTAATCGATTGATATCCATTATTGAAATATTTTTTATGTTTAAATTGGTAAATAAATTATTGATAAACTTTTGTTTATGTTTAGAGTTATGACAATTGGCTCTACTATACACCTTACATTCATTTTGGAGTAAAATTTGCAGAACCGAGTACACGCGGTGTAAGTAAGCACAATTCACAAATAAAATCGCAGTGTGCAGAGTAAAACTACTCAGGTTGAGTAAAAAATACAGGGTTAATTTTTGACAGTACACTGCTCGCCCGGGTTGAATTAAAACTAGAGCCATAAAACGAACAACAAAAATTATTTTTATGAAAACAAAAAATTCTTACAGCCTAATAAAAAAACGAGGTTTACATAGGAAAACATGGAATTTACCTGGAAGTGCCCTACATAGACGAACTCTATGAAAAAAATGTATACAAATAAATAAACAAATAAATTATAACTATTACCAATAGAAGCACAATCACTTACGATATTTATCGAATTAGCACTAATTTTGATATATAACATTTCTAAAATTGATCTTTTTTTAAAATTTGTTTATTTTTTGGAATTTTGATATTAAAACAATTTTGATATTATTTATTATTCCCAAATGTGGATAACAAAATGGAAAAAGCAATAATTGGATAAACATAAAGAAAAATTCTAATTCAAAATTACAATTTTTAACCGCTTTTGACATTGTGTTATATAATTCAGAATTTTCATTTGATAATAAAGATTTTAGGAAAATTTTTGATTCATCTATGGATTCCCCAATAAACCCTATAATTGTAAATTTAGTCATGGAAAATTTTGAAAATTCGGTTGGGTGCAACAAAAATACTTGGTCTGGTCGCTATCTAAATTTTATGTCATGGCTTCCCATCTCGTACAAAATTCACACAGTAAAAATTCTCAAAGTCAAAAAATTTCAAAACTCTCAGACAGTAAATTTCATCATAAACATTTTATCCTAAAAAATTAGTAGATAATATTGTTTATAAACAAATTTATATTAGTATAAATTCTAACTCTCTCGCGGCCACAAAATGAAATTTCAAATTATTTGTCAATTCCGTACATTAAAATTTATTCGAAAAAATTAAACATTTATTCAATAATTATCATTTCCAAGTTATTGGACGTTCAGCGACAAATTTAAACAGTAATATTTTTCGAAACTATACGATCGGGTTCCTTTAAAGCATCAAGTTTGTTGCGATGCAACTTATGTTGACCAAACCAAACAATTATTGGAAAGAGATTGTACCAACATAAAAATGTAAATAATCTTGACCAAAATAGTAGTGGACTTACACAACATTAGGAGATACTAAAGCCGACTGCACGAGTGCGAGCGAAACTTTATAATTTTTGATCCGCACGGTAAACCAATAAAAACACTTGAAAATATATCTCCTTCATTTTTTCCCAAATAAAAATTCCCCTGCGAGTTAAATTATTTTTATCTTTGCGCTACTCGGTCCGCAGACGACCAACCTATAGATATAAAAACTTTTGCTAGAAAAGTAAATGGGCAATCTTTTTGCTATTTTATGACAAGGATTTGTCATAATTTTTTTGTGTTTGGCTTGTGAAATTTTCATAAATGAAGGAAATAAAAATAATTTGATTTGGAAATCATGTTTGTTGATGGCGTGAAAATGAAACAACTATAATAAAAATATTGGATCGTCTAAACTAAACCAACTTCGGTACTGTACACATTTTCAATGCGGTCGAAATTTTTTCAGAATATCCCGTTCGAGCGGTGTCAGCGTTTCTAATATTTGCAATGTTTACTCGTACTCATAATTGTGTTTATTTGCAAAAACTTTTGCTTCGGCAGTTGGTACGTTATTAAGTTTGCATCTTTATATTTATGTTGTTTAACAACTCGACAGATACGAGCACCTTTTGTGCCAAATTGTTCACCAATTATATTCTCAATACACTTCCGTGTTAATTGTTAAAATCCCGCTTTCATGTCGACGATATATTGACCGCCCTATCCAGCTTTATTAAGAAAATTCAACGGATCGTCCATAATAATCGAAATGTACTGAGCCAGGTTTTATATAATCATATCAACATTTTGTTATCACATTAATTTCTATACGTATGGAATTGAATTTGATTGCTACAAAGATAAAATCCGGTTAAAATTATCTTGATTTCTCGATGTATTACTTCGATTTGCCAAGGTCTTGCCATGCATTGCTTCTAAAACGTATTTAAAACGCTATTATCATAATGGAGTCTCGAAACTCTTGATGAAAGCCTCTTAAATTTGTATACCAATAGGCTTCCTCTTAAATTTGCATACCAATAGACTTCAAGATTTCCGAGGGGGTGGTGGTATGGGCACGCTTTGATATCTTCATATTTCTGCAGGTGGAATAATACAGGGATCTCAATCGTAGGACACGAACAACAATTTATTAAACAATATAAATAAAAATACGCAAAAAGTCTTTCGAAGATAATAGAAGCACACAATGACAAAAATTTAAGTCGATTACAGGAAGCGTCAAATAAAGCAAACGAATTTTATTGAGCTAAAACTATTACTTGCTAACTTCAGACTGTGAGCGCGATTAAAATCTCACAGTCGTGCAGCAGTCTTAAGCATACAATTACATTAGATAATATCAAAATTCTCAACAAAAAAAAATTAAAAAAAAAAAATCTATTTTAGAAATGTTATATAGCAAAAGTAACTAATTCGATAAATATCGAAGTTATATTTTTTTTTGTCTAAGTATTGCTGTTTTTGTCTTATTTACATATTAAATTTAAATTAATTTATATCATTCTCGACTACAATAGGCGGTTTTTGATAACTCTACCATTAAGAATTAAATTGTCGAGGCTATTTGTGAATTGAAAATTGTATATAAATCAAACAATTACATGTAATATCGCAATTTGATTTATTTATTGAAATTGAAGTTCATCGTTACTCTGCAATTATTAAATTGTATCCCACGAACAAATTTTCGGCATTATTTACGTTATCTGCTTCCAAATGCATTGTGTTGGTTGTATAAATAATCCTGATCGTCCATTTCAATGTTTAGATGCAGTCATTTTCATTCACAATTATGAAAAACTTATTCATTTACAATAGTGACAATTAAACACTAAATGCAAAGGTCACTTAGATGTACGTAAAACGTCTGAACTAAAATTTGCGTTTACATTTAGAGTTAAAATTGTTTATTTGTTGATAAAGTGCCATTATAGTCGAGAATGATATAAAAGAAAGTATCCGACTTGTTTTACTAATGGGTAATAATGTCCTCGGTTGGTAAAAAGTCCTTGGGCTAGCACCCTCGGATATTTACCAACCTCTCTCATTATTACCCATTAATAGCACTAGTTGCATAATATACTATTGTACAACGTTTTCCATAGAGTTCGTCTATGTAGTTCACTTCCAAAAAATTGATTTTTTAAATTAGAAATAGCCGTTTTTCAATGTAAACCTCGTTTTTTTTATTTTGCTTAACGAACACCGAAAAGGTGTCGAAAGCTTTAAGCAAAAATAAAATATTTTTGTACAAAAATTAGAGTTCATTACCAAAAAATATTTAAGACTTATATTACATTAGATTAGATAGATTATTCTATTTTACTACTTGCATAAATTGTAGCATAAGCAAATTGTTGGTGAACAATTTGTATGTAAGCTAGAATTCTATTAAAAATAAATCAGATTTAAATATATTTTACACCAGTGTAATTTAAATAATCTCTAATCAGCAAAATCAAAGAAGAGGCCTGTTTTTTTAATTATAGCATGATATAGATCATACCACTACCTTTCAG
This sequence comes from Nephrotoma guestfalica, assembly GCA_963691935.1. Taxonomy (NCBI): domain Eukaryota; kingdom Metazoa; phylum Arthropoda; class Insecta; order Diptera; family Tipulidae; genus Nephrotoma; species Nephrotoma guestfalica. The sequence goes on along the minus strand of OY829914.1, from coordinate 134,039,306 downwards.
GAACACTCAAAAAATTGAAAAGTCTCCCGTACCTATTTTTAACTAAAGGGTGGCTTATTAAGACCGCCTATTTAGAATTTAGCGCCGCTTTTTTTGTGTTGCTAATCCAGCGTTTTTTTTTCCAAGCGATCATTTGTGAACATTGAGTTAGTCATGGGGAATTACACGAACCCACAATAAAATAATGGAGCAACAACAATAGTGATTTTTCGAAGAAAAACATCTTCTCCGATGAGGCGCAATTCGAACTTGATGGCTATGTCAACAAACAGAATTGTCGTATTTGGGAAGCTGAGCCTTCTAGAGTGATCTTTCAACGACCCATTCATCCACCACCTTCCAATGCTGCGTGCGCATTTTGGACTGGCGGAGTGCGGCTGACAATGTGGTCACTGTCAATGGCGTTCGTTACCATGAGATGCTAAACAACTGTGTCAGGCCTCAAATTACTGAAATAGATCTCGAAGATATGTGATTTCAATAGGACGGTGCAACCTGCCACACAGCGAACGAAGCAATGGAATTATTGACGAAATTTGAAAGGAGGGTTATCTCGCGCGGCAATGTGAATTGGCCACAAAAATCATGCGATTTGACATCATTGGCTTTCTCTCTTTAGTTGTTTTTTTTAACAAAAGGTGTATGCCAATACACCCAAGAATAATACCTGAATTGAAAGATGAAATTTGAAGCGCCATTGATGAAATTGAGGCGGCATTATGCCAAAATATCGAAAATTTTGTCAAAGACCCAACGAGTGCCATCAGTCTCTTTAGAAAATGAAACTAAAAGTTTTTCGTACAACCACCAGAAATACCGCCGAACACCTTCAATAAGCCAATGACATAATATTTCTTTCTCAAAATACATTATTTCGAAATTTTGAAAAATTTCTCTAATCTTGCTGTAATAATTAATGCGATGTACTCCTTAATATTATAACTGCACCTAAAATAAAGGCGGACGGACAGATGAGACCCCCACTACACTATACAAAATGTACATATTTATGGATATACAATATTTTCACACAAATCGAACAATTTTTATCGATTGGTCTTATTGTTATTACTATTTAAGACTAGTAAATATACGTAAAGTAAACTAAACAAAATAAAAATGAAAGATTATTTTCATACACTCGTAAGATTAGTAATGGTTCATGCATACTCATTTTCTTTTCGGTGTTTTCGTTTTTCTTAATTTTTTTTAATGTGTATAAAAAATTGCGACAACAAAATTATTATAAAGTTATATTTCTCTGCATTAAAATTTATCTTAAATCACTTAATTTTTTGTTTTATTCTTTTTTTTCAGGAATTATATCGTACACGGAGTACTTGTTTCTCTTATCCATCTTAACAAGTAAGTTAAAATTTGTTTGTGCTTTTAAGTACGTGATCTAAAAATAGTTACTATGCTTTATTAATATATTTAAATAATTTAAGTGTGTGAAGTTATCTCAGTATTTCATCCCAGAAAAATAAAATCTTCTCTAAAATAATCTAAAATATTCTTCAGGCACTACTAATTATATCCCATCCCAGGATTTATAAAATCATCTCAGATATTTTTGAAATGACGCGAAACATGATAAGCTTATTCTTCAAATATATATCATAAAAAATGAGAAGACAAGCCGTTACTTAAGAATGACACAATCGGCCCATTCAGTGTATGCATAAATTATTGACTTAAATTAATGGTTCGCACTAACCACGTGTATATCGTGACCAATCTCTTCTGGTTTCAACGAGTCATCATGTCCGCTATCCCAAATAAATTCTCATCACGGTCCGTATGGTGCGATTGGCGCTATAGTATCCTGAAATGGCCCACCTTGTATAAAATGTACATTTTAGATTTAACGAATGGTTCCCTGGAACCTAAAGTGTCCGATCCCGTTTGATATAGATTGGACATGTTGTACTACCTACAAATAAAGCTTCAAGATCATTTGTATGTTAGGATTAGCGCTATAAGGTCATGGTAGAACCATTTTTATGAATACAATTTCGACTTAAATGAATGGTTCCCAGGAACATTAAATGTCGTCACCGATCTCTTCTTATTCCAATACAACATGATAACCTTTATATCCATAAACATAATCCCAAGAGCAACTGTACGTCGGGCTATTCAGTTTATCCTTAAATTATTGATTTAAATTAATGGTTTCCGGGAACCACGAGTGCCGTGACCGATCTCAACACGACACATGATTGCTATCCAAAATAAAATTCACATGACTATTCTTATGTTGAGATTTCCGCTATAACATCCTGGGATAGCCCATTTTTTATAAAATATACAGTTATGATTTAAACGAAAGTATCGCAGCCAATCTCATTTGATATCGATTGGACTTATTGTGTGTATTTGTATGTTAGGATTGGCGCTATGGGGTCATTTGTGTAAATGGCCGAATAATTTTAGGAGCACTATTACTATTTATATTAATGGTTCCCACGAACCTAAAATGTCGTCATTGACAATATCCACATATAAAATCCCAAGACCAACCGTATGTTTAGTTTGGCGCGATATGCTTTTATTTGTAAGGCCCATCCAGATTATGCATGAATTATTGATTTAAATTAACGGTCCCCGGGAATTACGAGTGTCGTGGCAGATATCTTCTGATTTCATCAGAACATTTTATCCGCTATCCAAAATAAAATTCACATGACGGTATGTATGTTGAGATTTGCAGTATAGAATTCTGGGATGGTCCATTTTTTTTATAAAATATACATTTAAAATTTTAAAGGTGTCGTAACCGATCTCATTTGATATAGATGGGACATATTGTGTACTATCTACAAATAAAAGTTCAAAACAATTCGTATGTTAGGATTGGTGGTATGAAGTCATATGTGAAAATGGCCGAATAATTTTTATGAAAATAATTCGCATTTAAAGTAATGGTTCCCAAGAACCTGAAATATCGTCATCGATCTCTTCTGTTTTCGATACTAAATAAATACCTCTATCTACAAAAATTAACGGTGGATTTAAATTAATGGCAAGAATCTAAAATGCCGTCATCGATCTCTTCTGGTTTCGATACAACATACAAATTCGAAGACCAACCGTATGTAGAGATTGGCACAATAGGCCCATATGTGTATGACCCATTCAGTTTATGCATCAGTTACTGATTTAAATTAATGGATTAATGGTTCTCAGAAACCACGAATGTCGTGACCGATCTCTTTGGATTTCAACACGGTATTATGTCCGCTATCCTAAATAAAATTCACATGACGATCCGTATGTTGAGATTATGCTATAGCATAGCAGCACGTTTTATATAAAATATACATTAAAGAAATAAACTAACGGTTTTTTGGAACCTAAAGTGTCGTAAATGATCTCATTTGATATTGATTGAAAATATTGTGTGCTACCTTCGAATAGAAGTTCAAGACGATTTACGTTAAGTTTGACGCTATGGGTTCATATGTGAAAATAGCCGAATAAGGATACAATTTCGATTTAAATTAATGGTCCCAGGATCCTAAAATGTCGGCTCCGATCTCTTCTGATTTCGATACAACATGGTAATCTCTAATTTTTGAAAGAAATCCCCACAATTAATTATAATTTATCAACTTTATTTATGATATTACAAACTGATGTATATTGATTATTGACTAAATGAAACTGTTATGAATAAAAACTACTTGATTTAAAACTGAACTATGCTACTGCCGCCGAGTGACTCGACGAAACCTCTAAAGGTTCACGATTCGATTAAAACCGATTACTAGCCTGCTAAATGTAACTTTACTTAGACTGGAATTAGATTGTACTGACTTGATTGAATATTTTTCGAGTCTTTAGTACTAAATATTTAACTAGATTTGTACCAACCATTTACATTTCCAAAATTCAACAATTTTATTTAAAAAGTATAATTTTAGGACGCGTGATTTTATATTCTTGGAAAAAAATTGCATTTTCAGATTAACATACATATAATTAAAAAAATATATGCAGGTCACAAATATCAAAGTGATATTTATATTGGTTTTGTTGTTGTTTTTCTTTAATTGGTAATGTACAAAATTCGTATTTACTACATGGATGCAAACATCTATACAACATGGTAACCGCTAATGTTCGGCTAATTTAACCATAACCTATCTTTATGTTTTTACACGGTGAGGCAGTTATAGATTGTTATTTAATTTTAAAATTTTGCTATAGTGAAAAATGTAGTGGCGATTCGATGGCCAATGGCAAGGCATCGTAGAGATGTCTACGCTTGACGGTACATGAAATCATATTATCGGACCATTTCCTGAAACCCAACATATTTGTGTGGTGGGGCAGTCATGATTTGTTTTAGCTGTTGAAAAACTTCACTAAGCAGTTACTTATGAATAAGGGTAAAACGAGTAGAGATTCTTTTATCGAGTGTAAGGTACTAATTGTTCGGTATATTCAAAATTTTCTGAGTAATAGCAACCAATCTAATTTCCTATGTGATTATTTAGGATGGCGCTGAAATTAATGTTAGTCAATAGATTATTGATTTTATCATTTGTTTTGCAATTTTGATGTTTTTTGACTTTGCAATGTTTGATGTTCAACCAGTTGATTGTACCAAATATTACAACATAAAAGTAAATTAAACTTAATCGAAATATCAATCGGGGTCAAAACTGTACTCACTACCAGTGAAATTATCATGTCCGGGGTATCACATTTCATATATAAAGAGAAATAATCATAATTGGGAAATGTACGATGCGATGCATTACAATAAACACCAGCCCGCATAATAAAATTAATTCTGTCTATCTTATTTATATTGAAAATCTTGATTGATTGATTGGAATGTAGGACCAAGTACTGGACAAGTGTCCCGAATAACGCCGGGCCTATTCCTACAGCCTGTTTACACATAACAATAGGAAGGATATTAAAGGTTTTTTTTTTTGGGACAGAACGACCCGGTTTCAGACACCAAGCGATCGTACGGCACAACACAATTCTAATCTACTAGAGGAAGGATAAAGGCTTAATAGGTTTAATGGATAATGATGGTATTGGTCTTCAACAATTGCTTCTCTAAATCAGCAACCTGAGAACAAAATATTATTATTTCACGTACATCTGGAAATTTCCTGAAATTTAATTCTACATTAATAATTTCCGGCTTCCTAAACAAAATTGATTGATGGAATGTTATACACACCTAGATAAAGTCGATAGTTAGTAACACAATGACAACACAAATCTAAAATACACAATCAACAATTAATATTTCAAAGAAATATTATTTCACAAGCATCTGCAGATTTCCTGAAATTTAATTCTAAATTAATATGTACAACCAATGTTCAACCAAGTTCTTACACAGGAACGCCCGGTAACAAAATCGAAGGATTGGATAGGATAATTAAGTGGGACAGGTTACAGACACCTAAGCATAGCCGATAGTTAGTAACACGAAGACAACACAATACTAAAGTATGTTACGGTTAGTTTTGGAGCCATTACACGGTTTTATATTTAGGGTAGACCTCAGTGGACAATGGCGGGTTCTTTTACTCCAAAATGAAATATATACCGTAGACAACATACGTATAATGTATAACATATTTTTTTTTGTAAAACAGCACTAGAAGGTACACATCATCGCCCGTAAAATTTTGAACTAATTAAAACATAACACTTCCAGTAGTTCCCATTATTTAGTTTTAGTTAATTTTAAACACATGGGAAATTTATTTCAGTTACTTGGGTATACTAGACACTTTATGATTATATAACTAATTTAATTATGTAAACAATATAAGAAAGATATAAAAGTTATTAAGAAAAAATGTGAATAGTAAAACTACACCACGTCAATATGCAATACCAAAGTGTAAAATTCCTCGTTATATTGATGCTATTACACACCATTAAAAATATAGTATAAATTTTTTTTATCGAAAATGAACTTACCACAATCTCCTTCGAAGCGCTTCAATGAGATGATGGCTGTACCTGAAACCCGTAATATCCTGACTTTTGGTGTGAGGAATTTCGACTATCGGTTACTATTTTCGTTAATACGCGGTGACCGATATAACTTTTATATAATTCAGCAAACACTTTATCTACATTTACCACACTAACGGTGTAATCGCTCAAAAAAAAATTTTAATTATAAGACTACAACTTGTAATTTATACAAACTAATGATATACACATAATATAAAGAAAATGGTAATATGCATTGCATGCACACCGTGATTCACAAAACTTAGAAACACAAAATATGAAAACACTTGTTTAAAATAAATAAAAAATGTCCGTGGCCTCTATGCTTCCTCTGAGGAACCGTTACCTCACATATGTTAACGTCACGGTGTTCGGTTTTACGCCTTTGTTTGAGAAGAAAAGAAGGAAAATTTCGTAGTGTTAGAGAACGACAAGAATTTAGCTTTCCGAATATTTACCTTTTCAACCTCGTTCGTAATATGCAAGCTACGCAAGACGTAACACTAATTCAACCGGTTTCCCCAAAATCGAATACCTCGCCAGGTCGAACGTTTGCTACATGTGCCACTAAATAAAACATATAATTACTATAGTAAACGACTGATAAATAATAATATATCCTTAAATTGAATTTCATATAACTGCACGCAATTCATCGCACAGAAATATAAAATACGTACGTTATTATGTAAACTACGAGAAAGAGCACTTTTTTTTTATTTTAATATGGCTTCACAATTTTTTTTTTTTTAAATTCTGTTTTTCTTAAATAAAAAAATTATTTCTATTTAGAAATGTACTAAATGTTTAATTATACATTTATTGTTTCACTGGCTTCACTTGTAATACTGGCTTATTTAGCAATCGAACTTTTATGACAATGATTTGGTACCCGAATATTATAGAAGATGTAGAAGAAAGTATATAGCACAATATATAGGCATAATATAAAAGTAATGGTCGGTTACAATTATTACCAAACAGATACCAGGTAGTATCTTGTTGATAATATCCGAATTAAAATTCCAAAACAACACAAAGTGTTTTGTTACATAAAGAGATTACTCGTACCAATATACCCTTTCCAAATATCTTTCTCTTAGTATACTATATATGAGTATCTCACATTAAATGTATTTATATTTATATAAAGGTAACCCGTCATTAACGCATAGACGGTGTGTGCCTTGGATTGCCGTAAGCGTCATCCAACATCATTTGTTACAAGTACTAGGGGAAGGATGAAAGTTTAATAGGTTAAATGGTTAACGATGGTATTGGTTATCAATAATTGCTTCTTTAATTCAGCCACCTAAGGAAAAATTTTATTATTTCATATTTATCTGGAAATTTTCTGAGATTTTATTTTATATTAATATTTTTCGGCTTCCTAAACAAAATTGATTGATTAAATCGGCACGATTACATACACCTAGATAAAATCAACAGTTAGTAACACAATGATAATATAGTTCTAATCTATACAATCAGCAATTAAAAATACCAAGAAATATTATTTCACAAGCATCTATCTGTAGGTTTCCTGAAATCTAATACTAAATTAATATGTTAGTGCTATCTTAATCATATAAAAATTTAATAATTTTATTCTCTACTCCTGCAACTCCACAACTTACAATATAATTTCCTGAAACCATAGTTAATTGAATAGTATATTAAAAAAACACAACATATATATGTATATATATATATATATATATATATATATATATATATATATATATATATATATATATATATATATATATATACTCATACAAACATACATACACAGCCATATTATTATATATATATGTACAGATATGTGATACATATATACACATGATTGATTAATTATAATGAATTTAGCGAGACTCCCGGATGATGACGGGCCCGCCATACACCCTTATTAGATTTAACAAGATGGAAGGATCGGATAGGCATGTTAACTATGACCGAAACAACCCGGTTACAGACATCTAAGTGCCTGGATTACAAAATAAATGATTAAGTAAACATCAAAATAAGACCATTGACAGTCAACTATTGTATATATGAACAAATTTATAACAGTGTTAAATAAATAATAAATTATAAAATGAACAACCAGCACAATCACCCATCTAACCCAGAACAAGCCAACAAAACCCCCACCAATTCACAGTCCCCCTCCCAAACAACTTACAAAATAAGTTAATTAAAGAAACGTCACGATCCCCGAAAAGCTATCTAGACACAGCAACATTCAACTGCACTCCAAATCCACTCTGCAGCCTCCAAGCCTTCCACAACTTCAAAAGGTCAAGCCTCCGCTGAAACATCCACAAGCAAACCCGACAGTCATTATGATTCCTATCCTGTCTGGACCTCCGACTTTAAACCATAATTATATTTTCAATTAAAAAGCATTACAACTTCAAAGATCCTCTTTAATGAAAAATCATCAAAAAGAACCAAATAAATAAGCCCAATCGCTCCAAATCACTAATGACAAAATGTATTTGATGAAAAATTCGTGAAATCATAAATTTTTGTAAGTCATGTTTTAATTTTATGATTTTTATGTTTTGAATGTGTAGCCTTGATTGAAAAAAAAAATTAGAAATACTTTAATATTTTTTGTTGTTGTTGTTGTTAAACAACAACATACAGGGTGTCAAAATTTGAGAAAAATGATAATCATGGTATTGTATTTATCGCAATAAAACGAAAAATAATTGTCCGATAATTATGATTTTGGGCTCATGTTAAAGGTAAGTTAATAAGGATTTCTAAAAAAATATAAAAAAATTTAACTGAACTATCCTTTTTGTAAACAATTTCAAAACATTGAGAAATATCCACTGAAATACAGTTTTTCCATATAAAAATGAAATACTTCTCTTACTAAAACGATTTTTGCAAGAAAACAAAAAATAACGGTATTCTAGTTTTTTGATATGTTGTAAAATATTAATTATCAAATTCTAGAAAAAAAAAAAAAAAAAAAAAATAGGTTTTTGAGAAAATTCAAAAAGAACATTTTGGCGGGAAATTTAGAGAAGAAGGATTTAAACAATATTCTATTTTTATATTTTTTTAGAAATCCTTATTAACTTACCTTTAACATGAGCCCAAAATCATAATTATCGGACAATTATTTTTCTTTTTATTGCGATAAATACAATACCATGATTATCATTTTTCTCAAATTTTGACACCCTGTATCTTTAACAACAACAAGAACCAAAAAAAATTAAGTGTCTCAAAATGTTTGTTTTAATCAAGGCTACATATTCAAAACATAAAAATCATAAAATTAAAACATGACTTATGGCTCCATAGAGTGAATTTGTGATTTCACGAATTTTTCATCATTTGTATTGAATATGATCATGCGCATTACACTTTGTCAAAGGAAAAATTTATTTAAATTGCTGATGTTTTTGTCATGACACTGACAAAATGGGTAGTAAATGTGTATTTTATTCTCCATTAATTTCGCAGATTTAGCAGATTTCGAAGATTTCTTCTCATTACTATTGTAGATATTACGATATCAAAATAACTCTTGGATTTTGATTTTCCAACGTCTTCAGAATCTCTAATGGGTTTAGAATTGGACCCAGAAGAAAAATAACTGTTCTACAATAGGCCTGGGTAGGTCACCGAATCGATGATACTTTAGTTCAGTTCACCCTCCCACGGATTCAAAGTAGACCCCCTCTCTTTAATCGATATCCCAGTAATGCCGTTCGTGCGTTGGATGCTTTTGTAAACACCAGACTCAAAGTCCAATAGGTCGCCGAATCTCATGGTGTATTTATTACTTTCTTTTAGCAATTACCTGGAAAGTGGCGAGCGGCCACCTTCATCTAGATCCAGTTTCAAAATCATGCCTGTTGTAACCAAACCAACTATACCATAAGTAGCCTAATTCCTAGTACACCATTATGCACAATCTAAATTTTTATCCGGAAGTAAACTAACTTTGGCATAAGTAGTCCAATGCATTGTTAGAACTAATAGTATGCCTGTCGGAACAATATACAGCCAGCCGTAAGCAGGATTCTACCAGCCGGAACCATTTGAAGCTTGTTGTGTAACATCCAAAGTTTCAGCCGAAACCATCGTTTAGACTGGTTTTATGTATTTCCGGCTAGCATAGTATTGATTACGGCTAAATTTTAGGCGGTGCATAATGATCTAGTACACGTCGTGCTCATTTATGGATTATTTTCAATAGCTGGGTGTTGTTCCGGCTATAGTGTTTGATGGTTTAAGCTGATATTGTAGAGGTACCGGACGAAACCTTACTTATTGCAGAACCATTGAATTGTTAGCAATATTAAGTTCCGGATTATGTGCATTATGCTATCAATGTGGATTGTGTTCACTATCAACACGATGGTTCTCGCCGGTCTTTTATGGTTCCGGCTGGCATTGTAGTGGTTCCGGCTGACGTCATGGATCCGGGTAATAAATTTTATGTTGTACAACTACCAAAATAATTTGTGTTCATTGTGCCCCTGCTCAAAACCCTGCTTCTGGGTGGCTTTAGATAGTATTGATCCCGGCTGGTAAATTCCTGCAATAGTTTCAACATCATTGCAACAATTGAAAAATATTCTACGAAAGTTATCACTTCCGGTACATAGATTTCCACCACCAAGAACCTCGCGTTTTATATAGTAAGAATAAATATGAAGTTTCGTTCCGATTAGTCAATCGGCCTAGAGTTTTATCAAAACTCGTCATTTCCGGTAAAATTTAAAAAATGATTTGAGCTAATTTTGTTTGAAATTTAATTTACAATCTTTATTTCTAATCGTTTTTTCGTTACTATACTTTTCAAAATATTTGCGAAAACTAAAAAGCTCCTATGAAAGCTGCCACTTATGGTGGACCGATTTCAGCCAAACATCACTGAGGCCTACCAAATTTTAGGAAAAGCAAGCTGAAGTTTATATTCATATGAAGTTGGCTGTACGGTTGGCTGTACGAAATTTTGTTGAAAATCATAATTTTCGCTTAAGTTTTGGAAAATGGATGTGGAGCAATATTGTTGTAAAATTAATTTATTAAAAGATTCTAAATTCATGGTTGGTTTGCTCATAACTGATATACTTTTCAAAATATTTTGAAAAAACAAAAAACTCCCCAGGGAAGCTTCCACTTCCTGTGGCCCAATTTCAACTAAAAATCACTAGAATCGCCCAATTTATTTTAAAAGGTCTAAACTTTTTCTCCGATCATTTGCTCCGTCTGGGATGTAGAGAGGCCCCAATATATTAGCCTGCACAGATCACACACACATACCCAAAGAGATTTTTAGAGTAGATGAGTGAATGGTAAAACTGTAAAAATCTCGAGATCAAAAATTTTCATTTTTACTTCGTAAAAGAAAGTAAAAATTTAAACAGAAATTATTAGCAAAAACGTTCACCAGTTCCCTATTCCCAGGGAATTACCAGAATGCTGGTGCCACTGGTACTTCTGGAAATAATATTTACCAAACAATGTTTATTGTTTATAAGAACCATATTTGTTTATTTCTTTCAGAGCCGCAGTCTGGTTTTAAAATTGCGTTCAACATGTTTGACACCGATGGGAATAAACGGGTTGATAAAAATGAATTTCTAGTCGTAAGTGCACAAATTATTTAAAATGTATTAGAATTAATGGTTCTATAATTATATTGATCAAAAATATTTCATTACAAGAAATTAACATTTTTATTATTAAATTTCTTTATTTTTATATAAATGTTTATTACTTTTGAAAATTAAAATTCCATGAAAATATAAATTAGATTCGCGATCTAATTGGAGGTTCGTTAAAAGAACGTGAATTGGATGATGCAACGCGTAAGGCTGTGAGGATAAAATATAATTTTTGTTTTTTGTGTTTTTTTTTCCTTTTTTTGTTCTAGACTAGAACTCATTTATTTGTATGGAACAACATTAATTAATACAAAGCCTACATATAGTTTCAGCTTACAATACGTTGCCGTGCGTGTGTCTAATATTGTCCTAGAATTAATTTGTGTGTGTGTGTGTCTGCTAATTTGTTTTTACCTTTTTTAGCATTTTACACCTAAAATATTAATTATTTCAATCTGTAAAAGCATTTCATCTGTAAACGATTTTTTGTTATTTGATAATTACGCTAATACGTCTGCAACTTCAACATAATATACGCCTATCGAGAAAGTTATGCTATATGCCAGTTTACTAAACTTAACCATAAATAACTTTTGAAAAATATTTAATATACATTTTTTTCTTTCGTTAATCGTTCTCGAATAATCCATAAAATTGAATCTCTATGAACAATGAAAATATATATGCAGCTACTCACTCTTGTATCAACGCCGGCCCAAGCTAAGTATTTACTTAAGAAATCGACAGAAAAAAGGCAAGACAGTACCGAACAAAAAAACGTTGAAACTAAACCGCCGCCACCAAAAGAAGAACCTGTCAAGAATAAAAGTCTTGTAAGTTTTTGCGTTAAAGAGATGATTTTCGTGTGCCAATTTTTTACAATTTTAAATTTTAACATATGGGCTTGATTTTTAAATTTTTACATTTTTTTATCGAGAAATAATTGTTTTGTTTGATTAAGGGATTTTAGTGAAATTTTTTATAATCTGAGTTTTTTTTATTTTTGCTTAAACCAAACTAAACAATTATCTCGTGATTTTTGCTGAAGTATTTTAAAATATAAGGAGAATACCTCGATGAAGTAGTAGTGATCCATATGCTGTAAAAATTGCTGCAGATCAGTGTAATTATTAGCCTTAAATAAAATTGCTCTAAAGTTTAGTACCTTAAAAGATATCTCTTACTAATCTTAGATATAATTTTTATTCAACAAATAATTTTTATTATTCTCATATTTGGTTGTATTTGTCTACCAACTTAGGCGATTCTCTTTTATTCATCAAAACAGCATGATAAGAAAGATTTAATATGGTATGTAAAACCTTACACCAATCATCTCCTTTCTCATAATAGGTCTAAAAATAAAAAAAAATTGAAACTACAAATATCTCATGTAATTATACAAAATGAAGTAAAATATTATCTCGTTATATAAAATTTACTGGATAATTTCGTTGTGTCTTGATGCAATGAAAAAAAAAATTGATATTGCGGTTTCTTTAAATTACATTTTGACAAAGGTTAACATACTATGACTTGCGACCGACCTGTTGCACCAAGAATAGAATTAAATATAACAAAATAGTTCAATTTTTTTTTTTTTTTTTTGCTGACAAATGAGCTGCAATTTTATTTGTATTCTTACCGTTAGCCTGCTAATTCCTTAAGTAGAGAACATTTCCTATCTATGCCTAAAGTTAATTAATAAAGTGCTCGATTTCACAACATTACCCAAAAACGGTCTTATTTCTGGCTACTAACAGTTGATCCTCTTAATTGATAGTCCAGTTGTGTAATCTCATTTTCCGAATTATTTTCTTATTTTTTTTAGATCATCTTTCCCTTTTGTTTCATACTCAACTTCATGTCTTATTAGTGTGAGTATCATATGGATTGTTTAATGTTCAAAAGCACCAGATTAATGTTTCTGTTAGTGTAACAACACACTGAGTTTAGCTTTATTCCCAGATAATTTAACTTTCCGTTCTTCTCGATTCGAACCTTTCCTCGGCAAATTTATTGAAATTTGGTATCAATGGAATACTTCTTTGGAAACGATTATGCGGCCCAGGATAATGATGTTATTAGCGTAAGCTAATATTTTACTTGACTAAAAGTAAAATCAGTGGTGCTAGACAATGATGGGCTGGCGATGTTTCACTCATCAAAATAATGATTATTGATGTACGAGTATTTTTTAAGGTGGTGCTTTGATAGATTGGTAACTTTTATATGCGTCTATGTTGAACAAAACCTTGTAACCCGTGTTCCTTAAAACTGACCCGTGATAGTTGTTCCAATTTAATTTACCACCCTTTTCATGAAGCAGAGAATTATTTACCGTTATATACTATTCTGTATGAACTAACCATCAATTTAGTTGGTCGGAATTTCGGACAAGAAACTGGTCATTAAGAATGAGAGGCTGTCATCTGCGACAGCATAACGCATTCTTTGCTAATTTCACATTACTATCCTGCTCAATGACATTACTTCAAGATGATATTTGTGTCTTTTTATAATCCACCTTTACAACTGTTACGACGAACTTGTTAGAAAGTAAGGAAAGCGTATTCTAGATCCTCGATGTACTAGGTCCTTTATGGTGCGGTGCGATAGCCATCCCTCACGCTGGCATTTCGTACTAGTAAGTACTACTAATTCATGTTGTTATGGTTTAATTCCAATTTTTCCATTACTGCCTAACTTTTGTCACTTTGATAATTTAATAATTAAAACACTTTATAATTATTTCTACCTTATAGAATTTCTACCTTATTTCTACGTTAGAAACAATATTTGAATTTTATTTTATTTTGAATATAGATTTCGAAAAATGTAATTGTCATCTTCAGTTCAATATTACAACTGTTATCAATAGATAATAGTTCGGTCGGAATAGTTCGGAATCGATATTCAAAATAAAATAAAATTCTACAATAATATTTTTACTATAAGGTAGAAATAATTACAAAGTGTTTTAATTATTAAACTAACGGGTGATTTTTTAAGAGCTTGAGAACTTTTTTTAAAAAAAAACGCATAAAATTTGCAAAATCTCATCGGTTCTTTATTTGAAACGTTAGATTGGTCCATGACATTTACTTTTTGAAGATAATTTCATTTAAATGTTGACCGCGGCTGCGTCTTAGGTGGTCCATTCGGAAAGTCCAATTTTGGGCAACTTTTTCGAGCATTTCGGCCGGAATAGCCCGAATTTCTTCGGAAATGTTGTCTTCCAAAACTGGAATAGTTGCTGGCTTATTTCTGTAGACTTTAGACTTGACGTAGCCCCACAAAAAATAGTCTAAAGGCGTCAAATCGCATGATCTTGGTGCCCAACTTACCGGGCCATTTCTTGAGATGAATTGTTCTCCGAAGTTTTCCCTCAAAATGGCCATAGAATCGCGAGCTGTGTGGCATGTAGCGCCATCTTGTTGAAACCACATGTCAACTAAGTTCAGTTCTTCCATTTTTGGCAACAAAAAGTTTGTTAGCATCGAACGATAGCGATCGCCATTCACCGTAACGTTGCGTCCAACAGCATCTTTGAAAAAATACGGTCCAATGATTCCACCAGCGTACAAACCACACCAAACAGTGCATTTTTCGGGATGCATGGGCAGTTCTTGAACGGCTTCTGGTTGCTCTTCACTCCAAATGCGGCAATTTTGCTTATTTACGTAGCCATTCAACCAGAAATGAGCCTCATCGCTGAACAAAATTTGTCGATAAAAAAGCGGATTTTCTGCCAACTTTTCTAGGGCCCATTCACTGAAAATTCGACGTTGTGGCAGATCGTTCGGCTTCAGTTCTTGCAGGAGCTGTATTTTATACGGTTTTACACCAAGATCTTTGCGTAAAATCTTCCATGTCGTCGAATAACACAAACCCAATTGCTGCGAACGGCGACGAATCGACATTTCACGGTCTTCAGCAACACTCTCAGAAACAGACGCAATATTCTCTTCTGTACGCACTGTACGCATTCGTGTGGTTGGTTTAATGTCCAATAAAGTAAACTGAGTGCGAAACTTGGTCACAATCGCATTAATTGTTTGCTCACTTGGTCGATTATGTAGACCATAAATCGGACGTAAATCGCGAAACACTTTTCGAACCGAACACTGATTTTTGTAATATAATTCAATTATTTGCAAGCGTTGCTCGTTAGTAAGTCTATTCATTATGAAATGTCAAAGCATACTGAGCATCTTTCTCTTTGACACCTTGTCTGAAATCCCGCGTGATCTGTCAAATACTAATGCATGAAAATCCTAACCACAAAAAAATCACCCTTTAGTAATTCACCCGATTTATACCGTAAATGTACCATTGGTTTACGAGATAAATCGCTTACATCTCAACATCGTTATTATACTTATCGGAGCCACATTTAAATGTAATGATGTAAAGTTTTTAATTAGTAGTTTAGTTTATCTGCCGACTAGATCATTACCTAAAAAATATTTATTTAGAAACACCATCCAAACGCCGTATTAAATAAAAAAAATTCAGTTTCATTCTGTACTACGTCACATTCATCTATCCGGGTTTGAACGCGAACCGCTGCTGTGCGAGTCTCAATTAGTATCCATTTTCATTCATTGTACTCCTGACGAAATGGTATATTGTCTCATATCAGCTAATTTTTTGCGAAGTTTTTCATGTTTTGAAATTTTCTTGCGCGGGGAGTAATTACCAGTACCGGGAAGTAATTGGCCGGTGGATAATGGCTGGGAGAGAGGGGTGTAATGTCCTGTTACGCCTGATAGTACCATACGCTGGTGGTTTTTGTACTTTAAAAATCGTGTAAAAATGTTGTAAATTTACCTTAATCATATTATATGAATTACAAAATATTCGTTTATATATACGAACTTTCACGCATACATTGAAAATTTGAAACAAAAATGGCGTTTAAGAATTCCTGCACCATCATTTTTATTATACTAATCTCGTAATTTCGCCTAACGTCTGTTGCAGTTTGTTACTGTACTAAATGAGTGAATTTCATTTACAATAGTATTTTGGTCGAAATGAGATAATTTTTAATATTAATTTGCAATTTACGCCAGGCACGATGACCGATTAAGTTTAAATGCCGCTCAATGTTCCGTCATTGTTATAGAATGCTCGTTGTCCAGCTGCAACCAGCAGCTGCTGTG
Organism: Nephrotoma guestfalica; assembly: GCA_963691935.1. Classification (NCBI taxonomy): domain Eukaryota; kingdom Metazoa; phylum Arthropoda; class Insecta; order Diptera; family Tipulidae; genus Nephrotoma; species Nephrotoma guestfalica. The sequence goes on along the minus strand of OY829914.1, from coordinate 134,022,496 downwards.
GCTCTAAATGTATATGCTATCAGCGATACTCTTTCATTGGAGCTATTTTGTTATTGATATCGAACTGGTGGTGCACGAGAGATAATTGTTCGCTAGAAGATGGACGAGCAGGCCGATTAAAAGGTTAGACAGATTAATTCTGCCAAACTCGATGGACTTAACGTCCATTGTCAATACTTCAGGTTCGTTGCGAATAGTTTACTACGAAGATTGAAACCCGTAGTTATTTTGTTTATGTTGTGATATATATCTATAACTCAAATTTATAATGCATAGCATTGGTTGGTTGTGTCATTTTTGGATCTAGCTGCTTTCATCTGCAGATTCGACTAGAGATTATTTTCGAGGCCTTCCCTGTAAACATTGTACGATTGATGATTTGAGTTTTTTCTCGAATTACTTTCAAACAACCTTCAGCCCATCAGTTAGTCCTAGATGACTTTTACAAAATTCCGATTATTAACAAGTTTGGAATCTGTTACATGTTGTTTGCTTGCATTGTTACTTTGACCAGTGTGTACTCATGTCGATTATAATCAACGATGTTGCTGCTAATTAGTCTTGTTTCTCGTAGTGCTAAGAGACCGTGATTATCATGTGACGCTTGTTCAAAGAGCTAATGAAGGCTTCTTTAAGGTACTCTTTAATTAGTGTTCGAGATTATTTTTGAGATTCTTAATTTATCCGAGGTTTCTCGGAAGCAAATGCCTAGAGGCAAATGGCTAAGCAGAAGTGATGCTGGTTTTTATTTTTAGTTTTTGTTTTATTCTTTAATGGCATCTTTTGTGTTGACTACAAGTTTTTTACTTTCATAGAACACGCGCATATTAGAAATCCATAGTCATAGTTGTACGGTCTACATTTTGTGACATTGTTGCACAATGGTTATAAAACTTTAATTACTTAAAAATTTAAAAATTTATTTGTCGTGCAGAAGGGAAATTCAAATTTTTCCCAAACCAAAAAAAAAATTCTTTTGACATTTTGTGTCACCCATAAATTTTTTACGCATAAAATAGCGCCTATCTACTTACTACTACGCAATAAAAATAAAATTTATAATTCTTTGATAGTCATAAATTACAATTAAATATGTACTATAAAATTTTATACTTAATAATGATACAATATATAATTTCAATTTAATTAACCCTATAAATAATTAAATAATATTTGTCTGATATTTTCACATAAACTTTTATTTTATAAACTGAATACTCATAAAAATATTATTTATTTATAATTCTATTTCATTATGTAATTGCAACAAATAAAAATTGATTTTTTATTGGTATTAAAATTAATCATACTAAAACTATACTTAATTGTTTTTATTAGTTAATTATTAGAAGGAATTTTTATTTTATTTTCGAAGGTGTTATGTTCCTAAATAAGGTGTTTTTGTTTTTTAATAACGACATCTACGTTCCGCAAGAAGTTTTCTCATTCAGACCATTTTTACTTTGAGAAATTTTTAAAATAGTTTGCCAGAAACATGAAATAATTTAACGGATTCAACAAATTTTGAAACGAATTCTGCAATAGATTATGAAACTTTAACATACTCATGATTGTAAACGTCAAAACAAATACTATATTGTACCGTCAATTTTCAGAATTTCACCAAACATTTATAATAGCCGATAGATAGCCGATGATAGTAGTTTTATCATGCATCCATCCCCAATTTAATTTTAAACTTTTCAAAATCGAAATATTACGTAAAACGGTTTTAATTTTTTCTAGGTTAATAGATCAGCGAGCTCAGAATCTCTAGGGCTCCATATAATTTTTAGATTAGAATCGAATGCAATTCTACGAACCAAACTTCATAATAACTCTTAAAGTATAGCAGAGGTCTTAGCCAGCATGGGCCACATCACATTAAAATACTAATTCAATCGTACAAACCAAAATGTATGATAATGCAGAACTTCGTTCAGAATTCATGTTATAATCTATAAAACTACATATTTAGTAGTCAGTATATTACAAATTAATTAAACGACAGATTTAGGATTTAATTCCTCTTTCGTAGTAAAAAATGGAGGTATGAATATGTTGTGACCTAAACCTAACTTTCTTTTACACCGACTACACCAAAGTTGATTTCAGAAAACCAATCCTAGGCCAACCATTGTTGAAAACTTAAACTTTAAATCTATTTGAATCTTTAAATTATTTGTCTGTTTTTGTAAATGTTTAACTTGTAAATTTTATGCAGATTTCTACGAAATTTCGCAATGATCTTCCAATTAATATACAAAGTTTAAATATTGTGACGAATCCCGGGCTTTCGATACGGATTCGTATTGGATTTTGCAATTAAAACACTCAGCGTTTAAGTTACAAATATTATTTACATTTTTGTTTCACTATTTATCACTGTTCACTATTTCACTTTTACTTTTCGCATTCTTCATTTTTTACTTCTTAACTTGCACAGTTCAATGATTAAATTAAAACAGTATCTGCATGGCATTTTGCTCATGTTTAAATACTTGTCCATCGCTGTCCTCGATTATTCCATTTATTTTATAGTATACGGCGGTGTGTCTATTGGAACTGTAAATCACTTGCATGCAATTAGTTATATTCACGAACATTCCACCTCATCAATTTCCCTACCTTGATCGACGTTGATTACAATTGCTTCGTTATTTTAATATTCCCCTCCACACCACATGAAACACGATTCTAAATTCCAATTTCCAATCAGAATCGGAGGAACATTTGGTGCGGTAACTTCAAAGCATGTTAAGAATAATAATCCGTGAACTAAATTATGGACTCCGACTGGATTCAACCTTTGAAATGATAACATTTGGTGGTGTACTTATTAACCACTCGACCACCAAGTGTTATACGCGTGTAAAGTAGAATTCGTAATACTACTCCCACCTTAAATCTGTTCGTCCCGAACAAACAAATCTTATGTCATATCGCTTGTATGAACCTTTCCGATTTCGTTGTGCATTTTGAAATCTGCTTTTCCGCTTCGATCTTTGTGCATTTTCCGTCGTAGGTCGGCTAGGTTGCATTTACAGCCAGTCTTTCTGAACGCTCTCCACTATTGGCTCGTTCTGTTCCGTGATCGTGTCTCTGCCTCCAATACTTCCCCATCTCATCTTTAACACGTGCCATCTTAGCACGTCTTTCCATCGCGGCCGTCCGATCTCTCGTTAGCGATCGACTCCACTACCGAACTCACCCTCATCAAACATACTGGAATCTTAGGCTGGGCCTCCCACAGGATCTTTCCTCTACACGGTAAACCAGTTCATTCGTCGAGTCTCTTTCCGTGCAATCTCTGACTTCTTGATCTAGGACTGAGCATTTTCCTTTGGTCTTAGTCGTTTCTTGTGGTTTATTGTATTGCTGCGCTTTGCTCTTGTCACCAGTTTTCTTGTTGCGTTCCTCGGGAATCGAGCTGCCTCGCAAAACGATCATTCCATCGTTGCATACAATCTCGGACGCAGCAACCTATAACCTGCACTTGCTGGACTGCTGCAATTCTCTGGGACTTCATAGCTTTATATTAGTTGCCTCAGCTCCTCTTTTACTATCGACCTTATCTGCATGATATCCCCCCAATCCAGCTTGCGTAGCTTAACTGATTCAATTGCTAAACGTTCTCTAGGTGCCTCGTATTCCAAAGCCAACGTCAATATTTCATTCATGGTTGACTACCCATATCTTAGTTCCAACTCAGTCACATGATCCACTCTTAGCTCCTTTCGTTATATCGAATAAGTTTACAAGACATCTGCAGCTTTCCCACGAATACCCAAAATGAATGCATTAAGCTGCTTTCCGGCATCCCAACAATCGTGATGTATTGCCACTTGAAATTGCACCTTAAAATTTTCAAATGGGATTTCGCCATCGAATGTCGGAGGCTTTAAAATTCCTCTTGAGCTTACGGCAACTGGTTTTGTTATAAACGTTTTGTTTAGCTGGTCATCTCCAATAGTTTTCGGGGTAGGTGTTTCAAACCGTGCTGAATTTAGTTGAGTTTCTGGTCTAACTCGGTAAACCGTCCACCTTGTTCTGTTCGTAGTTTTGCCACGCTTTGTTCTTTACAAAGCTCACTCAAATTGTCCACCTTGTTCGACTAATTTTGCCGCTTGTTGGTTTTAATTTTGCATCGAATTTAGTGTCCATTTCCTTCAGTTGAAGCGAGAGTACTTTCATCATAACTCCCACGTCTAAAGATGGTTTTCATTATTCAGCAGTAGGCGGCTGTATTGAAATTGTTGTTTCTGTTTGATCCATCGTCCCGGTTCCCTCATTTATTATTTCTTCTTCGCAAGGCTAGACCGTCTGCTCAACGTTTAGCATAACGGGCGTCAACCCTGATGGTCCTGGTGTCGATGATAATTGCCTGGATATACACGCCCTCCTGTTGCAGCATCCTCTTATATGGTGCTCCGTAGTCTCGAAAGCAGTTCATCCCAAGGCCCTGCAGCTTATCTTTCAATTTCTGGGATGTACAGGTGTACCATTTCTAATCTTCCGGATTTTGCAAATAAAACAAGGTTTAAAAGTTAGAAATTTTATCTTCAACAATTCTCTGTTTCACTCTATTTATCACTGTTCACTATTTCACTTTTACTATTTACTTTTCATTTTCGTACTGGTTACTTTTTACTTCTTAACTTGTGCACTGTACTATTTAAATTACAACTTTCTTTGCATGCCATGCCAATTTGCTCCAGCTTATTAACTTGTCTATCGCTGTATGGGATTATTCTATTTGTTGTTCTGGCGATGTGTGCGTTTGGAATTGTAAATCTTGCTTGTAGTTTTGTATTTACGAGCATTCCAAGTGATCACAATTTTCCCTGCCTTGATGGTCGTTTCCAGTATAAAAATTCCAACATTTTCTATGATCGCCGTCGTTTACAATTTTTTTTGTTTTTTTCATTTTAATCCCTGCAATCTGTTCTGGGGCTGAAGCACACCCAACTCTTTCGCGGTTTTTTTCCCGTCCTACTTTACGCAGTTATGCCAAATCGAAGATGTACCGGCTAGGCCCGATTTACGTTATCATCTGCGCATTGCATAGCTCCATGCCTATAGTACAGGACATGGAATATGGGTCGGCCCATGAGTTTTGCACACCGATTGGAGGTCGTAGTTGTGTTCCTTTTTGTCACAGATCGTAATCTGTTGATGAAAATTTCCTTTTGCATCCTGTCCCTATCGAGGTTCGAACCCGGTATCTCCCGATTCAAACGCCAAAGCTTTAACCACTGTGGCATTTGGTCGTTTACAATGGCTTTCGTTATTTCAATATTCTCCTCTACATAAAATGCCATTCTAAAATGCAATTCTCTATCAGTATTGGGGGAATATGTGTTGCGGTAATATCGATGCACGTTAAGAATAATAATCTCTCGATGAAATTATGTACTCCGACTGGATTCGACCTTTGGGTTGGTAACAGTTGGTAGTGTACACCTTAACCACTCGACCACCAAGTGGTATAAATGTTATATACAGTGGAAGATCCTGTAAGAACTTTTTACTTTCTGGTATACGTTACGTATAAAGTATAGTGAACATCTTCAACCACGGGATTTTTGCAGATTCACCTGCCGTTATATCGCCCATGTAAAAAACGGAGTTAGTACATATATTTCTTACCAAATTTTAAGCAAATCAGAACTGTTTTAATTTTTCAATTCATTGTGTATCATGAAAAACTGTTAAAACTGGTCTAATTTTCAAAATCAATGATGATATACGATCATCATTGATTTTGAAAATTAGGCCTGTTTTAACTAGGTCATGTTTTCCTGAGCCATTTTGCAACCAATTTTCTTACTGGAAATTTGCAATGTTTCCAAATTTCTAGTGAATTTTTCGAGTTTGTCATTTTCCAGACCAAAGTTCTGATTACCTCGTTAAAGCTCACGCCCCTAGCACTTTTTATCAAGATTTCAATAACTTGGTCTTACCAACCGAAGTTATTACAAAATGTATCCCTAACTTTGCTTATTTTTGTAACGTATTATTTAAGTTTCATTTTGGTTTTTCGATTTCTAAAATTGTAGATGCCAGCTTAGTATGATTTTTGGATAAATTAGCCTTAAATACTAAATTTAATTTGATTTGGTTTAATTGGTCATTTGTTTCCAATGTACTGAGACAGAGTAAACACTATTATTTTCCTTCTTCTTATCCATCATTTAATTACCACGGTATGGATTGTTCGGGTTTTAGAGAATCGTCACACTGGTTTTAGTGATTCAACTCACCATAATAATCAATCTACCTGTTGTGATTTCTATCTTGAGCTGATTATTTGCCTCGTTACCTTAAATAAAAACTATCCTTAGGGAAGGTAGCTAATTACACTTGCCGTGTTTTAGTATTAGCGCCCGATAGATGTATCCCCATGATTTCCTATGTCAAAACTTATATTTAGCGAGCTAGTTTTGCATATAATTAATTTATTTAACTCCAAACTAATGTTTTGTATTCAACTTTTTAGTTAAAAATCGATATAAAAATATTTTGCTCTACCTATTTATCGGGCGCCGCTATCGAGAGCGGCATCCATTTCAATGGAAAATTTGAAAAGGCCTTTGTATTGTACAACCCTTGCACGATAACAAACTTAATCTTCCAATAAAAATTGAAAACGCAGCAAAATGAATTCTTGTTTATAACGTCGTGTCAAAATAAATGTCAATTGGTCTATTTCAGGTCGTTAAAAGTTTGTTTTATGGATGAATTGATTTTTAATTTGAATGGTACAGCGACAATACGGGTAGTAGCGGAATTTCGGATAGATAATTCCCCTTTAAGCTCTCAATAGCCCGCCCTCAGATAGCGAATAAAAAAACACAGCAAATATGTCCCAAATATATCACAAGCATCTATATCGTTACAAAGCCATTGAAATGGAACAAGAAACAATTCAGTCACTAAATATCGTTGTAGGTCGGGTGCGTTATGTTACGGAAAATCAACTAAATATAGTTAATTATATTAGTTATGTAGGTATTATAATTGTAAATATAATTTTTTCAGGTCAACATCATCATGTGATAGATAATATTGCAATTTATTATGTTCATGCTAAGTGTCTATTATTTTTAATTTTATTATTGTGAAGTCTTAAATTTAAGTATTTATTTTATGCACTCTATTCTAAAAACATAAATGTTCTAGCTGTAATGAGATGTGAGATATGAATACATGCAAATTCTGACATTATTTTTGTTATTAAATGTATAATTAATATTAAATATTAATTAATCCATTAAATGTTTTAAACCAATTAAAATTTACAGGAAAAGGTTTCAATACTCTCTATCTTGTGGTACATAAGTACGCATATGTGTGTAATGTACTTAATATACAGTCCGTTACCGTTGATTAAATCGAACGAAAAAAATAAGAATTTGCAAGTTTTTTCTTTACAAAACAGATAATCGTATCACTAAATAAATAAATAAAACAATTGTTCGTGTATCTAGAGCGCAAAATAGTATTTCATTGCTCGAACAAAGTATAACAACTACGCGATTTTATTTATTTAATAAAATAAAAAACAATTTTTCTAATTCATTTAAAAAATATTTTGAAAAATAAAACTAATAAATAAAAATGAAACAACACTTTACAATATCAGTTAAATTCAAAAGTATGTATCATTTTCTAGTGATCATTACATCTCACATTAGTTTTGTAAACTGGTTTGAATTTCATCTCACTTCGTACAATTTCGATCATGTATACTATTTATTATAGCTGCAATTTGCAATTAGTAAAAGTAATACGTTATTTATTAGGTACATATGGTACATACTTCCTAATTTATTTAGTGGTACTACTCGGCTTTCCCTGGGAATAGGGAATTGGGAAAAAAATTTCATAGCGTTTTTCTCCAAATTGTATTTTTCTGGCCTACTGAGGGAATAAGTATAGTGCAAAAATTTTTAAAATAAAGTTAATAGGGAAACTTTTGTCCCACAAGATTTTTATAGGGCAAAATATTTTACCATTTTACTTTGTTTCGAAAATATTTACACCAAGCTTATTCCCTCAGTACGCCAGGAAAATACAATTTAGACAGAAATGCTATGAAATATTTTTCCCAACTCTCTCTTCCCAGGGAAAGCTGGAATAGTGCCACCGTTAAGGGTAAAACACACCAGGCAGGAGCAGCGCAGCATGTTCCAAATGATCCGCACTATCAGCTGTGGACAGGCGTACACACCAAGCAGCACAGCAATTTGTATTGTTTTAGAAGTAAAATCGAATTGTGCCAATTTTATCGCGATTATGAGTAGCAGCAAAGAGCAGTAAAGTGATGCTGCTGAGTGTGGAACCTATTGATGCCGCGACAGATGCAACTTCATTCAATATAATTTCTTAAAACTTAAATTTTTCTTTTAATATAACAAAATATCTGATTTATTTTATTAAAAATTTCTATATTTATACTCAAATTATGATTTTGCATCATTACACAAGTGAATAAGCTAATATTTAAATTTTGCTGCTCGCTGCTGTTGCTTGGTGTGTTTCATCTTTTAGACCAAACGCAGTCCATTTCCAGACGGACATTTGCATTTTCAAATATACTTGTGGACAATGAAATACGCATGGTTTTGTCATTATTAGTCATTTAAACCTACATATTGTGGAAGTAATCATGAATGAAAGGGAAATGTGTACAATACAGTACATAAAACGTATATACAGTGATATTTATGTATATCTTATGTATATCATCTCGCGAGGAGACTTATTTCAATAGGTACGTCTACATAGAAATATCTCCAAAATTGTGTCTTGGCTAAATGTAATCATAGAGCAAAATATACATAAGAGGACTCATGCAGTGTAAATTGTTTTTCTGTTCCGAGGTTAATCTATTTTACTATTGGCAATCTGTATAAGCCTAAAATGAACAATGAACTATAAAATAACTATGCCGATATGTTTATAAGATACGTATATACGAGTATGGGTTAAATATAGAAAAAATAATAATTTGTGTATATAAACATATCAAAACTATAAAATAAGATTAACCTCGGAAGAGAAATTGGCTTATAAAATATGCACTACATGATTACTCTTATATATTTATTCCTCCATGATGTAATACATGCAATTTTTATTTTCAAATCTAGTGACAACGACCAACATGTCGAGAAATGTTTGTCTTCCATATAATATAAATTGCGTTTTGTTTATTGTTATTACGTCACAAATAAGTCAGTACACTGGATTGGAATCACTTGACCGACTTATTTAAGATGGCGCCAAATAAGCCTATAAGTCTGCAACAAGTCACTGTTTAGAAAACACTCTTAGTCAAATTTGTCCGGAAATTTTGACGCACTTTGAAATGAAATAAGCTGATTATCGTTGTATTATTTCTCTCGAAAAAAAAAACCGATAAGATTTAAACAAGTCTTTACGGTCTACATTTTTAAAAGTAATAGACTCCGTATTTGGCATACAAAAATTAATTAATATTCATGAGTTGGTACTTCTACGTTAAAATTTGATGTGAGATAAACATTTTTTATTTCGCAGGGGAACACATAAAATACGAAGAGAAGTTTACAAAATAAAGTGTTTTGGTTGGTTTGTTTTACTCTCTTTCAATACTCTCCGTCAAAATTCTACAATACAGGAAACCCGCCAAGAACACGATTAATTGGTGCCGTGTTCTTTGAAACCGTGTTGTTCGAGACTATAAAAAACGGGAGTGTGAAATTTTTTTGTTATGGTATACAAAAGACTAGATAAAAGAGAATCAACGAAAATCGTGTAATTTGAAACCGTGTAATTCGAGGGAAGGTATCCGAGTTCTCCGAAACTCGTGTTCTTCGATTACAGTGTTCTTGGAGGGTTACCTATACTTTGGGATTAAAATCAGCTGTTGGTGCAATCATATTTTTCAATAATTTATAATTGATTGCACCACGATTTCTAAATTTAATGAATTGATTTGATTTTTATAAATGAACTTCTGTTTTGTATTACTGTGTATTTCATAAGCAATTGTTTGAAACAACAGACTTTACGAGATTATAGTAGAAAAATAACGCGCAATAGTCATTAGACGCATTCCTCTCTTAAAAAAACTTTTTAAATTATCTCCCTACTCGCTCCGGTGTAATAAAAAAACACCACTATTGAAAATCAGATGACATTATGTTGGAGATTTATACGCCGATTAATAGTAGAAAATTGAGTTTTTTATTCCGTGAATCTTATTTGCGTTTAATACCCGTGACCAGTAAGCACAGTATACTCGTATATTTTTAATTTAATTCTAGATGCTAAATAGGCAATTGCCGGAGGTAATTTAATAAATACTATTGAAGATTGGAGAAATAATCAATGAATTCGAGTCGTCGAGATGTTTTTGTAGTTAATGACTTCAACAATCTACCTTAAACCTTTTGATTCAATTTCAATCAATGTAGTATTTAGCGAGTATTGGTTTGCTAAATCAATGCTAATCTGAAATTTAAATCATTTTTAATTTTATGGACTTAATTGAGGTACTGGATTTGATATTTCAAAACAGATTTTCTAGTGATATTCCATCGATTGAGAAATTATTAGTTATATTGTGGAACAGGACTCTACCGAAACACGCTTCGACAGTCAAAACCTCGCTCTAAATGAAACTTCTCGACGCCATTTATTTTGTGGGACAAACAAACCATCATCGTTACAGGTCATTATAATTAAAACCATTATATTAGCCCGGTTATCTAATTTATTCCTAAGGCTGTATACCATATAATGAAGTAGTTTAAGGGCAACTAGATGATGAGAGAGGATTTGAGTGAATAATGAACTTGCGACCTGTGTATTAATCTTTAAATTCTATTTAACTTGTATCATTTCTCTTAGTTCTAAAGCACATAAATTACGTGCTTGGATTATGTAATTGGTCATGTGGCATTTGAAAATTTTCGTATTATTTTTCAAATGCCACATGACATGGGTTGTAGTTTCATTATCGGTTTGTTCATTGGCTGTCATGTGGACATCTTTAAGTTGTTTCATTATAAGTAATTATAGTCTTCATCGAAATATACAATACGCATCTATTTGTTTTGATTAATTTTACTCAAATAACAAACTAATTCATTTAACCATAAAATAAAATTTATAATTTTATATTACCGGGTGACGGACACGAAGTGTTACCAACTTCAGACTATTATTGTTGTCAAACCAGTGATGACAGAGCGCTCAAATTTATACTAATGACAGTTCATTCCATTGTATACTAGCGTACAAAAGCAAAGTTATCCGCAATGGAATTCAAGCGTAATAGTGTGATTGCTCTATATTTGGCTGGAAAACCACAGCCGCAGATTGTTAACCAGTTAAAACATCTGCATGTGAATAAAATGTTTGTGTATCGCACCATAAATCGTTTTAACTATACTGGCAGAATTGCAAAACGCCATGGTGACCGAAACGCACTGCAACATCGCTGGATATCATTCGGAAAGTGAAGGCCTCGAAATTGGCTTCGAATCCGCGCCATAGCGGCAGAACAATAGCTCATGAGGCGAACATTTTGCTCGAGCGGATGCAGCACATATTGAAAGATCTTCTTGGACTAAAGGCCTTGAAATTCCATAAAACGCATGGTCTCACCATTTTGATGCTCAAAAAAAGTTAGAGTGGAAAGAGCAAAAGGGTTGTTACGCTTACACGAAAGTGGCGATTTACCGAATTTGGTTTTCTCCGATGAGTCATCGTTCGTTATTAAGCAATATGTGAACAAGCAAAATGACCGGATTTACTTGCTCGGCCGTTCTACTGAAAATTTGGACCAACGGATTGCCACTGGAAACCAAGCGCCGCCGATGGTGATGGTTTGGGCCGCCGTAACAGCCAAAAGCCGTTCACCGCGCGTTTTTTTGGACCGTGGCATCAAGATAAATGCTCAAATTTATCGGGATCATGTGTTGGAAGGAGCGTTGAAGCCTTGGGCACAAAAACATTTCGGCCGCAGGGCCTGGACATTTCAACAGGACTCGGTGCCGAGTCATAAAGCGCGCGTCAATCAAGATTAGCTGAGAAACAACGTTCCGCAGTTCATTTCCACTGCCCAATGGCCACCAAATTCACTGGATGCAAATCCGCTAGATTTCTCGGTTTGGGGTATTTTGAAGAGCAAGGTTGGAACAAACAAAATACAAAAGTGTCGATCATCTCCAGCAAACGCTTCGTCGGGAATGGACCAAAATACCGCAGAGCCACTTTCGTGCTGTATGCAATAGCTTTGTCGGCCGTTTGGAGGCCTTAATCGCGGCTAAGCGTCGCCAAATCAAAAATTGCTAATGCAATTCGAAAATTTTAATATTTGTGAACATTTTTTACTTTGATTCAATAAAATTCATCAAAAAATAAAAATTCTGTGGCGTTTTGTTTTGGTAACACTTCGGGTCAGCCACCCTGTACAATAGATTTACATCTATGAAGAACACAAAATTTTGACACATTGGCCATTAATCTTAGGTCGATAAATTTTTACTATATATATGTTACTGTTAAAGTCCGAAATCGGTAAATGTCCGAAATCAGTAAATGTCCGAAATTTTAATGTTTTAAATTTGTTTATACGGTTGAAAACCGATTGTCCAGAGGTCCGATGGTTAGGAAATGTTTGTTGGCCTTGCCCTCTACATCTCCGCAATTTCATTTAATCCCCATCAAAGGGCTAAGTGTGAAGAGGGGCACAAATAGCTCCCGCGTGCCCATAAGAGTTAGTAAAACCGTTAGTCCCTACTATTCCAAATTTCAATCTGCATTAATACCATAAAATATACTCCGTGGGGTGAATGGTGAACCATTTCGAGAGTATAGGACTCTCACTTCATTGATTTCGTAGCAATAACACAGTTTTTTCCAATTTTTATTCGGACATTTACCAATTTCGACCTTTTACCACACATATACACCAAATGAAATTTAAATTCAAAAATCATATTTTATTAACTGAAAATTGTACCACCAAATAGTGTATGATACGAAGGGCGGAGTGAGAAGTCTGGTAAAAATGAAACAAGGAATAATATTTTCGGCCAAAAAAAAATTATTTTTCAACGTAGTCGCCTTTTAGCTCGATACACTTAGTCCAACGTTTTTACAATTTTTCGATCTCTTCCGAATAATACGATTTCTCCAACCCTTCAAAATAGGCGTCTCTTGCATCGATGATCTCATTAGACCCGAATCTCTTTCCACCGAGTCATTTCTTAAAGTTCGGAAACAGGAAATAGTCGCAGGGAGCTAAGTCTGGAAAATATGGCAGATGTGGAAACAATTCAAAGCGTAATTCATGGATTTTGGCCATGGCAACTTCACAAGTGTGCACTTTTGCATTGTCTTGATGGAAAAGAAGTTTTTTCTTTGCCAAATGCGGTCGTTTTTTTTAAAACGTCGCTGAAACGGTCCAATAAGTTGCATTAATATTCGCCGTTGACTGTTCTCCCCTTTTGAAGATAATCGATGTGGATTATGCCGCGTGTATCCCAAAAAACTGTGGCCATGACCTTGTTGGCCGATAAAACCGCCTTAGCCGTCTTCGGCGCAAATTCGCCGGTAAAAATCCACTGTTCAGACTGTTCTTTGGCCTCCGGTGTAGAGTGATGGATCCATGTTTCGTCCACAGTTATGGAACATCGCAAAAACTCCTTTTTATTTCGCTTGAGCATCGCCAAACACGGCACCCAACGCGCGGATAGCACACGCGTTCATCTGAGATGCCTACAATCTTAGCTATCTTGCACACTTTCACTCTGCGGTCTTACAATACCGTATTATGGATTTTGTCAACCATTTTTGGTGTGGTGGCTTCATTCGGGCGACCTGAACGTTCGGCATTAGTTGTGTTTGTACGACCGCAACGAAAATCAGTAAACCACTTGCGAATCATTTTAATCGATGGTGAAGAGTCCCCGTAATATTTATCAAGCTTTCTTTTGATGTGCGTAATGGTTTTTCCACGCAAAAAATAATGTTTAATTAACACACGAAATTCATTTTTTTCCATGTTTGCAAAAAAACAATGGGTTGTCTGTTTGACAGCCATTGATGTCAAAACTGAACTAAATAAATGACAGATCTGTCTGAAAATTTTAATTTGGTCTAGTGAAAGATGGTATTGACACATGACATCTGGGATTTGCGATTGTAGCGCCCTCTGTTGCAATTTTACCAGACTTCTCACTACGACCTCGTATTGAAATTGTAAAAAAAAGTCACATGGAATTTAAACCAATTTGAAAACAAAAGTGAGATATAATTTAGGTACTCTGCTTCCACACCATTAACACATGGATGTCTCATTTTTTGAGTGAGATGTTAATTTACACGTTTTTATCGTGTGTAACGTGTAATTATAATGTAATAATAATGCTATCACTATCGTCTAATCGTACCTTAACAGTATCGAAAATATTCGAAATTGTTTTGTCAATTCGCCTTGCCGTCTGAGCGGCAAAAAAGTAATTTGTCGTTCCTTATCTTAAAGACAACCGTGAAAGTTAATTGTTTACGTAAATTATTAAAACATTGGAAAACAGTCATTCTGCGATTTAAATTTCGTGTACAAAACAATTATATTCTATTTCCTCTGTGTTTAAAATTGCACTTTTATTGTTGCAAGGGCAATAAATGTGCTCTAAGTGCAAAAATCAAAATTCGTGGGGATTTAAAACAACAACAAATAAAACATTATTTTCTTTGGATTTAATTAGTTGTAACGGACTGTATGTGCTTTATTGACTGTCAAAATTTATAATTAATTTTAAAAATAATCTTAATTTAAGCTAACATGTACGACAATCTTGGTTATGAATTGTATTACTATGGATATGGATCAATGTGTGAAGCTTAACAGCTGTATATAGCAGCAATATGGCCTCGTGAAGGGGTAATAAAATATTACAAAACAATGTTTTGTGCTAACTAATCTTATGTTTAATTTAATATACGTTACATTGTGTTTAAAAAATTATGACAGCTCGCACTCAGCTTCCATCATAATTACTTAGTTTAGTAGTTACCACAATTTACAAGCAAAATATATTTGTTTTGTATAATTTTACAAATAAACGCATAATAAATTTCAGCGATATATCATATTGGGTCGTGGCCGATTTTACATTTTTTACAATTCATAACAAATATTCAATTGTCTTCTAATAATTATAAATAATTTATTAATTGTATGAATGGTCGTAAACTAATTATAATTTTATCTTCCTTTCTTCTTGGTGTTATCTCTTTTTTTATCTACGTGACTATAGATGGAGAAAATATTTAGTTATGCTTGGCGTGGAAAGCGTGGGATTGAGACGGTTGAGGGTGAACAAAGTGATGATGTACATGTAAGTAAATAATTTTATTTAAATTTTAATTTATTATACTCGTATGTATGTAACCTATTTTAATACGTTGCACGATTCGATTCTTACGGACATTTAATCGTATAAATTCTTAAACAAAAGTAACGCAGCAATGAACCCCCAATCTTATTGTAATCGTCACACAAGGATTTACACACCATACAATAGAGAAGTCATCAGACTATTTGGACAATATTCGAACACTGTGATTGCTAACCTGCTTAAACATGATGTCTAAAACTCAGAATCGCATAAATCACTTACAAATACGTAAGACACTTTTTCGTATCTATATCCCCTATTTGATTCTGAAAGCTGTGTTGATTAGTAGGGTGGTCAATATTTGTTAAGGACTTTGTATATTATCAGGTAAAAGCCTGGCGCTTTTCTTGGATTTATTTCTTTGATAAATTCCGCAAGATAGATCAGGGTAATTTCTTGATCTTCATTCTTGATTTTCTATTTCTTGTATTTGTTCACTCTCCTGTACCTCATTAGACTGAAATTACCGTTACTTGTTCTTATGTGGAATCTGAATCTTATGGGCTTTTTATTAGTTTAGTTGTCTTGTTGTTACGAATTGATGAATATTGTTACGAATTTCGGGCGTTTGATACGGATTCTTACTGGATTTTGCAAATAAAACACTCAGCTTTAAAGTTACAAATTCTATGGCCAACAGCTATAACTTCTTCCGCAATTCACTATTTATCACTGGTACTTTTCACACTATTCACTTTTTACTTCTTATACTTGCACTTTTCACTGTTAGTAAATTATAACTCCAACGCGTCCATCGCTGTTCGAGATTATTCCATCTATGATATATATGGATGTATGTGTATTGCAATTGTAAATCATTTGTAAGTAGTTGAGTTCGCGAACATTTATTATTGCTTTCGTTATTTTCACGTTCCCCTCTACATTGATTGCCATTCTAAATTCCAATTCCCAATCAGTATTGGAGGAATACTTGATGCGGTAACATCAATGCATGTTAAGAATAAACAACGCCCAATAAAATTAATGGCACATGTTGACGCGCACTAGCGACCTTTGGGATGGTAACACTTGGTGGTGTATACCTTAACCACTCGACCACCAAGTTTTATATTTGTGTAGAGTAGAATTTATAATACTAAATCCACCTTAAATCTGTTCATCCCAAATAGACTCATCCACTTTGCTCATGTTGTAACGTCGTAATCTGTCAATGTCAAACTTTCATTTTACTTCTGAGGCCTAGTTGAATCCGATAGAAAACATCGCTATTTCGTTTGATGATATTATAAGGTCCTTCCTAACTTTATTGTAATTTCACTGATATTCCTTTTGTTCTCGTGGGGTTGTATAGCCAAACTAAATCTCCCTCTGAAAACCCCTCGCTATCCGCTCTTAGGTCGTATTTCGAGATTACTTCATTATGAATCCTGTTCATTCACCATCTTAGTTCAGCTATTTATTCGTGTTGTGCGACTGGTTCATCTTCCGATGACCAAAACTATATGTCACTCGACAGGCTATGGTCTCTGCCAAGCAACACCAGTAGGTGAATTTCCTGTCATATCATGCACTGCACTGCGATACCCCAACATGAACAGGGGTATACAGATGTTCTTCCAGTGTTCGGTTAAGCCTCTCTACCGTTCCGTCTAGCTGTGGATGTAATGATGGGATGCGAGTCTTCTTTTTGTTAAAAATTTTACGCAGTTCGTGGAACACGGATGACTCGGAGTTTCTATCTTGATCCGAGTGTATTTCTTGCGGTAATCAATAGACACCAGTATGTATCGATTACCATTCTTTGTTTCTTGAAATTGCTTGCGATATATATTGCTATTCGTTGAAAAAGTGCTCCAACATTGTATTGCTGCATTCTGTATTGTTGCCCGTTAGCAGAGTTCCAGATTCTTACTATAGAATTCCATCACCTATCCTCAGCGAGTGCCACTGCGCCAGATAACTTTTAACAGAGGCGCTTTGAGATTCAATTTCATGCCATCACATTTGTTCCTTAGTAGCTCAATTGACTCATCAGTCTTCTGTCTGTCACAGTCATTTTCTGCTTCAAACTGGATTCGTGTAATAACTGTGGAACAATTATTAAGTTCCTGTCTTAGTTATTGCTTACACTGAACTGCACAGGGCCTTCTGGATAATCCATCTGCATTCTTGTACTAATAGCCTTTGGTGCTGGCCAATCCATTTCTAAATCTAACTTCTTCGGATCCGTTCGCATGCCATGTCTTGAAGCAATATGACCAAATAGTTAGCTTTTTCTCTGATCAAGCTTCATTTCGTTACACTTAACTTCAATCCGGGCGCCCGGATAGCTTGTAGTACTTGCTTAAGGTTGTTCACTTGTTCCTCAAATGCACGGCCTAGTACAATGTTGTCATCCAAATAGACCAGACATGTCTTCCAATTTAAGCCTCTCAGTACTTACTCTATTAATCTCTCAAACGCGTAGCAGATGCAATACATAATCGAAACGGCATTACTACAAATTGTTAAAGGCCATTTCCTACTGAAAATGATTAGTATCCTCTTGTAAGATCTAATGTACTGAAAATTTTGGCCTTTGACAGCGTGTCCAATATGTCATCAAGGACCTGTCCTTTTTCTGGATAAGCACCACCGGCTGGCCTGCTAGGCTACTCTATCACTCCGTATATTTCCATTTTCTTAGTTAATTCGGGCGTCTCCTGTTGTTTCGCGAGCGGTAATCGTCATGGTGCCGGATTGGAGTAGCATGTCTTGTGCCGTTTCTATCTAGCGCAATATTCATTTTTTCTAATTCGACATAATTAAGAGCAAATACACTGGCTAATCCATCCAGTGCTCCCATTGCGACTTCTAACTGTTCTACTGGAAGATGGCTGCACAAGGAGCGAATGATCTTCTTCTATTTATGATTTGGTGATCCTAGACAGTGTTTCTACTGCCAGTTCGCATTACAGTTGACTCCCTCAGCTTTGTCAATGATCATCCCTTTCCTGATTACACTTGTTGACAAGCTCACGTTTAAAGCACGTACTGGTACTTTATTCTGTCTACTATTTCACCAGTCTTCTCGCACACAACAACCTATTATTTTTAATATATTCGCAGGCTCCACAATGCCCATTTTGGTATCTCAAAGGTCGTCGTCTATTTTGGCGTAGATCACGTTTTCGCACATCGTTGGTCTCTGTCTTCTATTAGAACTTCCAATGCCTTTGGTTGACTTGTGTTTATATGAAGAGATACCTCCACATTATACCATTTTAGGACCTGGTTATGTAGATCCACCATCATCTGGTGTCTCTTCAAATATCTAGTTCGAGGGAACATTCATCAGTCATTCTAGTTACGATGAAATGATATTTGAACCGCATTCTTGTGAACGTTACTGGAAGAGTACACCCTTCTTAGACCACCGCTGCTTCGCCTGTCGCTATTAGCAAGATATAACGGACAATATCATCAATCTGTTCTGGCCTACCATATTAGGATGAACTGATCAACTG
Source organism: Nephrotoma guestfalica (assembly GCA_963691935.1). Classification (NCBI taxonomy): domain Eukaryota; kingdom Metazoa; phylum Arthropoda; class Insecta; order Diptera; family Tipulidae; genus Nephrotoma; species Nephrotoma guestfalica. The sequence goes on along the minus strand of OY829914.1, from coordinate 134,003,568 downwards.
ATTTCTAAGCTCCATTATCCAGTGTAAATACGCATTGACGCTGTGCCAATAGGCCAATGACAAAAACACTTTTGTAATCCGCCCTAAGTTGTGTGATTTTAACGGTGTTGTTGGGCATTTTCTCCCTTCATTTGCTCTCGCCCCTCAAAACTGCATGAACTTAGTGGCGTATCCCTATGCACATTATATGAGACAAGTATTTTATCTCCTTGTCTTGCTTAACGTCTAACTGCCTCATTTTTTAGTTTTTTCATCTCAACTTTATCAGTGCCTTTATCTGCGTGATATCCTCCGAATCTAGCTTTCGTAGCTTTTCTGATTAATTTGCTAAACTTTCTCTGGCTGCCTCATATTATAAAGCGAGTGTCCATACTTCATTCATGGCATTACCTCTGTATTGGTTCCCAAATGAAATGTCAAATGGCCGTCCTTAACAACACTGATAAATGCGTCCACTGTTAGTCCGTTTAACATATCTGCAAGTGCATTTCCGTAAGTTTGACACGCTAATTTCGGTACCTCTTTTGCTAAGCATTGCATGCTGTCCTCATGTATACTATAGTTCCGCCTATTTTGGATTTGTATCTTACATAAGTCTCACACGTTTGACTACCCATACTTCATTTCTAACTCAGTCACGAACCGCTCATAGGTTCTTTCTGTTGCGGATACAGTTTGCAAGACATTTGCAACTTTCCCTCGGAGAGCCAAAATAATTGCGTTAAGCTGCTCTCCTTCGCCCCAAAAATTGTGCTGTACTGCATCTTGGAACTGCACTTTAAAATTCTCAAATGAGATCTCGCCATCAAATGTCGGAGCCTTTTCTTTTGAGCTTCCAGCAACTGGTTCTGTTGAAATATTTAGCTGACCATCTTCCCGAGTTTGTGAGGAGTGAACTTCCACGTGTACCTAAACTTCCTTAATCCTCTCTTATTTTCGCATTTGAAGCTCTTGGGCTTGCTTAATTTGATCGAGCATTTTGCGTTCGGTTGAAAGCCCGAGGCTCTGCCGCTTATCTCTCAATTGCTGAGATATATAGGTGTTTACAAAATTGCTGATATTTGCAAAATCCGATTTTTAACACCAAATGTTATGAATTTCACGCGTTGCATACACGAATCCGTATGGCTAGATTTTGCAAATAAAACACTCAGCGTTTAAGTTAGAAATCGTATTTACACCAACTCCTATAACTTCTTCAACAATTCACTATTTCCTTTTACTGTTCAATGGGTACTTTTCGCACTGTTCACTGTTAAATTAAGACGGTTGCTGCATGGCAGTTCCCTCGCGCTTGTATAAGTGCCCATCGTTGTTTGAGATTATTCCATTTATTGTTTCTGTCGATGTATCCGTATTGCAATTGTAAATCAATTGTAAGTATAGTTGGGTCATTCTCATTGTTGTTTTGGATGAATTTATTTGTGAGAAAGGCACTCAGGCCGAGCCTATATCCGATTCCCACTGCAGGTGTCGTATTCTATATTGTTGGTCCGAGTTCGGCATGCTTGGCCAGATTAAAACCTGTTTCCGTCCTTGCCGCTTGGAGACTGTAGTGAACTGTAGAGTGTGTGGCAGTAGTTGGTATATTGATTCAGGACTATCGGCTCATAAGACGCATGATGAGCAATTGTTGTTCAATGTCAATCGCGTAGAACGTAGTCTGCCAAAGACACTGGAGATTGCGAGTTCTCTGTAACAGTAAATAATAAAGTGTCAAATGTTACATGTTCCGGATCTACCAGCAAATATACTGTCAATAAGTCAGATTGTCAAGAATAATAAACAAGTGGTTTTGATGAACAAGGATGTTAAATTTATGATTCCGAAAAAATTTTATTAGCAACCGCAACTTTGTAAAATAACGTTTATAAATTGGATCTAAATAAGTCTAGTTATATGAAAAAGTTACAAGATTCCAGAAAATTCAGTTTTCCCAACGCAGTTTCACGATGCGAAACGTGTATTCAGAGTAAACAGTTACCTTTCCAGTTACAAGTAATGGTACACGAGCAAATCAGTTGTTGGAATTGATGCATGTGTGGTCCAATTGAAAAAGTATCACTTGATGGAGTGAGGTACGTCTTTGTGCTAGTGGAAGATTATTCGAGAAAAATGTTCGTATATGTTTTTCAAAACCAAATCTTAGGTTTTAAGCAGGTTTATTCAATTTAAGAGTTTGGTTGAAAACGAAACTAATCGAAAATTAAATCGAGGCGAAGTGATGATAGAATGAGGTTTTGTAATGCCGAGTAAGAAATATCGCCGGAGCAAAATGAACTGTATGAACGGATGAACAGAACCCTTATCGAGAAAGCCATATTCTGGTCGAGGCCAATCTGCCAACGAGACCCTTTTCACGACCGCCAAAGCCAAAGGATATGACATATTTTGTGTTGTATTGTGCAAGTAAGGAGTTCATTAACTCGTTTAACAATAACCCAAAATCTGTAAAAGAAGAGTTAAATCGTATAGATTTAGATATTCGTGGAAGCAACCTGTGGGAATCTGAATACCAGTCGTTGATAAAAAATAATAAATGGAAGTTGGTTGATATACCAGTCGATGGACAGCCTTTAAATTGTAAATGGGTATTTAACACGAAAAATGGGTAGGGGTGAGATGGTTAGAATAGCCAAGCATAAAGCGAGACTAGTGGTCAAAGGATGTGCACAGAAACCTGGTATGGAATACGGGGAAACGTATTCTTCTGTCGTAAGATACAGTTCTTGCAATGGCAGCCAAATATGATTCATCAAATAGACAGAGCACTAGCATTTTTGCCAGGTGAGCTAGAAAAAACGTGGTCCAACCAACCAGAATGATTTGAACCCGGTAAAAAAGTTTGTCGCCTAAAAAATCGTTATACGGGCTCAAACAAGCTACCCGTATTTGGAATCATCACGTAAACACACAATTAGTGGATTCTGGTATGATACCATCGGTAGTAGATTCTTGCATCTATTATAAAGTTGTAGGTGATAAAATGTTCATAGTGGCCGTGTATGTTGCTGATCTGATTTTAGTTTTTAATGATCTGGATATGATTACGGAGTTGAAAAGGAATTTTATGTGCACGTTGCAGATGAAAGATATCGGTGAAGCCGAATATGTACTGGGAATACAAGTTGAAAGGAATCTTACAGAAAGAAAGATAGCATTGCCTCAAGAGAATTATATACATGATACCTTACGAAAGTTTAACATGACAGCCCGATATTTGTTATGCCGTCAATAAATTAACCCGCTTTAATCAAAATCCGAGTTTAGTCCTTTGGAATGCCGTGAATAAAATCTTGAGGTAGTTACAGGGAACATCAAGCCATAAAATAGAATTCAGCAAAAGTGATAATGCAAAAATTATGATATCATAATATGATATTGTGATTTAAATTGGGCGAGCGATATTGAATCAACCACCGGCAATGACAACTCCGCGTAAGGATTGTAGTTTCACAAACTACAATTCGAAATTATTCCAGAATCATTGAACTGGTATGGCGTTATTGTACTAAAAAAGCTCGAGAAATTTAAGTGGAACGAATACATATCATCCGAGGAGGAAACCCATCGACGTAAAATATCACTTCATTGTGAGCCGTTGATTTAAAACAGAATACATTTCGGCAAAGGAAATGGTTGCTGATGTTTCAACCAAACCACTACTTAAGCAGCGGCATAAGAGTTGTTCAGAAGGGGCTACAAATATAAAATTTAGAGGGAATAATGGAGAACAAATTTTGTATTTAATTGCTGTCAAGTTGTCAGTATTGATTTATGCAATTAATAAATTGTTGTGTTATTCATTCTTTTCATTATTAATAAAATTTGACTTCCGCTTTATCTATTGTTTTGAATAGACGTGTCGTTTATTTCGTGTCGCATTAAATTCTATGTCCAACAGAAAACTATGTATTTACTTTTATCATCAACACTTTATTTAAAAGAAGTGCTAATCTGACATAACGGCCATGAGATTGTCAACATCATCTGTCACTTTTTCACCTTGTTATTTGAAAAATATAAATGCATATGAATTAATTCATTTTCTACGTTATAATTACAGGAGGATTATGTGAACGATGAAGATGGCCTACAACGAAAACACAAAGTTGACACCTCACTACATATTCATCTGTTCGGTAAAAAAGGAAACAAAGATTTATACTTCGAGGGATTCTACCGTTTCATGGATAATTTACAAACGGAAGTACTCGAATTAGAATTTCATGAATTCTCTAAAGGACATCCAAATATTTCGGAAGTTGATTTTGCCAAAATTTTACTACGTTACACTTATCTCGACACAGACGAATACGATATGTATTTAGATCGTTTACTAGATCGTGTACGCGATGAAAAGGGAATCTCATTCACCGAGTTTCGTGATTTTTGCCAATTTTTAAATAATTTGGAAGATTTTAGTATCGCAATGCGAATGTATACACTTGCCGACCAATCGATTTCGAAAGGTAACTATGCCCATTCTGTGTTACGGCACATACTATAATTATCATTATTTAATTCGTTTTGTTCTAGATGAATTCTTGCGTGCCGTCAAAATTTGTACCGGACTAAAATTATCAAAACATCTAGTCGATACGGTCTTCGCTATTTTCGATGAAGACGGTGACGGTCTCTTATCGTACAAGGAGTTTATCGCCATTATGAAGGATCGACTACATCGAGGTTTTAAATCAACCGCCAAGTCAGAAGGATGGGATGCCTTTAAACATTGTCTCAAGCAGGAAATGAAATCCAATTTATCATAAATTAGATTACGTCTACCGAGCATTTCGTTTACCTCATTAAATTTTAAAATTTACTTAAGATCTTGCTTGTAATATTTTACTTAATTTTCGTTTTCAATTTACCTAGATGATGTTTGAAACAGTGCAAAATTTAGATACCAAAGAATTTTTATCGGCTTTACGTCACAAATTATAATTTCTGTTACCCGAGTACTTTCAAACTTTATTATTTTACTTAAGTTTTGCGTGATTAATTTCTTATTATAAAGTTAATTAGTTATTATGTAGTTTAAGATACATTTATGTAATTAATGTTCTTATGACATTTTAAAAAATATTTTATACGCTTTGTGCCATTTCACTATGACTATATGTAACATATTATATCTTATGCTGTTTTGTTCTATATTTTTGTTTTTCAGTATTAATTTATTATTCTGTTATTGTTGTTGTATTTGTTCGTAACATTATCTAATTGATAATATTAAATTAACATGCAATAATTATACATTTATAAAATTGTTGGCATTGCTTAGTTAGGAAACAAACCCATTATTGGTATAAAACTTCAAGCAAAATTCGTTACATCACAAAATATTCCGTGTTGCATGCTAACATTTTTTAACAACAACAAATTTCTTATATTTTAGAAAAATTCTAATTTATTGTTTTATCTTTATATCTATTTATATTATATTACATTGTAAATTCGTCCTTGTTTTTGTTTTATATTGTTTAATTAAATAAAATTGTAAATTACAAAAAACTTAATATTTTTCAATGAATCGTTTAGTGGCGAATAAGTCGGCATACGACCATACATAAAAATGTCACGACAGTCGAAAGCTACACAATTATAATACTATTCAAACATCGTTTTGCAGGGTCGGTCCCAAGTGATTCAAATTGGTGAATGCGTCACTGTGAAAATGTTGTAGTAATTAGTGAAGAAGTGCTATAAAGTAGATAGTGACTTGATATTTTTGGTAAAAACTAGTATGAAAAATAGAAGTTTTTACAATTGTTTGATTTAAGTTTATTGCTTTCTACAACCAAATACAAACTTTTAGTTTAGTGAAAATAATTTTCAGCTGTGATATTAAAATATCTGCGATCTAGTATCTATTCCAGCCAGCCTTATAACATTAAGGATTTCTCCACCAAAAGAAACGAATACATTTGATGGATTGCATTAACAAAATCGGCTTCCATTTGGTCAAGGATAACTAGCTAAACTGCTTTGCGAACGTCAGAAAGTTAACTAAAGAGTTTTATACTAGAGTCACAGCTATTAAAGACGAAAATCGAGAATTGAGAAAAATGTGTACCCCGATTAGGCCAATTGCTCTGGCAAGGCAGTTAACATATTTTTGGTACATATTCATCAGTAGGCGAGGGTACCGGCTTTGGTGGAATCCGCCTGCAATGTTAAAGCAAGATTGACCACTTTTTAAATCGAATTTGTACGATTTAATCGTTCCGATCTGGGATCAATGATAACTACCAGAAAATTGAACCATTCATCTCGTCTTTACACAAAAAGGATGGCCGTCCGATTTGTGAAAATTACAGTGGCATCGCCCTCTTAAACACAAAAGTTTGCAAACATGCGCTGTCCAGACACACATCTCTCGCCAAAAATGTTATCATCGTTGCAACGGATCAATTCTTAACAATAAGAATAATCTTTTAGAAGTGTTGATAAGTACCATAAATTAAGCATATAAATATATAGCATTCATCGCGATAACTTCCGGTCCGTACGCGCACATGTCTTCAAATACGACAGATATTCGTATTTCTGTGTAATTAATCAATATCAGAAACTCTCAGTGGACGTATCATTAAAAAAATTATAGCTGACCTCTACGATATAATATCAGGTGTTCGACTAGGAGATGTACTCTCGCCTGAGCTGTCTATTCTGAAATTCGAATACGTAGTCAGCAACAAGCGTATTATATCATTAAACCGAATATTAAATTAGTCGGGATTCTTGGATTTGCAGATGATACCGTGCTTCTTAAATAGGCTAAATTAGATTTAGTTGACTGTCGTGGAGAACTGACATATATGTATACAATTTGGACAATGAAATGGCATTCAAAGCTTTCACCACCTCTCCTCTATTTCTCCTTCGTACAGTGTTCCAATAATAGTATATCGACAACCACGCGGACATTACGCCTTCACAACAATTTTCAGCCTTCTGGTGCCTAAAGGCAAATCTATCAAGCCCGTCTGTCAGCTGTTAGTTTTACCTCTTCCATCTAAAGCATTAGTTTACTCGTAGCAAGTGTCATTTCAACATTGGCTCGCTTGTGGAAATGGGGAAGTTATATCTCGACGAGCGAGCTCATGTGCCTTTTATTCTCCGTAATATAGAAATGTTCTGGCCGCTTCCATTAACAAATGATGATTTAAAGTGATTTTAGGATCGAAGCCTAACTGCTCATAAAAATGCATATATTTCTATATATATATATATATATATATATATATACCGGGTGTTTCTTTTAAACTGAGACGATCAAATATCTCGAAAAATAGCCACTCTACGGAAAAAATGTCCATAATAAAAATTTAATCATACCGCGGGGGAAATACATTAGTTCAAAAAAAATAGTCCACTACCCCCCCCCCCCCGCTTTGTAGGTGGGGCGGGGGTAACTTTTAAACTAAGATGGGAAGCCATATTTTTTATTGCAGATACGGAGTCTACGACTAAAAGTACGTATGATTTGAATGAAATATTTTGTTCGGTTCATGATAGATGGCGTTGTAATCGACAAAATTCAATTTTTTTCAATTTCTCCTTCTTAGAACACACGCATTCGAATCTGCAATACGTTTGAAATAAAAAACATTACGTTTTCATTGGAAATACTCGAAATTCGTCATCAAAACAATATATTAATGTAAATGGCAGGTGAATAAAATAATTTTAGCTTAAAATAAGTGTTCAAAATGATGGCCTGCGACTTCAATGCACTTATTAATACGCATTTCAAATGATTGTACACAACTGAGAAGTGTGTCTGGTTGAACTTCAGCACACGCATTTCTGATTCGCTCAATCATGTTCTCACGTGTTGTTGGTTCTTTTTTGTAAACTTTGTCATTGAGATAGCCCCACAAAACTAAATCTGGCGAAGTAAGATCTGGTGATCTGGCAGGCCAATTTACCGGACCAGCTCTACCAATCCAGCGACCATTGAAATCACGATCAAGTATTTCACGTGCCACCACCGAATAGTGTGCAGGACAACCATAATGTTGAAACCACATGTTCCGTCTCACTTCTAAGCTCAAATTTTCAAGTAATATTGGCAATTCATTTTCCAAAACGTTTCGGTACATTTGACCATTCAAGTTGCCTTCAATAATGTGGGGGCCTATAAGTTTGTTGCCAATTATTCCACACCACACGTTGGCAGTCCAAGGACGCTGATGTTCAACTTGACGAAGCCAGTGCGGATTTGTAACACTCCAATAATGCATGTTGTGTCGATTAACCGTTCCATGGTTTGTAAAAGACGATTCGTCAGAGAACATTACTCAACGAAAAAAATTGGGGTTTTGTGGTATTTGTTCACGTGCCCATTGACAAAAAGTTACCCGATTTTGGAAATCAGCGCCATGAAGATCTTGGTGTAAAGACACATGATACGGATGATACTTGTGCCGTTTTAAAATTCTCCAAACACTGGTGAGGGACAATCCGGAATCGCGAACTATTTCTCGTGTACTAACATGAGGATTATGAGCCACTGCTGCCAATACAGCGATTTCATTATTTTCTCCAGTGACTGTTGCTATACGGGTCCTCTTTTTCGGTTGAATATTTCCATCAGTAATAAATTGTTTGATAGTACGGCCAAATGAAGCACGTGAACGAATCCTATCCAGAAAACGTTGAGCGTAAATAGCAACAGCATTTTCAAGATTTCTGCCAGGAATTTCGAGTATTTCTAATGAAAACGTGATGTTTTTTATTTCAAACGTATTGCAGAATCGAATGCGTGTGTTCTAGGAAAGGGAAATTGAAAAAATTGAATTTCGTCGATTACAACGCCATCTATCATGAACCGAACAAAATATTTCAATCAAATCATACGTACTTTTAGTTGTAGAATCCGTATCTGCAATAAAAAATATGGCTTCCTATCGTAGTTTAAAAGTTACCCCCGCCCCACCTACAAAGCGGGGGGTGGGGGGGGGGACTATTTTTTTTGAACTAATGTATTTCCCCCGCGGTATGATTAAATTTTTATTATGGACATTTTTTCCGTAGAGTGGCTATTTTTCGAGATATTTGATCGTCTCAGTTTAAAAGAAACACCCGGTATATATATATATATATATATATATATATATATATATATATATATATATATATATATATATATATATATATATATATATATATATATATATATATATATATATATATATATATATATATATATATATATATATATATATATATATAAAGGGTTTTCCAATAGGAATGATATGATTTTTAAGTGACGTTCTGCCATTTGTAATATGTCATGATCTGTCATTTTTAGTTGCATTGTATTTAGTAATGTTTACAATTTCATCATGGTGAGATATACGCAAGAACAACGTTTACAAATTATTCAGCAACAACTTGAAAACGATAACGATTTTTTTAAGAAAATCATCTCCGATGAGGCTCACTTTCATTTGAGTGGTGCGGTAAATAAACAAAGCTGTCGATTCTGGTGCGAAGGAAATCCACAAATTATTCATGAAAAACCATTACATTCACCTAAATTGACAGTTTGGTGTGGTTTTGGTCTGGTGGAATCATCGGTCCGTATTTTTTTCGAAATGAAGCTGGTAACACCGTTGTCAATGCAGATAGGTATAAATCGATGATAACCAACTTTTTATGGCCGAAATTGGAAGAAGTTGATCTTGACAACATTTGGTTCCAACAAGACGGCGCTACGTGCCACACAGCAAGTGCAACAATTGAATTATTGCGAATCATATCACTCTTATTGGAAAACCCTATATATAGATAGATAGATATGTATGTATATCCCTTTCGATTGTTACATTATAAATTAACGCCCCCGCCTAGCTTATGATCTGCTTTGAATCATCCAAGAAAATGCTAACAACTTCAGTAAGTTTTGCAACACCGGTAGTATACCGAATTACCGGGATATCGGACGATTTTTTAAATACCCAAATGCCGGTTTTCGATATCCCAAATACCGGTATTATCGAAATATACATGAAAACCAATTAAAAGCTTTCATAGGCCTCAATAATATTTTCATTTTATGAGACGGAGAATAAGACCCGATACCGTAGTGAAAATATTATTCCAATTGATCAAATTTTTGTTTGTTTAATTGTGCTTTGAAATAAAAACTAATACTCGGCGAGCATAGCAGTGAGAATGTGGGAAATTATTTTCTTCTTAACACGTTTACTGCCGCCATAGGCAACAAAATGTATTAGGCAAAAACGACTCAATAAATAACGGGTAAATGTATTTGTTTCTCCTAAATAAAACTTACAATGAGGCCAATGAGAGCGAGGATAATCCATCATTATGTTTAGTGTTTCAATCAAGTGCCGAAAAAATATTTTACTTTTAAAACATATGCATGTGACCCACCGCTGGGTATAGCGCTAAGGATATTTTTATACTCGTTATCGTTACAAAAACTCCAGCGTTGAATTTTCGGTACAGATTTCTTATCTGAATTATCCGACGTGTTATTAGCTTTTCTAGTTTCTGGATTCGCATTGTCCGAACCGAGTTGTTGAGTCTGGCGGGCCTTCCTTCAGTTGTGGTTCGCTTGTTATTTATACATGCGATCTTATTGGAAGTAAGCATGATTCCCGTTTACACTGCGAATGTTTAATTTTTAATGTCTCCTTGTGTAAATCTGTTTTAATTGTCGTATCCGCCTCGTAATATAGAATTTTGTTTTCCCACCTAGACCATCATTTTTCTAGTTTGTATCTACTTTTCAATTTGCGCTGCAGTGTTCTTGACAAACTGCGAGTGTTTACATTTTAATTTGGGAATTTCTATGCCTTAATTTTGACAATTGTCGTTCTGTAATGCATATGCTGAAGGCGTAAACTACGCCGTTCTTTGATGACTCGAAGGACCACAGTTTTTAATCCATGTTTTGATAGTGATAAAGGAGCGATAACGTTAGTGCTAACTATCAAACAGCCTGAAATAGCTTTAAATACTACACCCTCAGAATGTTTCTTGTTAGAGAAATCATAGACAGCAGAATGGTTGCGTTAAAATTCGCCTCAGCAAATCAAAATCTTGTCGACGGTTTTACCACTGTGATCGAAGTTATTCAGCATCTAAAGCTATTTGGGAACTGAGATTCAGGGAAAGAATTAGAAATTAAAATAGAATTTTATTTCTATATTAAATATGTTGATTTTCGGGGTTTTAAAGTCTATATTCACACGACAATTCTATTAGGACCTCTTAATTTAATCTTTAAGTTAAAAGAAGTGTCGATTCTTAACAATCACTAGCGTTACTAAAAAGATTGATATGCTAAATTTAAAAATGAATAACGAGATTATTTTCTTTATTCAAAAGACAACGCATTCGCATACTGTAAGATCCAATTATATTCAAATAAACTATTTAAAGAAGACGGCAAATATTTCAGTTCGAAGCATTATAAAATGTACATCCAATAAAAAAAACACAAAAAAAAATTTCATTACATCAATTGTGTCATTTTTCTGGTTTCCTATATTTATTATTTTACTAAATAATAATTATATGTTTTATAATCATATACATCTACTGATTAAATTAATTTATTACAGGACTGTATATTTTATTTTGTGTGTTTTACCTTATGTGATTATGATGACGCCCTTTAATAAAACATTTAAATATTTTGGTTTGTTAAAAACGAAATAAAAAATTATATTATATTTATGTATGCAGATTATTAATATTTTTTAATAATTAAAATTAATTATCATTACTATTTCCATTTTCAATATAAAAGTTTTACGAATAATATTATGCATTTATTTTTCAGATCCTTTTTGTTGTAGTTATTTTCTTTCCCATAAAACAGTTAGACAACAAAACACAAGATGCCACATTAGGAAAAGTTTAGTTGCTGAAAATGGCCAATTAGTAGTTGCTTGTGAATAATTATCTCTTTATGTATAAATAGCAAAAAAACTGAATTAGGTATAAATATGTTTCTACATAAAAAAATAAACAAAAAACATATTATAATTATATTAAATAAATTATAACTTAACTAATTAATAAAATTAGTTTAACCTAAAATTGAAACAAAAGAAATATGTATGCATTTGGAAATAAATTATTTACAAAAGGTGTATAAAATTACGCTTCCTCGCTTAAAAGTTACATAATTCAAAAAAACCAAGTGTAATTGTAACAGAATGCGCTATAACGCAATAGCTAAATTAACGACAGTAATTTTATAGAAATTAAGAAGGAACGTCACATTGATCATTGAAACATCATTCAAATTTCGAATCTTTTGTTTAAAGATGTAACAATTACTTTTTAACGAGTATGCGAGACTTCTAATTTAAATAAAAATAATAAATTAATTTATTTGATATTCATTCTAGTTTGTTTGTTGTGTTTAAACTACTAACATAAAATTAATCCATTTAAAGATAATTTAATAATAAAGTTATAATCCTACTGCTCCTTATATATTTAATCTAAATCTATTACTTCTGCCGGGTTATTGGAAGCAGCGAGCATACGTTCCAATTCGGTTAGTCTAGCCTTAGCTTGTTCCTGTATCATTTTTTGTTGTTGTTCAATTGCATACTGAGAATAAAATAACTCACATTAGTAATCAAATTTGAGTAAAAAGAAAACATTAGTACCTGTTCCAATTGTTGGTGTTGCGCTCTCAATTGCAGAACTGAAGCACTATTTGCATATGGATTTAACAATTGATTTCCACTGCCTAATCCCATCCCGTGATTTGCAAATGCATTCGATATTCCAGCCGACATATTTAATTGACTCATCATGGGCGAATATGTCACCGATGGTATTTCCAACTCGCTTTGGAGATTTACTAAGTCTTTGTACATCTAAATAACAAAAATTAAATTTATATAAATAAACATAACTATAA